>CM076570.1:5737791-6239500 GCA_034641835.2 Pinus albicaulis | reverse complement strand
CCTCTGAAAGGTGGCTCCTGCATTGATTAATCCAAAAGGCATCCTGGCATACATGAATGTTCCCCATGGCGTGGTGAAAGCGGTCTTCTTTTGATCTTCTGGGAACACAGCCACCTGATTATAACTAGAAAAACCATCCATCATTGACATTCTAGATGCTCCCACCACTTTCTGCAGGATATGGTCCATCTTAGGCAGTGGATAATTATCCTTTAAAGATGCTCTATTTAAATTCCTGAAATCCACACATAATTTTATTTCTCCATTCTTTTTTCTAACAGGGACCAGGTTAGCGACCCATTCAGAGTATCTTAGTGGCACAATTATTTTGGCTTGTAGCAGCTTCTTGATTTCTTTTTCAATTGAAGGAAGCAACAGAGGATTTATCTATCTGAGCTTTTTTCTTATATGGTTTTGCGTCTTCTCTCAAAGGAATTGTATGCTGCATTATATTAACATCAAAAGTTTTTAGGTCCTGATAGGACCATGCAAATACCATCCTATAAGGATCAAATAGTTTAAATATTT
Source organism: Pinus albicaulis (assembly GCA_034641835.2). Lineage (NCBI taxonomy): Eukaryota > Viridiplantae > Streptophyta > Pinopsida > Pinales > Pinaceae > Pinus > Pinus albicaulis. The sequence continues at coordinate 6,238,972 of CM076570.1, read as the reverse complement.
TCTTTTATGTCTAATTTAAATTTTTTTGGATAGCTAACACTTTGAGTTCAAGATTGCAACAAATTCAAGTCTTCACTTTGATTCTCTTCCATTACTCTTACTATGCTACAATGGAACATCATTTTTATCAAATAACCTTCTAGGCACCAACCCTCTAGGGGATAATACTTCTTCAAGCTATAAATACTTCATTACCTCCTCGGCTATTCTTTCTTTCCATCCGTTGGTTCACAAAATTTTCGCTTCTTCCTCGCTCATCAATCTCCATATTAAAGAATTATCCCAAAAAGAGTCATAAGCAGAATCTCTCTGGTTTGTCTTTTCATCTTAAGCTCATGCCAAGTTGCTTAATATTATCCTGGATGGATGCTCTATATCATCTCTAACTCTGTGCTACTCCCCATGTTAGTTCCAGAGACAAATCATGTTCACAATTACAACAAGAGAATAATACATGCTATTCTCATATGTTCTGTGGCATGAACTAGCAGAAATAATAAGTTAATGATCAATGTCCCATATTTATCTATAGGCTTCTACCTGAGGGTGTTTTGTTTGACATTGATTTAATTGCCTAACAACCAATTGTAGTCTCCAGAACTTTTAAATTTTTATATTCATATTCTCGTCGCTTATAGCCCCAATAGCTGCTTGCTATTCAGTTGCTATTGATTAGCCCATATCTCAAATCCTAAAGGCATTGTTAAACCATATTTTTCTGATATATTTATAATGACTCACCCATTACCTTCCTTTACCTCTCCATTAAAATGTAATGTACTGATTATTCCCAATCTTCCAGGCTTGCCAACTAATTTAAGACCAAAGGTAGCCCATGAGCACATCTTGATTTATTTCAACATCAAACACATAATTCCTTCACATAACTGAATTCTCTCGAGGCAAAATACTCTTAGTTATCATTTTAACAAATCTAGTCTCCTCAGAAAGAGAACTTCCTCTCAGCCCTCCAAAGATTGGGATAGTAGCATACATGTTAAGTCCATTTTGAGTGACCCATCATCTCTTGTGCCCCAAGACCTTGACAGCAACATGCCAAAGTTGGCCGATATCAAACAACCACAATGTCCATAACTACACTTTGCCGAATTTTGTGCCAACACCACTAAATCTTTAATCATCCCCAAGCATTTAACTCTTGAGTCAAACGAGTAATAAGTCTGTATATGGTCTCTAACTCAATCACCAGTTGTCTCATAATAAACTGAGGTACACAACATCATGTAGCTCCCAACCAGGATAGTTAGTGAATCAGTTGTTAAGAATTGTACAGATTGAAAGAGAGTAGAGGGTCTGTTTCCTGGAATGGGGCCAAATACCACTAGAAAGTACTTTCTGAGCAGGCTATCTGTGGAATATTGGATACTTAAGGTAGGGACAAGAAGAAGTAACTTGAGATTGATATGTGTGCTTCTGCTTTTTAGTTGCTCTGTAGTAACTTTAAATCTAATTTTTCAAGCTCTTTTGAACCAAAGAAGAGGAGGATTCTTATTGCAACTTCTTAATATTTATTTAAATGTAATCTATCTCTTTAGACGTTTGATCAACATTTATGATTAACCACCTAAACAGAAAGACTATTAGACCTAGTCACTGTTTATAGACTCTTACCTTTTTTCTCAAATTTTCTCATGTTGTCACCCTTCAGGCTCTTTTCATAGTAACCTTCCTCGGTTGAGCTTCTTCTGACTTTGAGTTCCAAGTCCTCTTCCTGAAGATCCCAGATCATACTTCATTGAATTTCAGTTTAAAAAGCTGAAACAAGAATTGCTGTATTAATGATCAATTCTCTGCTTTCTCTTCTTCTTCTTCTTGCAATGGGCATTCTTATATCATCATTGTTTGAAAAAGAAATATTTGTACCTTCTAACTGATAAGAACATTCAATGGATTACCTCACTGACCTTCCAAGCACAATGGTGTAATCTGTTCTGTTGCTCCTTTTGCTTCCTAGGAAGACTCTATGGTGACTTTACACCTATATTTGCATCCTCTGCCTGAGATGGCACTGATGTTCTCAGCCTCCAATTCAAGTTTAACCATATTCTTATCATATTTATTATTTCATCCCTATCCAATATTTTCCACAAGAGAGAAGAAACCCTTTCTTACCTCTCTCCTAGTATCCCTGCTCAACTTTCCCCTTGATTTCATGATGGTTTTCTCAGAACCCTGAGCATATGTCCGAGCATCATCTAAAGTGTGTTTTCTTTTCCTCAAGGAGAAACTAAAGTCTCCAGTCAAAGGCTGTTATGAAAACCACTTTAGCAGCAGTCAGAGGCTTCATCTCAGAGGCAGTGCTCAAATATAACTTGTTAAATATTTTATCAAATTCACACTATTATGCTCTTTCAATATATTGAATCTGTTGAGACACTGTCTATGATCTTTCTTCTCTCCCCATTTTCGAGAAAAGTATTTTCCATGTCATCCTGTGTAATACCAATGTTTCATATTGAACCATTTTCCTCGGTTTATCAACAAATATTGCACAAGAATTTTAAGACCACATCTAATGTTCAAATTGAAAGCTTTCACAAAGGAAAGGAAAGTCTCAAGATGTCATACCAATTTCATTTTCTCCATTAAATCTAGGTAAATAATCTTCAAATAATCCTTGTGGCATATCATTTTAGAATTATAATATATGATTTAATCAGAGAAAGCTGTACATTAAATGGCTTGAGGAAGTAAGCTGTGCAACAACTTGAGGCCAAATAAATGAAGATGCAAGAGATATTGTCCAATCTGGAATGCGGTGTTTTATAGAGTTCATTGGGGTGCAGATGGGAACAATTCACGATTAACAAAGGCTACTTCCTAACTTTCTTTAATTTCTGCCTCTAGATATATTGAAAATCCTCTTCAACTGTATACTTCCCTTCCATGTGGGAGTTCTTAGCAATATTTGGATTTTCTGTAATTCAGACTTTCTTATTTAATTATATGAAGAGGGTGGATAATCTTCTCATAATATTTAAGGATTTTTAAACACAATCCCATTTCCTCTCTTTCCAAACTCTTTTATGAATGATTTTCCTGGGTTAGACACATAAGGTGCCTTTGAAATATTTGTATCTCACCTCAAATGTATTGCTTGCTTTTGACTACTTCTAAATTAGATTTATCTAAAATAAAATGGTTAGTGAGTCACTGGCAAGAGAGATATGCAATTCTTCAACTCTTTGTGCTCACTCTATTAGAGATTGAATATGATTTGTCGAAAATGCAGGAAACTGATTTTCTTAAATTCTTCCCCAGCAATCTGCACAAAAGATGTTGGTTCATAATTATTTTCACCCCAGAGACAACTAGATACTATAGACCAAGGTCTAGGACATCTTAACATAGCAAGGAGCTCATAATATGCTTGGGTTGTCAATCCAAAAGCTCTCTCTTTACTACTTGGAAATAAAGAAATAGTTTAATGGTTCAAACTTTCCCTGGTTTATACAACACAGAACAATGAACAAGATGCAAAAATTTAATATAAAAAGAATGTATAAGCAGACAGTGTTGATTTCAGTGAGGCTACTAAAATGACAGCTAAATCAAATATCGGAAGTGTGGATGTAGCAGTTAAACATGAGAAGACACTAGTTAGCATGAGGTCAATAACTGTAGAGCATTGTTAACAAACTACAATATATGGTTTATCCAATTGTGAGAATCATTTAATAATACAAGTGAAATCATCCTCTCAGTAAATCAATATAAGTAAAGCATGATGAATAGAATATGTAAAATGATAATGATCAATGTTATTTAAAGCGCTTATCAATCCAAGATGTAAGGCAAATTCAACTAGATGAATCCTTACTTAAGACCAAAGAGTCACTCTCGTGATTCTGTAGAACATGATAAGTATATAAATGTAAGAATGATTTATTAACAATACAAGAGAAAAGAAGTACTGTGGGATACCAAAAGACCAATCACACAAGATAACCTCTCATGACCTCTATGGGTTTCGAGCTCATACAAAAACTTTATTTAGATGTATACAAAATCCTTTCACTGCACTTTTTCCCACATATAAATCTAGAACCCTACAATGTTTTCTTATACTCATGTAGTATAAATTACATAAATATAAACAGTAATGATTTAATGATCCATCCAACAATTTTAGTAAAGAAAATCCACTACAGTTGCATGAATGAATCAAAGTAATGATTACATTATTTCGTTAAATAAATAGTTTAAGATGAAATCACTCTTGACTATATATAGAATGAAGATAAGAAATGGCTCTGTATCGATCATGAAAATTAACCGTGATAAACTTATGTTTCTTACTGAAAGTATGGTACTCCCCGTGTCTTCCAATATTCTAATTAAAATTCAAAATCATAAGTAATGGCAATCGTTTTCGATCTTCACTGATATTTATGCGTTTCCAATTAATATTTCTGGATGTGTAATCTTTTCCTCTATAAGGGTTTCTTAGTCTAATGATTTTACTTAGGTTTCCATTAATGAAGTTTAACAGAAGTAACCACCTCAAGCTTCCTTCTTAGTGCCTGCCAACGAAATATCATCCCTTGAGATGTTTTGACTCTAATATATGGCAAAATTATAGCATTCTCTAATTGGCTGAAACCCGCAAAACCCACAGATACATTAGAAAAATACTGTGGATAAGTGGCGTGGAGGTGGAGATGATGGTGACGTCGAAGATGATGGCCACATGGCTGAAGAAACGGGTTATGGTGGCGAGGGAAATTACAAAGGAGTGTGTGCTTTAAAGGTCGAATTTTCAGAGATAAAAATTAATACAACAAGAATGAAAATATAAAGAATAAGCAGGTGGACAAGAACACTTTGAGAAATGACGTATGGGGAACTGGGTTTGGCTGGTGGTTCATTAAGATCCTGACTGTCAATTTGAGCAGATCCACGCACAAATTCTGGAGGCAATGGAATGGGTGGGCCATGGACGGTGACCGACATGGGTTAAAAGCGTGCAAAGCCGAGGATATCCACCGCTGGATGGAGGTCGACACATCCAACTATTACTGGTGACCCGCCGCCTGCCTACACCTAGCTCCCAACTGAGCTGGGCAAAGCTGGGACTACAAGGAGAGAGATGAAGACTGAGCCATGTGCATCTATGACCGTCGGCTCCCATGGAGAATATCGCCACCCAACAATGGTGGTGCGGAATAAACAACCGGCTTCGGCAGGCCACCACTTGATAATTTGATTGCCAAGCCGTTGGATTGATCGAGATCGAACGACTCATGGTCTGCCCCAAAACATCGCGATGAGCTCCAATTCCACTCGCACACGGTTTCGTGCCCGGTCACATGGGAATCCGGGAATAACTGAGACCGAGACCTCAAGGGCTAGGCCCGACAATTAAATTTTAATGGCTTTAAAGCTTTGAATGATGTATTTTTGTGAGCGGGAATGAGAAATATTAGATATGTTTTTGGGTCACTTCAAAGGACGGAATGCACTAAATGGGGTCAGTGACCCAGAACTCTCGAATGTAGTGGCTTTATGCACACTGTTTACTCATTGATATATTTTAGCAGCAAACTTAGTCCTCAGAAGGAAGAAGAATGGAGAAATAAGGCTATGTGCTTGATTTGAATCACAGTATCTTTGGGTGATAATTATCCATTTACCCAAAATGATCTCAATCCCAAAGCTTTGCAGAGCTGATGAACATGATGGATGGATTCTCCAGCATGTCCAGTGGTCAGATTTACTAAGATCAAAGAAGACTCGTCACACTCATGGGGGACGTTCATGTATGCCGTGGATGCCTTATTGATTAGCGCAGGGCTACTTTCCAGAGGGCTCATGGATGATGACTTCATGAGAGAATAAGCAGGTGCTGTAGTGTGTACCCGGATATACACACCGTGTTTTCAAAAGATGATGACTGTTACCATCGCGTAGTTGGCGCAGACCTTGAGAAATGTTGGCAGCATGGCCTCTCCATCAACCCAATGTGTCTCTTTTTTGTTTGCACTCTGAAGAGGGCAAAGCTCTGGGACATATTGTAACCAAAGATGGAGTAAAGATAGACTCCTAAGAGAGTAGAAGTCATAAATGGTACTCTCTCCCCTAAATAAAAAGAATTTCAGTGCTCAAATGCGTATAAAATTTCTCAGGAAGGTTCAATATCCTCAACTAGCTTTGTAGATAGTTAGGTATATTAATGGATACAAAGTTAAAGAAGAAAATGAGGTTAGGTGGTCACAAGAATCAGCTTTTATCAAGATTATGTATCAGCCCATCAGTGCCTCTGTAGCACAAGCCCATTACACAGTCCTCACTTTTCCTACTCAAGAGGCAGAGTCTCATGGCAAAAATGAAGATGGTATGACTGTACCTATTGCCTTCTTTAAGTTTCGTGATGCCGAGCTCAAATATAACATACTGGCAGCAGATGTCAGAAATCCCCTTGTGCCTTCAGAGGAGGTCTCTCGCCCACATCACTAAGCATTTAAAAGCTCACATCACCGTTAAAGATATCCTCATTCAAGGAGATAGTGAAGGAAAAAGAGGAAGTGTATGAAAGCCAAAACAGAACAATAGTTAGATATCCGCCCTAACAAATTAATAACTATGATGAATGGTTGAGCTAAAATCCTTGCCCTAATTCAAACTGGGTGCTTCTGCACTCACGCTGATGAAATGAGGATTCGTACCCAAGGAAGAATCACACAGAGAATAGAGATAGCCTCTCGTAAGACACATGCTTGAAGTACCCATCACCCATGGTACAAAGAGATAGTATAATTTCTTCTAACCCTCAAATGCCCACCCACCAAGACAAAGCAAGCATGCATCATTGAGGTTTCCAGGTCACAGCATGTTATTGCAAATCCGCCATGTACAGATCCTTAGTATTCTACTCCTGTTCCACAGGAGAAGAGATAGAGAGAGTATAATGGCCGTAGTTTCACGAAGGAATTTGGTGAGGCCACTACAGCTTGAGAGTCATCAAGCCACAAAATCGTGAAGGTCGGTTTTTGGCCCAAGTTCTTGGAGAAGTGTTCGTTTCTAGTTAGAGCTAGAGAAATGCCGAGGTTTTCTCAGTTAGTGGTTGGGCACCAGTGCCCATGATTCCTAGCTCATGTGGATGAACCATTTCCAAGAATGTAAATCGACTTCATAGGAGAAATACACCCACCTCTCAAGGCATAACATAAATGTGGATAATAATGTTTCAATCGATTATTTCACAAAATGGGCAGATATACTATTTGTGAACAAATCACGTTAGAGTAAGCAAATTTATGGAAGAAGATTATATCTAGATTTGGTCACAAGCTACATTTCAGACTGATAATGCACAGCTTAACTGTAATAAAAGTTTTGTCACTTCTTTTTCAACAACATAACATTGCATTAGGTCACTCTGTCAATGAATGTCATCAATAATAAATGGCTCTAGAGGAGTCTTCAACAAATGTCTAAAAGTATACCAAAGAAGGCTGATCAAGAAATTAAAGAACTGGGACTCCCAACCAAATTTGCTCTATGGGCCAACAGATTACTTCAAGAAGAGAGCAACAAAAAGTCCCCATACGAATTAGTATATGGAGATCTACAGTTTTTTCATGATAGTATACGTGAGTTCTATTCATAAGAAAGTCGAAGAACCATGATGTATCTTCGTGGAGAATCAACTAAATGTGAGTTAGGAAACGTGAAATCAAGAACGAAGCACTGAAGATTGCAGCTAAAGATATTTTATCAATAAATAATATGAAAATATGTGTCAGATTTAGTGTTCATATGGGATGTTCTAAGGGCTGACAAAGGGAAGCACAATAAATTCGACCCCTCTAGTTTGACCTCAAAAATTGTAGAATGTGGTGGCAAAAATACTTTCAAAGTTGAAAATACAGTGAGATCTACTGACACCCCCGTAAATGCCGGCCAGCTTCTCCATTTCCGCCCGAGTCAAGCCAAGAGCCTCGATGTATCATATTAAAGAGAGTTTTCATTTTCTCATCCTTGCTTAAATAATGGGTGGGTCGATGAATCATGAAGAGATAATTGGTAACAGAATGAGTACATCATTGGTTTCTAAAATATTACCATTAATTATATACATTTCAACAGTCTAATATTTACACTCTATATTCATCACCATGTCACTTCATTTCTTTTCCTATTATTCACCATTAATGGTCTAATTTATATTTTTCCAACATTATTTATTTTTAAGCATTTTAAGAGAAATTTTTTGATTAAATATTAGAAAATAATATATTTACTTATATATGAAAGTGTGGTTGTTTTGTGACATGTGTAGGGTGCTGATGAAGTTTCCAAGACACCTTTATACCACTGATCAAATCTCGAATTTGAAGAGATACAAACCTCATGGAGAAGATCATGACAAAAGGGGGTTATGTGTCTAGACTATTGAGGAGATGTGTATGGAACTAAAGAGAGATTAGTGGATGCTTATTATGAGTTTGTTACTCATCCTATTGTATAAATAGAGTACACCTCTCCATTTGTAATCTTAAGTTTTATAATTCAGAATTTGGATACAGAATCTTAGAAGCTAGATTTGTAATCTTTTTAGAGTTGGTTTGTAATGGAGATTTTGAAATAAAGGATCATACTCTAAATTTTTCATATCCGAGTCTCCATTGAAGTGGTGTGTTTGTGGAGTTATGGAGGGCCCCCATGGCCTTCACTTGCATGCTTTTCTATTTGTTTATTTTAAGGTATAATAAATTTATGTTTTTGCTTGATTTCTACTTTTTAAGTTTTATAAATATCTAATATTGGGAAGGATTCTGATTTGAAAGTTGTTTTTGTAAGAGAACCACAAGATCCATAATTAAGGACTAGAATATTCTATTTCAGCTGCACTTCTTATTAGCTGCTCTATTGTTGAAGAGATCTTGTGAACATGTTCTGTAAGAGAACCATAGATCTCAAACAATTGTTAGATCTAGGTTTGATGAGTATTGAAAGAGATCTAATAATATGTTCTTATGACTTTGATTTTACAGTTTGGTAATATTTTAGACTACATTTAGATGTTGACTTCAAGTTTACTCTTCCCGGTTGACATTAAATTAAACTCTAATTGACATTATCAATTGGATAACATTGGGCTGGTGATGTTATGTATATGGGCAAAGCACGTAAAATCACAAATACCTACCTAACTTACAACGCAGAGTAACAATTAGTTTTACAAATTTTTTATTTTTATTTTTATTTGACGTGCATTTGTATTAGCATCTTGCAATTTTAAATGATGCAGATTTTGGGCAAATACAAGATTAATGATGACATGTGTGAAATTCAATATCATATACTACGAATCATGAAACACTTTCGATGATCGCTTGGATTTTGCATAATTGCAATTAAATTAATCTTGATTTAGTACAAGAAGGAATTAATTATACTGATTACATATTTTAAAATGAATTTATAAAATCATAGTAACTGGAGCCAACTTACACATTTAATTTTACTTAAATCGTTTCATCAGGTTAATTTTTGTGATAAACAAACCAAGGAAATTGATCATTTTGCTTGATACATAAAGTTTAATGTTAAGTTTTTGGTATTGAGCTAATTTAGTTGAACATTCAAGGAGTCTAACGGTCTACGCTTGGATTCCAACAGATCAATTTTATGATGAATCGTGTGAGTAATTCCATATTCATTACAACCAGTTTTTCTTTCCCTTTCAAAAATTTTAAATCCCAATGAGTCTTCTTTAATGCAAGCTAAAATCCCTTTTTCCGAGCAAGTTTAATCATGCAAGAAATCCACTAAAAATTACTTATTTAATTAACCTAATAAAAATAAAACTAAGAAGTTACTTTCATTGTCATTTTCTTCTGTCATTTCCATTTCCTTTTCCCCAATGATTGTCTTCCAGTTTAATAGTAATCCGGCTTCCAAGATGATTGTTCGAGTCAAACTGAGTCTAATTATTCTTGTAAAATAATTTGATGTTAGATGTGCCTAATGGGAATTATCATTGTTGAATGAACAATGAAGCACATTACCATCCTTTGTCTGACTAGAGGTGACCACCCACAAACAAATTTGTTCAGACTACAGATGTGTTAGGTATCTGACTCCCATTGAAATCAATGAGGAGCTCGTAAGTTGGCTAGTGGCATTCATTAATGGCCACTAAGTCGTAAAAAATTCTTGCTATGTTCGACACCAAGACATTTAATCACATAGTAATATTTGTGCATTGACCATTGAAGACTTGAAGACCCATAATTTGTAGCATGGAAGCGGCATTTTCTCATTGCTTTTTCGCTTGTCATGACTTGAGGACAAGTCGAGCAACAAGGCCAAAGAATAGTGCTAACTTTATATTTTTTATACCTTCCAAACCTTATAGATTTTCAGCCATATTCAAGCAGACTATCGATCCATCGACTATCCAATACAGATACTAATAACAGACTGCTCTTTCATTCACACCAAGAAGTTTTTAAGACTGTAATCATCAGAGTATCAACATAAGATCTATCCACTTCAGAGGCAAGCAAGTTGATTTTTCAACTTAATCTGTACTTTATATATGCTAAATGATGACATTTGAAAAATATTCTAATTATTTCACCATTCCCTTTCATCAAAAATCGCTAAAACCATCAGCTTGGGGGAGGGGGGGAATTTCTCACTTCATTTTTTTTCTTTCATTCATATTAGCATCTTAACCCACATAATCTTCCCACAATAAAAATACTACAAAATGATGAGCATATTAAATGATTCTTAAAATGATTGATTCAACAAAGTAAATAATGATTGTAACACAAGAACCAATCATTAAAAGACGTAAATGCTTTGCAAAAATAAAAGTTATCCAAAGAAGTGCAAATTTAAAAGGAAGTCCATGATTTAAAGATGTTGTTACACAAGAAACAAAGATTCAGCAAGGAAGCTCATCTAAGAATCAAATTAAGTAAGTCATTGTAGTAGCTTGCATGAGACACGCAAGAACTCGCTAGAGTGTTTGCTCAAAAATGTCACCTATTACCATAAATTTTCACCTATGCTCCCATTATATCACCCATTATTCACCACCATGTCACCTCATTTTTCCTATTATTCACCATTAATGGTTCACTTATATTTTCCAAATATTATTTATTTCAAGCAGCTTAGAATTTTATTATATTATAAAAGTAATATATTTTACTTATATATGGAAAGCGGGTTGGTTTTTGGTGTGGACATGCTTAGGTTAAGGAAGTTTCCCAAGACACTTTATGTGGTCTTGATTGATCAAATTCGGAATTTGAAGAGAGTAAACCCGTAGATAAGACTTGTTATCAAAAAGCGGGGTTATGTGTTCATAATGAGAGATATGGAACTATATGATTAGATGATCATGAGCTGGTTACTCATCCCATTGTATAATAGAGTATAACTTTCTCCATTTGCAATCTCAGTTTTTATAATCTTAGAATTTTGAGCATGTAATCTTGTGCTTGTGAGTTGTAATCTTGCAGAGTTGGTTTGTAATGAGACGGAAATAGCGATCATACTTCAATTTTGCTTCTACATCCGAGTCTCCATTGAAGTGGTGTGCTTGTGGAGTTATGTGGAGGGCCCCATGGCCTCACTTGCATGCTTATTTGCTATTTTAAGGTATAACTTAATTTATGTTTTTGTTTGATTTCAGCTTTTAAGTTTTGTTAAATGTTTTAAGATTAAGGATCTAATAGGCAATATAAGAGAACCATAAGATTCTGTATTAATGATGATCAGTTATTTTATTTCATCTTAATCTCTTAATAAATAAGTCTAGAATGTTAAGATAATCTGTAATATGTTTTGTAGAACCATAAGATCTCAATCACTGCTGGATCTAGTCTGATTAGTTATTAAAACATATCTAATGAATATATCAGACTGTAAATGGACAAATTATGGAATCTTCTAGATCTATATATTTTAGATAGCACTTCTAAGTTTGCCTTCCCTGGTTGACATTAAATTAAAACTCTAATTGACATCATCAATTGACACAAAATGTCCACAGAGATAAACAGTGGTTCATGTAGTTCTCGACATCGCTCAAGAATGAACGTGTCGTCCTCTGTGTGTGGAGCCAATGCTGATCCATTAATTAACACTAGTCATTTTTCCGAATTAACCTTTGGATAGACATGTGTTGAAGGTTCTGGCTGGTGGTGAAACACTTAAAAGGTCAATTAAGGGGAAACGATGATGAGACAACTATCGCGCTTAAAACGAAACATAAGTACGAGAAGGGTCAAGATATAAAGAAAAAAGGGTAACGGTAATGCAAAAAGCGCAAAGATATGGTACAAAGAACGCAAAGCGAAATAATTAAAAGGCTTGCAGCAACCATAATATGCAAGTGAGGGAACTCTCCACATGGGATTTCTGCGGGGGTCAAGAAGCGGAAGAGGGAAGACGCCCATACCCCCGCGAAATTACAATGACGTGCCACGGGGTGGACCCAAGGTAAAGGCAATGTGGCAGAGCAAAGCACGGAATTACAGTGACATGGTAGAATGGAATGCGGACCCTAGAGACTGGTATGCTATGTATTTAACCCATCTTGTGAATAATGTGTTTTAAGAATCATATGGTTTATGCGGCAGAGAGGTAAGGTAATTTTTCTAGGCGAACTAGTACTGAGGCCCGTACCAGTATTAAACCCGGAACGCGGTGTTCATCTGCTTCCAGCTGACACCCAATTCCTACAAGCCGCATGCTCTACTATCAGTGTCCTTACGACACTTACCCTGCCTATTTCACCTCTCTGTCTTTTACCTCAGAATTACCAGTCTTAGACAATAGTCCTCCCGTATTTTACTGCAGTAAAAGTCGCAGGTTTTCCAGCTATGGTATATACTAAGCGGGAGCTAGTGCCAGGTATACCCAATCACTATCAACACCCCCTGCATTGTTTTCCCAAGAAAACTTGCCTACTGCACAGGTACTCCGTCCCTCATATTCCCTCTGCTTTCCTTTCGTTTTTAAAATTTCGTATGTCAGTCATGGGAAGGGGCACACCCAAGAAAAATGAACCAGAGACTCCTCAGGTCCGAGAAACCAGAAAACCTCCTGGGTTCGAGCCTTTCCTTGACCTGCAAACTGGAATCTGTGATCCCCAATACCCTTTCCCCATTAGTAGTATAAGACTTGAGTTTTTTAGGTGACATTTCGAGAATAGGGATCGATATCGGGTGGTTGTATCAGGTTTTTACCATCAGATTACCCCCCCATTCTACCCGGTGGTCAATTTTATTTGCTGGCTTAGAGATGCCTATGATGAGGGCTGAGGTACATTTACTTTTGCTCATGGGAACAATATTTTCTCCCTTTCGCCCAACATTATCAGACAAGCCCTTCGCTTTCCCACTAGCGGCACCTATACTAGTTTCAGTGAAGTGGCTTTAACCTCCCAGTTCACCAAATTGCCATGGGAGCATCAAAACAACTTCATTTCCTCTATAACCAGAAACTAGGCTACATCCTCTCCTGCTGCAAAAGCTTTCCCATTGAGCCTTTTAAAAGAAGAAGTGCAGCCCATCCTCGCTCTCATCGCAGGTCTTTTAGGTGTAGGCGGTTTGGGGGAAATTTCCAGAGTCTGCGTTTATTTCTTGTGGTTAATGTCTCAAAAGGGGATAGTTCTGGATATCCTTGGCTTCTTGTCTGCCAACATTCACACCCAGTTCCAAGAGCTTTCAGAAACCAATCACTTCCATTTTTTTTCTATGGTCTTCTACCTTTTCCTATCTCAGCTGTTGATAAGTTCGAGGGTTTGGGATTAGATGGGGTATACGATGTCAATTCTCAACCCCGACATGTTTTTGATTGGAATTTTGTAGTGTGACAATTGCCAAAAGGGGTGGGTTATTCCAGGTTCCTAAATGAATTCATGCCTGCTGTCTATACTATCATCCATGATTTTCCCTCACCTAGGGTTTTTCCTGAAATGAAGAGCTGGCTGCAAGCTAGTAAAACTCAGAGTACCGGGGATTGGTATATTTCTGATAATTATACCGAAATTTGGGTCTATGGAGCCGAGGTCGCCCCTTACCAGCTGCCTGTGTTTCCCGCATGATGATTTTATGCTCTGGAGTATATCTGGAAAGTCCTCAAGGCTGACCAACTCCACTTTGTCCCTGCAAAGAAGGGTTTCATCCTGAGACTCCCTATCACTATCGGTCCATTTGTCGTGAATTCAAGACACAACCTTCCCATTGTTGAGAAGTTGTTGCAAGGCATGGACCTAATACAGGGGAAGAATTGGCCCTATGATCCTTGGGAGATTATCTCAAACAGAAGAAAGAGGAACAAGTCCACTCCTTATGTGCATGAATCAAGACCGTTTATAGAGTGGCAGGCTAACCTGGAAATTTGGCCTTTTATTTCACAGATGGAGACAAATTCATCTGCCACAGGGGAAGGAGAATAAATCAATAAAGGCCAAGAAGAAGAAGAATTAGGTCCCTCAGGATCAGGTTCTCCCCTTCGCAAAAATCAGAAAACAGTCTCAAGGGAGGCAGAAGTCATCGGGGAAGAATAGCTGCTTGAGCCGTTTGCACCATATGGCCAACCTGAAAGCAGCAAAGCTAAGATAAAAGTGTTGAGAGATATTTTCACCTCTTCTGACTTCTCTAAAGTCTCACAGGCCATCAGAGATTATACCTCGCCAGTGGCAGTTGAAAGGATCCAGAGAAACAGAACAATCAAGGATAAATACAAAGCCAAGCTGGAAGGTTATGTAGAGAAATATCACACTAAGGTTTCAACTTCCATGAACGTGGATACATAACACCTGGTATTGTCTATGGCCAAGGCTATATTGGATCCTGATGCAGGTACGACTAGTTACAGGGTGCTCGAGTATGCAATTGACATGGCCAAGGTGCCAGCACCTGACAAATGTAACCTGTTTCAGGTCGTGGGTGATATGTTGAAGGATGAGGTAATGCAGGTCACCATTGCACTGAGAAAATTGGAGAAAAAGCATGAACAGGTGAGGGCTACCCTAAATAATGAATAGGCTAATTCCCACACCCTGGCAAATCAAATACCCGGCCTCCGGGAGTCAATCAAAGGAAAAGAGACTGGAAAATAAAACCCGTAGCGTTATTTGATAGAACAATTGCAGAAGGAGGTCACGTCATTGAAAGGAAAAGTCTGCATATCGGCCTCCCACCATGTTTAGACGACCGAATTGTCGCAAGAAGAGAAAGAAAAAGCGGAATTGGCTGATATACTAGCAAAGGAAAAGGAGGAAAAAGAAAAAATGGCGGAAACAATCTCCACTCTTCAAAGTAGGTTGACGGAGTTGCAGAACACCCGGGACACGCAGAGCTGTGTGCCTACTACAACCCCACCAAAGATGAGTCCACTTTCAAGGCAGCTGAACGGGGTGAAAGCTGCAAATGATATATTAGAAAAGCAGGCATCCACTGTGAGGCAGAGGATCACTGATTTGGAAAAATCCCTGGTTGAGAATACCAGGAAAATAGAGACATTGCAGAAAGAGATTGAACAAGAGAAGAAGACAAGAGTCGACCAGCAGAAGACCATAAATGATCTGAACACCCACCTAAAAGGTAACATCACCCTCAAGGATGGAAGAAAGATTATTTGGTTAGAGATCATTTCAGCAGTAACCAAGCAGTGGGAGTTCCTGAAATTCATCGAGGAAATGAAATATTTTGTACTCTTTCTCAGGAGGAAGTTTCAGGAAGGTGATCTCGACTTGTCCAGTAGAGCCCAATGTGCTAGGGAATATGTTTCTTTCTTGAAAGGGATGAGAGCTAGTGAGGCGGAGTAACATGGCATAGCAAGCTGATTTAAGGAAGCCTTCGAGTGCCAAAATATTATTGATAAGGATTCGACCCGCGTTGTAGCTTTGAGGGCCCTACAACAGTTGGCAGCTAGCGTGGAGCAGTTTTATGTAGTTTGGGCCAAGATTACAACAGCAGGACTTCCATCATGCTGGGAATCTACCACCCCTTCCATGCTGTGATCATTACCAGAATATGAAGCATGTCTCCAAGAAGAAAGGGACCAGACGGACATCCTGTCAGATAAGACCGCTCGACTAAAGGCAGAAACAATTGTTTCATCACTCCGCCCAGAGTTTGTTCTCCTTCACCTGTTAAAACATAAGATCCCCACCAAGGCAACTCTAAATGATCTCAGTGAGGCCTTCATCAGGGTGGAAGGATTCGCAGCAATGCCTGAACCCGCAACAGACAGTCAGCAGAAGTGCACCCAGTTTGCCAGCCAGATTGCCAACTCGTCAGCAAATGTGCCGCCACCAGTGTCAGTAACAGACCTGACCCCTTCTCATAAATGATGCACTATTAATTCATGATTCGACCCTAGTGGCCTTTTTACTTTTACTTTAGTTAGTTATTTTCAAGTTTTAGGTGAAATTTATATTTCACCCCAACAATTTACTTTCTGCCAAGACTGTTTCGTAAAATTTTGTTTTAAAACGACTGAGCGCCTAACTACAAATGATGAGAGGCCTGTATTCCTCATCATAAGTTTTGATTATTTTGATAAGGACCTTGTTGATGAGTTAAATCCCCTCTGTGGACAGAGGCGATCCCTATTAGCCCAGCAGGGGTCTAGCAACAATCACAAAATGTTACGACACAAGTTCCTAGTTACGAAATGAAAAGACCAAAGATGGAGGTCTACCTGGAATCCAATGCTACGATCTGAAGAAGAGAGCATTCCCGTTCCTCAGCCTCGCCAGATCATGATCCTCTAAGATCTCCGTGGATGGATACCTGCACGTGCAAGAAACAAACAGATACAAGCATAAAATCCGGCATACGTAACTAAATATCAGTCAGAAAGGATACTACTCATATTAACATAATCGAAAATAGAGTGGAACCATAATCGTAATCATTTATTAAATAACAATTGAAAGAGATTACAACCAAAGTTCTGACGTCGTGGTCTCCTTCGGATGGGTCTCCAGTCGTTCACGTCTTGCAAAGCTCGCCAGGGAAAGGCAAAACCTCTCCCCAGTCTCTGTGATAATCTCCTTACTTGAGTCGGCCTTAAGGAAGAAAAGAGAATCTTCTCGGCCTAAAGGCTCTTGAGAATTTGGAGATTCAAAGCTTAGGCACTTGAAGACTAGCTTGCAATTGAGATGGTCAAGCTTTTATAGATGGAGGAAGAGGAGTTGGGATCCCTATAGTCATGGGATTGGCCCTATCATCAAGGAAGCTTCCATAGAAGGTGGTAAAACTACTTCCCTTCCATAGAACTCCCGCGGCCAAACCTCCCAACTCAAGATAGGCAATGGTTGTGAGTTTGTTTGAACTCAACTTCCGCCATCCATATTTAAAAAACAGTCCCTAAAATGGGTGGCGCGATTGCTGCTCTATGACAGAGCGCCAAGTGGCGCGACCTCTTTACAGGATTTCCCTGATTGGCGCGAGCACTGAACTGTCTACCCGCGCCAATGCAAAAAAAGCTGTTTTTCATGGATTTTGCAAGGAGATGTCTCAAGGGGAAATGAAGCTCATACTCAGAGGGATGCATTGATGATGTTTTCAAGGCATGACAGTGTTCACAGGTCACATAATGGGTCCTCCATTGTGCGGGACGGGGAATGGTAGGGACGGTGACAGAGCTAACGTAGCAGATGCCCCCTAAAGTATGAGGCCCGAGAGAGAGAGGGGTGAAATGCTACCGAGAACATGTTCAGCGAAGGCCACGAGTCGGAAAACTTGCGCGAGAAAAAATACAAGCGATATCTCAAGTATATGATGTATGTGTAGTATGGGCGCGACCATCACGCTTGGTGTTGCTGTCATCTTGGATCCGGGGTATGGGCGCGACCATCCGTGAGGATCAAATAAATAGACTCGGGTATGGTCGCGGCCATCCAATCAATGAGTCATATACATAATGATGATAATCCACAATCGCAGCCTAGATTACAACAGACAGAATCCAGGGTCTTGCGCTCCATCTCGACCCAAACAAAGTACAAGTTCGAGCATGCGATTATGTGAGCTGAAGTCGAACATGCAGGAACATCGCCTGATTACCAGCCAATGATGAAAGCTGTTAACAGACGCGAGAGGAACCACCAATAATGACAATGGCCCTCAAGGTACTACAGGTAAAATCTACGGCGTGTGAATTAATGAGTTGGTGTCGAACACCCGCAGAATCATTCGATCGGAGGCCAATGATGAAAACCTCACATCGAATGCGACGAACCTGCCATTGAGGCATGCAGGCTCCAAGGTACCATAAAGGAGTCTCTAGATCAACTTCCTGGATAATGATGAGTAGGCAGAAGTGACCTTGATAAAAATTGGGCCATAATGTTTCCCACATCATCGACACGAAGACGGAGAGAACATGATGTTTTGTTGTGAATCGGGATGCGTATCGGAATCGGAGAAAGGTTGATATTTACGGAGGCCAACTTCTCTTGAACATATAAACGGCCGGCAGTGGACTTAGCGATGTTGACATCAACGGATCGGGAGGTCATGGTGACGAGGCAATGAGTAGATGAGAGGTCAAAAGGGATTATCCAAACCCACGGAGGCAAAGTGAAGAACGAGATGAGATGTCCCCAACCTGACACGAATGCGGACAAGTGCCATGTTCAAGAGCGACATACTGCCGACACGACAATGATACTGGTTCCATTTTTCCCCACCATTTCTGGTGAGTACCCCAATTATTTTGATAACAAGCTTGAAGGGGATAGCATATGCTTGCAATATAAGTCCGCCCTTCGAGCGAATCCATCCTAGTACATTTAACGAGCCCTAGGAAGGAGAAACTCGGAGAACATCATTTCGGCCCCGGTCCAAATGTCATCGAGGTTTAAGGTACGTGAAAAGGAAGAACTCGACATCTTTTCATGTTTAGAGAGTTTGAAAAGAAGGCATAAAATAAAACTCCATCAGTCCCTTTTCGTAGGTAGTCTCACAGATCCGAAAAGGTAGAAAACTGTGTCTGAGAGAACCTCTTAGTCGCGATCAGCTAAGGTATTCCTTTTTCGAAAATAATCTATCCCAACCTGAAAAAGGGGTAAACGTATACCAGATAGATGTCGTTTCACAGCCAATTTAACGAGCTCAAAACAACAAGCGCCTCGGCAATCTTTTCATGTTTAGAGAGTCAGAAAAGAGCTGAAAGATGACTCCAAAGTGACTTTTTCGTGTATTTACCGAGTCCGAAAAAGTATAAAATGCAACTTGTTTCCATCGTTAAAGTCACAAAAAAGCTGCTGCTGCACATACCAAGCAAGCGTAAAACCCATTTTCGACATAATATAAAAATATTCGATAAAAATGACTTTTTACAACTCATTTTATGTCAAAAAGTTATAAATATGTCAAATTGGTAAAAATAAAATTACATTTACTATTTACCTTGGTAAAAAACAACAGTGATCCATTTGGAGCAGAAACTTCTGACGGTGATTGCGACAAATCCAGTTGACCATTCAGCTTCTTGTCTGCTACAGGTAAGAGGCGCTCCCTTGCTCTACATTTTCATCCATTTTTTGATAATTTTCCCTTGAAAATCAGTTCTATGTGGCCACTTTTGAAATTTTAGGGCCGTGCTCATTGGCGCGGGTATCGGGCACAGACCCGCGCCAATGGGCTCTTTTATCCAAAGGGCTCGCGCCACATGGCGCGACTGTTCACAAAACAGCCGCGCCAGCGGCCGAACCTAAAAATCCGCCTAAAAATTCGATATTTAAACCAAATTTCATGGAATTTGAGGCCAATCAGAGATCTAACTAAGGGCTTATGACCATATGAATGCAGGTAATCAAGAAAAATGGCGATTGAATGGAAAGAACGAGAGCATGGAGAAGAGGATGAATAGGCCATCCAAAGCGAGGCTTGCATGAATGCCCTCAGAAACTGTGGGCTGAAAAAGTTCTTCCTCACACCCTGTCTACGAGCTCAGCCCAAGCCCCTCCAGTATTTGATCAGTATCTGGGATGAACATGAACAGGTGTTCGGAGTTAAAGTCTCGGAAGTGGTAATGCATTTGGAGGTTTCGATATTTATTTTATCACCTGGGATTGTCTCGGCGGACGTCCAGTCCCTGTCCTTGGTGGAAAAGTAGACCATAAGGAGAAGATGGAAGAAGTGATGGCACGGGTGTGCCGAGGGGCACAAACAGGATCGGGAAGCAAGAAGGTGGATATCCACACTATCCCTGATCTAGAATTGAGAGTGGTTCTCCATACCATCCTTACCACAGTACGTAGGGTCGCGGGCCTTCCTTGCGAGGCCACAAAGGCCCAACTCTGCGCCTCAAAATGCATAAGGTTCCCCTCTTGTTCAGTAGACACTTGACGGTAGCAATAATCAATATGAAAAGGCGACTCCGCGAAATGCAAACGGGGTAAACTAAAACGGTTTGGTTATGGTTCCATCACGGTATCGTTCAGTACGGAACGCTTACCAATCTTCCGGGGACGAGGCGTAGTAGCCGGAGTAGATGCCACGAGAGCCAGAATGGCTCGCTAGGCGTGTGCCCGGAAGCGGAGCGCCTTGTGGAGTGTCTGGAGAGACCGGGGTTCTGCTGGTGGTTACGGCGCCGGGCGTAATTCTAGTGGAAGACTGGCCCTATGCAGGAACTGACTTCACTGGAGACCCAGATCTCCCACTGCCAGAAGGAGATGACTCGGACGAGGAGTTGGGTAAGACCTCATGTTTTGATTTTTATGTTTTCTGTTTTTTTTTGTTGATACACATTCGTCCTAACACATTTTATATATGTATGCAGATGTGGGACCTGAGAGACCAGCTGGAATGTCTCCAATCTCACGGTGGACTCAACTCGCCCTTGATCCTCAGGGAGAGGGCACAGGAGGAGAGGAGTTGAACCAAAATCTCGAGGGCATTGCCTGAGGGATCCCAGACTATGCTCGGCTGGGAGACGTACCGATGGCGTACCAGCGTCATACGGTGGGAATTCCAAGTCGCATCCACCGAATCCTGAGACGCCTAGTGCATGCAGTCACATGCTATCATGAACACCATGCGGATTAGCTCTTAGGATTTATACCACACCTATTTTTTGAGAGACATATCGTCTCTGGATGTACTTAGGACGATTATGTATATTTTGACTTTATGTGACACACTCTATGTAAACATTTCGATATCTATATATATGCATATCTATTTCTGGATGGATCTTTTCTTTACATGTGATGATGATTTATAAATTGCGCAAATGTCTGTCTAATACCAAATTTGCTACTGCATCTGTTAATGTATTCAAATGCCTGGGTATATGATGATATGTAGTGTAGTCAAAATTCCTTTCGAGTAATCGAATACGCAGATACAGACGTAAGATGGACGAGTTCCTTACCGAATAGTGTTCGTTCAGTTGTAACACTACAAGTTGCGAATCTAGATACACGAGAAATTCACGGATACCAAGGTTTACTGCCTCGGTTAATAATTCTAACACAGCACTATATTCCGCGATATTGTTCGTGGTACGTCCTAGACACACGCCTTGCAGGTTGACCAACTCACCAGCAGGATCATATATTACCCAGGCAGCTGAGGACAGATTCCTTTACTACGGGAGGCACCATCCGCGAAACCAAGAAATGGATGAATAGACATCTGCACAACCAAGAAGACCCGATCAGCAGAAAGATGTTTACAAATCACACCACCCTATACATGCACACAAATGAAAATCACACACCTATGGACACACACCATACCGAGAAATCACTTCAGGCATAGTAATTTTTGAGGTACAGCCCATTTCTCGGCTGCGCCAGCAGAACTCCTTCATAATCTATAAGCTCGTAGGCCCTGTTTTTCAAAATGCGTTTTACTATATATGGCCCATGCCACATAGGCTAGAACTTACCGGTTCCAAGCTTGTCATGTGCTTGATCGTACAGGAGGACGAGGTCTCCTTAAATAAAGGAACGAGGAGAAATAGATTGATCAAAATGAGTTTTGACCCTCTTATTTTGTGCTTCGATAACCAAAGCAGGCAGACGATGGGTTTCATCTAACTGTTCCAGTTACAGAAGATGTTCTTCCTCAGAAGAAGTGTTAGGTAAAATCTCCACAGCTAATTTCAATGAAGGAATCTCGCATTCAACCAGAAGAGTTGCTTCCAAACCATACACCAATTGAAATGGTGTGAACCCAGTTGCACTCTTTACAGATGTTCTGTATGCCCAGAGAGCTCAGAACAGTTGGAGATGCCAATTGGATTTGTGAATACCAACTGTTCGCTGAAGCGTAGTGACCAAAACCTTGTGCACTGCTTCAACCTGACCATTCGCTTGAGGGTAATATGGTGTCGAGCTGTCGTGACGCAAGCCCAACTTTGAAGTCAGCTCCGCCATCATATAATCTCGGAAATGAGTACCGTGATCAGTGACAATGGCTTGAGGAACCCCGAACCATGCAATAATATGGTTGAATATAAATTAAGCAGCCGTTTTCCCGTCAGCAGCTAGTGTAGGCATCACCTCAGCCCACTTGGTGAAGTAGTCGACGGCTTCAATGATATATGCATGCCCCCCGACCGAGTGAGGGTTACACGTCATAAAATCCACGCCCCATTTCGCAAAAGGGCCAACGATAATAACGGGATGCAATGGTAAAGGCGGTGCGAGCATCTTGCGCTAAAATATCTGGCATGCATGACATTTACGGACTGCAGTGATACAGTCTTTGAATATGGAAGGCCAAAAATAACCTGCTCGCAGAATCTTCTGGGCAGTAGCATATCCAAACATATGTCCACCACAGGCACCACTGTGGCAGTCATTTAGGACCTTTTCAGCCTCTTCCAAGGTTAGGCATCGCCGGAGCACCTAATCTACTCCAATGCGGTATAAGGTATCTCCTACTATACGGTAGGGCTAGGACTGGTGCCGAATCCGACGGCGGGCAGCTTTATCCACCTCAGACCAAAATGTCGAGGTCTGAAGATACACTATTATGTCACCGTACCAAGGGTCACGAGTACTAATGAGGAAAAGCGTTTCGTCTGGTATATGATCTTCAGCATATGAGGGAGCAGAGTCTGTAGGGAGAGAGCATATGAGATCTGCGAAAACCGGTGATTTAGTTGACTTAGCGGTAGTGAACTCTAAGTTAAACTCCTGCAGGATAACAATCCATTTGGAGTACTTGCCCCCCAGTAATTGTCTAGAGAGAATATACGTCACAGGGTTGCAGTCTGAAACCACTGTTATCGTACGCAAAAGGATGTAATGGCGAAAGCGCTGTACAACGTGTACTGCTGTTAATGCCAACTTCTCGACATGAGCATAACGCGTTTCAGGATCGAGAAGGTTCCGTGACAAATAATAAACAACATGTTCATCACCGTCATTGTCATCCTGCACCAAGACCATGGCTATGGTGCTAAATGCGGCGGCGAGATATAAAGTGAAGTTGCGGTGGTAGTCCAGAGGACGAAGCAACGGAGCGTTGACAAGCAATGTCTTCAGCTTCTCAAAGGATTGCTGAGCGATTTCGTCCCAATGGAAGGGAATGTTCTGCTTTAATAAACGAGTGAATCCTTTGGCCACCTCGGCATAATTCGGGATAAAGCGTCGAAGAAAGTTCGCCTTCCCTTGCAGACTCTGTAACTGATATAGGGAGGAAGGTGATGGGAGATTTATGATGGCCTCGACCTTTAAAGGGTCAAGGCGAATTCCATCTTTCGAGACTATGAATCCTAAAAGATGGCCAAAATCAATGCAGAAGACGCATTTATGAGGATTGAGCCTGATGTTGTAGCGCCTGCAACGAAGAAAGATCTGGCGGAGGTGCTCAGGATGGTCCTCTCACTTAGCCGAATGGGCTGGCAAGTCGTCCAGATAAGGCTGAACGATATGGCGAATGTCATGAAAAGCGTAGGACATCGCACGCTGAAAAGTGGCTCCAGCGTTCTTCAAGCCGAACGGGAGCTTTTTATATGCGAAAGTACCCCACGGACAGATGAATGTGGTCTTGTGTTGATCCTCAAGTGCAATATTGAACTGATTATATCCTGAGAAACCGTCCATCAAGGAATAGATCTCACTTCCGGCACATTCGTCGATAATCTGGTCTATGATCGGAGTGGGATAATTATCCTTTGCATAGGCGCGATTGATGTCGTGATAATCAACACAGACTCTAATCGTGCCCTGCTTTTTATCGACAGGGACAATGTTAGACACCCATTCTGTGAGGGGGATGGGATAAATAATGCCCGCGTTCAGAAGTTTTTCAACTTCTGCCTTGATTGCGGTGGCTTTCCGAGGATGCATGGGGCGTAAACGTTGGCGCACGGGATTCGCACTAGGATAGGTTGGAATCTCATGCACTACGATACTGGGATCAATCCCCGACATTTCCTCGTAGGACCATGCTAAAACATCTCTGAATTCTTTGAAAAGCTTAGTATAGACTTGAATCTCATCAGGAGAACAAGTCACACCCACATGAATATTCTCAACGATCCCCGATTTAACGGAGATGTTGATCGGGATGGTCTGAGTGATGTTACTCAGGTTACCCTCCGAAAAAACTTCGTGCGTTAAAATGGGCGTTTGAAGAGGAGGGGTAGGAACCTGAGTAGCATAACGCTCCAGACAGTCAGTCATTGCCCCCAAGCTAGGCATAAAAGAGGAGCGATGATGTCCATCGCCTCAAGGCAGTTCCTCAAGAGACATAGTTTCAATGATAGCCTCATCGAAAAGAAAAGTCTCTCTGAGAGGATCAGGCGAATCAGCCTGACCAAGCCAGGGGGATTGGGAGTCGACGTCGAGAGCCATGCTGAGGAGGAGCATGTTGCGGAGGCGGAGGATCCGATGCGGCAACAATCTCATAGTAGCTAATCTCTACTGGCGTTAAAGGCATGGATTCTCCAAACTCATATACCTGCTCAGGTGTAGGAATAAGCCAGGGGTCATCGGACCTGGAAAACATGTTGACTTGAGCGGTATTCGGTGGTGGCGCGGGGAAGATACCCATGAGGACTGGGTCTTTGAAAAGGCTAGGTCCTACACTGTTTGGGGGATTTGGAATTTGATCCACGTATGGCACGTTGTTCTCAGAGTTAGAGGTGAAAAATGACAATTGATCCACCTTGACAATCTTTCCCTCGTGAGGGAACTTAATGAATCGAAAGACGGTAGATGGCACGCAGAGCATGGCATGGGTCCAGCTACAACCAAGAAGTATATTGTAGTTGAGTTTAGCGTCAACCACTTCCACTTCCATGTTGACAGTTTTTCCCTGTAATGTGATCGCAAGACTCTCGAGAACGCCCAGGGGTTTAGATTCTAGACCATCGAATGCCTCTCCATCGAATGCCTCAGGGCATTGGGAGATGACGACAAGGGCGGAGAGCCGATGGCCTTCCGGCAGCGGAGGACATAACGCGGTAGATGCACCCTCCTCTACGACGGCTCTATGAATGTTTAGACCCGTTATCCCGGCTTGAATAACCAAAGCGATTTGATGTGGAAGCCGGGGGAGTAAAATTCTCCGGATAAAGGTGACCAGACTCGAGTCGAGCGGGATCAATGCCACCGATTGCAGACAGTAAACCCTTCCGTTGTGAAGGACAACTTTGAAGAACTTCAAGTGCAGACATAGAACACGGCGCCTATGCCAGATCCTCAACAATGCTGTAATGTTGGCGGCACGAGAATTTGGATTATAAGAAGATCTTCGAAGGACACCTTTGGGAGGTGGCTTCACAACGGGTTCAGGAGAAGGCTTCTCGATTTCCAACGGACCAGAGACAGGTGGGGGAGGGGGCCCATCCGCAATTGCCTTCCCGGGTGCCTGCCGCGGTTCGTTGTAATCCTTCGACCGCGTAGCGACAGAGATAGGTGCAACAATCTTGACCATGAAAACCTGAGGCCCAAACGGTGCAGATGGTGACGGCTGTTTGACCATCTGGGTCTGCTGAGAGGGAAATGGCTCTTTTAACATGGCCGAAGTCCCTTTTGGGCCCTTAAGAAGTTGACTGACCTCGGATCGTCGTGGACAATCCTTAGTGTAATGGTCCCCTTCACAGATGAGGCAAGGGTACTTCGGTTTACGCTAGGAGCCGTCCTCAGTACGAGATTTAGATTCTGGTTTCGGGGCATCAGATTTAGATTTGCCTTTGCCCTTCTTCTTTCCTTTGGAGGATTTGTCCGCAGGATTGGCCTGAACAACATTCACCTCCGCGGTCTTACCAAAATCGGATGAGGCGGGTTTGGCAGAGGTATTGTTGGAAGAATTAGCCTTCTGCTTCCCATTCAAAGATTTCTTCGAATTCTGAGAGACAGAACCAATGACACCATCCACGCGGGGGCAGGCGAACCTTAGTGGTTAGAGGCCGTGGAGCATCGGTCGAATGTCATAAAGCGTGCCGGATTGTGAATAGACAAGATCAGTGCCCAGGCACGCACGATGGCTTGTTCCTCGTACACCGCTCCCATCGCGATATCTGAGCGATTTTATTCACAAAGGAGGTGGTGAACCAGTGAGTCAATATCTGATCAGGTATGTGAAACTTGATCAGTCTACGACGGCGCCGCCACTCATGAATGTGATCTGAGATGTGAGTGGCTTTGTCATGCTTCAGAGAAGTCAGGAGGTGCGTCCCGGCCTCATACCGAATCGGTAACTGTAAATGCATGAGGAAAGCCATGGCTAAAGAGTTGAAATCTTGAAAAATGCCACGGGATAACTCTATGTACCACTTAGCAGCAGCTCCAGTTAAAGTATGCTGGAAGAGACTCAAACGGATTGAATCGTCGACCCAAGAGTTAGACGAACACCAGAGGTGATACGTCATCACATGCGCCTGGGGGTCCTCTCCAGCTTTTCCCTCAAACTTGGGACAATCACCTGGTATCTTGGTGGGAACCGGAGGCCAATACGGATTATGTAAAATCGGATCATTGGTAAACTTTGAAACATCCAGCAGTTCCAAGGTAGCCAGGAACGACAATGGAGGATTAACTGCCATGCCAGGCCCAGGATGAGGTCTGGTACCCATACTCCACGATGGTTGCGAATATCCTTGCCCCCACGGGTTCTGTCCCGCAGGATTATGACCATAGGGGGCGTAGGTCGTATAACCAGACTGATCTGGATGCTGGTAACCATAGTGTGGGGCTTGATAACGAGGGTACGGACCCTGATTAGGCGTCGGCCCCGTATGAGTAGCGTTTGGATTCGGCTGCTGAGTGTAGGTAAAACCGAGTGGAGTAGGATAATACTGAGAGCCTCTGGGGTGGTTATAGTTCGGTTGAGACTGACCATGAGAATAATAACCACCCTGAGGATGAGTAGGCTGCTGAAAAGTGGAACCCTGCGGAGCCTGATACGTAGGGCGCAGCTGTTGATTTGGGTGCGGCATTGAATGTAATGGCTGCTGGGCAGGGTTAATGGAATGGGCGAGCTGCCCTGAATGAACAGGTTGACCCGACTGAGAGGGCTGACCTGAGTGAACAGGTTGACCCGGATAGACAGGCGGCGCCGGTTGCGCAGGTTGACCTGGTTGTAAGTGAGCCCCAGGTTGTACCGGATGGGCTGGTTGGCCTATAGGCGGGACACCGGGTTGTACTGGATGAACCGGTTGGCCCGGTGGTGGAACAGGACCAGGTGCTTGCTGGAAACCGGTTTGACCTGAAGCAGAACCATAGGATGGTCCTGGCTGATATGCAACGTTAGAAACAACAGGATACCGCAGTTGCATCGGTAAAGAAGGCTGGATTTTCCCCCCAGGACCATAGACCGGTCTCGGTTGATACCCCGGCTGAGGCTGAACAGGTTGACTTGAAGGGCTATAATACTGTCCTTGCAGACCGTACGATGGCCCTTGTTGGCCGACAGGATAGCCTTGAATGGGCTGCCCCTGTGGATCATAGAAATAGCCAGGTTGGCCCGTAGGTTGGCCTTGGAAAGGTTGTCCTTGCGGGTTATAAGCCTGGTTATACGGTAAAACTCGAGCATAAAGATAAGCCTTAGGGGTGGGTAGACATAAAATCTCCCCGTGCTCGTCATACTGACCTGGGAAAGCATACACGGGGGTACCATCCTGTGCATAGTGCGAAAAGTAAGATCGGTAGGGATCTTGGGAGGACGGTCCAACCTTGGCGTTCGACTGTTGCAAAGACAACCGATACTCCTCCGGAGAGATATTATCCGGTATAACAGTGGCTAGATAAACATCTTCAGGAGTTGGCCCCGGCCACAGTGGCAGTCTTGAGACAACGGAAAGGCGGCCACACGGACGGTGGGCGGACGGGAACGAAGTGACGGGCGTCGAGGAGACACCCGGTGTAGTAGCCGGTGGCCTCGAAGCGGAGATGATATTCCCATAGAGTTTGCCGGTGGAAATGATGCGACCTAGAGATGCGCTGTCCACGTAGTGAAAAGGCGAGAAAGTTTGTTGACATGGTAGCCAGCTCAGATTTGTCTCCCTCAAACAATCTTTGTGGGAAGAACTGATAGTCTTCACCAGACGTTGGGATTTCCTCACCAGAATCACTCATGGTTGATCCTGCCATTAAATCACGCAAAAGACGGCGAGGACTAGGAGGAAATACAGCAGCAACAAAAGGTGAACCTGAGGTAAGAGAAAGGAAATCAGCTCCTAATCTCAATTCAGACACAAGGTCCGAAAAGGGCCAATTGAACTCAACTGGTCCTCCAAAGGGTTGCTCAGTGAGAACCAGTCCCCCGTCAGGAAACTCGGAAACAAAAGGCTGATGTGGTTCGACAGAGGATTGGGAAGCCTCTGAATAATCGTCCGTGTAAGGACTACCAGTAGACGAAACCGAAGGTTTCGCCACTGTGGCAAAAGACCAGAGAAAAAGAAGCAAACACACACACGGGCTCAAAATGAGTTGAGACACACGATCAAACGGTCAACAAGAAATATCTAAGCGGGCGTGTAATCGTGGGTGATTAATTTTTACCACATTGAAAAGTAAGAAACTCTATCGTTTCATATTAAACAATAGAAAGATGACTCTATCTCTTTCAGATTTGATACAAGCGTGAAAGGACAAGCGCTCGACGGCCTTTTCAAGTTTAGGGAGTCAGAAAAGACCAAATGACTGCTCAGGAAAAAACTAGGCACAAAGGGTGTACCAAATATCCGTGAACTGCAATATACACCTTGGTTTCAATAATGAAACAGAAATCGACCAAGGACTTTTCGTACATGCAGGAAATCTCCTCGAATGCTGTGTCCGGTGTATCACGAGTATAGGGCGGTAGACTCGGCTTCCTATGGATAAAGGATTGAAACCTAGTGGGGTCTCCCTTTATATACGCGACGATGCGGGGAGCACCAAGTAGATACTATGTTGTCTAAGGCCAAAGGCGAACGGCAGTGCTGGGGTTAAGGCAGCTAGAAACACATCTCTAGCCTAGACCTCTAAATATGTTTCCTTAGATTTCAATGCTGCCTTAGGTTAATTGAATAGATTTTAAAGTTGATCTTCGATTAAGTTTCAATTTCCAGGCCCTACTGTATGTAGTGTCTTCAAAAGACTCCTAAATGCAAAGCTACATGCCATAGTCCAACATTTCGTTCGATGAAAACTAGTTACAAAAGAGTTGAGAGCTTTTACACAAACGAAATGATTCGGAAGAAAAAAAATGAGATCTCTAATGCAACTAATGAAATTGAAAAACTTTTCATTCAGATCACTAATCACTAGCAAAACCGAAAAGATTACAATTTGCACTAATTCAACCAAAGCACAAGAGATTTTTTATTTTTTTTAATTTTCAACGTTTGATAGTTAATATGCACTAAACAAACCTAAAAAAAACGGGACAACTTGAGAAACGATATTGAGAGAGCAAAACAAATGAATTTCACTCAACAACACAAGCGATCAGATCCCAAATCGACCAAAGTCTCTCAAAACCAAGAAAAGACTCAAGGGCTCCAATGGGCCGTGTGATCTAGGCCCAATGCAAGACCAAACGAAGTTTGAATGAAGGAATGAACAATCACCCAAAAATCGCAACAAACAATGAACAACTACTAAGAGGATGCGGAGGATCAATCAGAAAGTCGACCGGACAAACAAAACACCAAGACTCCCAAGGAGGGCTCGATACACTAGGCCACTGGATGCCCTAGGGCTCAAAACGTGAAATCGATAGATAAAAGCAAACAACCCAAGGACAGAGGTGAATTCCCAGTCAAACAGGACTCCAACACACTCAGGCAGTCGGAAAATCAAGAAGAAAAACACTGATCCAAACCAGAGAGCTCAAAAATGAAGAAACTCAAAAACCTTACAGGAGTGGTGTGACTGTAAGGATGAAACTGGCGCCAGAAAGCAATTGGTGCGGGCTAAACAAAAGCAACATGCGCCAATTGGCGCGACTGTCGAGCTAAAAAGTGCGCCAGTCGATTTTCTCAGCTAAAAACAAAGAAGAACTACTCCAGAAGCAGACCAATGTATACTAAGCAAACCAAGAAGTAAAGAACAGCAAAAGAACCCAACCCAAAAGGCTCATCAAGCAAGGAAAACATAAGATAATCAAAACGAGACAATACAAACAAGACGGTCCCATCTGAAGCGATCCCCCGGTGGAGTCGCCCCAGGTGTTCGGGGGGCGGACGTCCCCCTACGCGAACGGAGAGCGTCCTACTAGCCCGGCGGGGTCTAGCAACAATCACGAAATGTTACGACGCAGGTTCCTAGTTACGAATGAAAAGACCAAAGATGGAAGCCTACCTGGAATCCAATGCTACGATCTGAAGAAGAGAGCGTTCCCGTTCCTCAGCCTCGGCAGATCACAATCCTCCATGATTTCCGCGGATGGACACCTGCACATGCAAGAAACAAACAGATACAAGCATAAAATCCAGCATACGCAACTAAATATCAGTCAGAAAGGATACTACTCATATTAACATAATCGAAAACATAGTGGAACCATAATCGTAATCATTCATTAAATAACGATCGAAAGAGATTACAACCAAAGTTCTGACATCGTGGTCTCCTTCGGATGGGTCTCCAATCGTTCACGTCTCGCAAAGCTCACCAGGGAAAGGGCAAACCTCTCCTGAGTCTCTCGACAATAGTCTCCTTACTTGAAGATAATCTCCCTACTTGGTCGACCTTAAGGGAAAGGGAGGCTCTTACACCACAAAGGCTCTTGGGAATTTGGAGATTCAAAGCTTAGGCACTTCAAGACTAGCTTGCCATGGAATTGAGCGAGGGCTTTTATAGATGGAAAGAGGAGTTGGGATCCCTATAATTGTGGGATTGGCCCTATCAACAAGGAAGGTTCCATGGGAGGTGGCAAAACCACTTCCCTTCCATAGAACTCCCGCAGCCAAACCTCCCAACTCAAGATAGGCAATGGTTTCTGAGTTTTTTGAAACTCAACTTCCGCCATCTTTATTTAAAAACACTCCTTAAATTGGCTGGCGTGACTACTGCTCTGGGACAGAGCGCCAGTTGGCGCGGCCTCTTTGTAGGATTTTCCCCATTGGCGCGAGTGCTGAACTATCCGCCCGCGCCAATGCAAAAAGAGATGTTTTTATGATTTTTTGCAAGGAGATGTCTTTAGGGCAATTGAAGCTCATGCTTAGAGGAATGCATTGATGATGTTTTCAAGGCATGACAATGTTCACAGGTCACAAAATGGGTCCTCCATTGTGCGGGACGGGCAATGGTGGGGACGGTGACAGAATGCTGTGTAACACCATACATCCTGCAACTACACATACAAAATCCAAACATGTACTGTATGAGGCTGATAAAGAAACCAAATTTACTAAATGCATCTAGCATGTCCACCCGCAGGTCCATGACATCTTCAACACATCTAATACTCAGTTCAACAGAATTTGCCTCATCTCATGGAGGATATCAACACAATGGGGACAGAGTAGCCTAAGTGTTGAAAATGCAACAAGATGATGGAGCTTAGTGAAGTCGCCTTCACTAAGTGGGCCCTGAAAGCTATTTTTGTCGCAAAGTCTATTTTTAGACTATGTCTATTTTTAGACATATCTATCATGGTCTATGAGTTGCGGGATTCTATTTATGGATGATTGGTATTTTTGGTAAAAATAGATGGACCTCTATTTTTAGACATTGGGCGAAATCTATTTTTAGACTGCCAGGCTAAAAATAGAACAATCAAATATTATTAACCCTTAATAATATTTAGACTATAAAAATTATCTTATCCTCTTGGAACACTTCAGTTTGATGCTTGGATGTGGCACATGCAGCTGACAGAAGGAAATACACTTTTCCTATGGGTTAGTTGAGCTATTGCATGGTTGACTTCAGTTAGAACTCATGTGGCATAGTTTGGTGGAGTTGATGAGACAGTTGGTGGAGTTGTGTTTGGTTTAACTTAGTTGAACTAGTTGTATTTAGTCTAACTAACAAATACACTAGTGATTAGTGGTGTGAATTAATTATTAATTAATTCACTAATTATTAACTCATAAATCAACTAAAGAACACATCAGTTTACTGCAATGCATGGACAGTTCAGTGGAGACCAATGTTAGAGGTGGGTGAAAGGGTTAGTTTGACTATCAATTGTGACTATACCTGTGCATGATATTTGCACACACATTGATGGAGATTGCCAATGAGGATTGCGCAGTACAAGCTAGGGGATTCGAACTTGGATCTCATTCATTCTCATCTTGGATTGCGCAGTAGAGGCAGACAAACAGTGGAGGAGATTTGAACCTGTGACTTGTTCAAATCTGAGCTAGTTTGTGTGTAACTATTGGAGATAGTGCTGAGAGCTGTGAGGAGCTTTATGCTATGTATTGTTACATGTTCTCTATCATTATAATATACAAATATTTTGGGGTTTTCAGCTGTAATCTTTCTCCATTACATACTGTGTTATATGTGTGCTTGACTATGTTTTAATGTGCGTATGCGACTGCTTCTATTTCCGCATATTGATGATCAATTGTAGAAGAGGTTATGTATTATGCATGAAACTTAAATAGTGTGTAATCAGGATAATCTCGGTGAATAATTCAGGTATTATTCAAATTTCTACATGGTATCAGAGCAAAATTGATCATCGGATCTATTACAGTGATTACAATTTATTTCGGTAGACGAGTCTGTAAGCGGGCCAGGTAGCCTCTGGATCCATCATTTCTCTAAAAGGTGATATATCCAGTAAATGCCCCTACAGTCGATCTCTATGCTAGAAATACTTTGTTCTCACAGATCGGAAGCGGTTGAGTTTTGAGCTGGTGGAATTCGAATTTGCAGCAGGATTTGGAATTCGAATTTGTAGAAGTTTTCTTGGTGTCGAAGTCAAAATGTCTTTCAACGGATTGCGACTGGAGTATGCCCTTGAGGGCAGCTCGAATTATGTTGCATGGAAGGACAGAATGGAGGCGGTATCAGATCATAACGGGTTGAAGGAGTTCATAGAAGCTGAGGTCCCAAAGCCTACTGATGCTGCCAGCTTGGCAAAGAAAACGGAAATGATGTGAAGGATTTTGTTGGAGGGCGTGAAGGATCACGTTTTATCAGGCCACCGCATGGAAAATCTTCTCCATATTTGATGTGGAAAGCACTGACAGATTTATTCCAAAGCAAGAGCAACCAAAGGAATTTGGCGCTCAAGGATAAACTCAGAAACATTAAGATGGAGAAAGGCGACAGTATCGCCAAGTACCTCACGAAGTTCACTCAATGCAGAGATGAACTGCGAAGTGTGGGGGTGACTGTAGATGATGAAGACTTGGTGGACTTGGCTCTTCTTGGTCTTCCGAAGAGTTAGCATTCCTATCAGGACTCTGTCAATGGTCAGGAGAAATTGCCAGGATGGGAGCGACTTTGGTCGGATCTCATGCAAGAGGAGATAAGGTGGAGTACCAGGGACGGACCTTCATCAAAGGCACCTAATGAAGAAAATTGCGCTTTGGCTGCCAAAGCAAAGAAGGGGAAGAGCAAGAAAGCTTCTCATTCTAGTGCGAAAGGCAAGAAGCAGGACATGTCCAAGGTGAAGTGCTTTCACTATCACCAGCACGGACATTATGCCACAAATTGTCCGCAGAAGAAGAAAAAATAAGCATGCTGGCGGATGCACGGCGGGAGAGGAAAACAGCCTCGTAGTTTGAGCTCGATTTTTCGTTGATCGCATGCTTGGTCTCAAGTATGATGGGTTCAGTGTGGTTTCTTGACAGTGGTGCGTCTTTTCACATGACAGGAGACAAAGATTTGTTTACTGATCTAGATGAGAAAGATCTTGGAGTGCACATCGAGATGGACGATGATGGTAGATACAGTGCGACCGGTATCAGTACCATTTCCTTTGAGAGGGAGTCTGGTAAACCCTTCGTATTGAAGGAAGTGATGCATGTTCCAGGATTGAAGAAGAATCTGATCTCTGTGGCGATGTCAGAAGACAAGGGGTATGATGTTGTCTTCAGCGAGGGAAAGGCTTTCCTGCGCAGTAAGACAACTGGAGAAACCCGAAAGATAGGGGTTCGAGTCAAGAAACTTTATCAATTGCAAGTAGATGGCTGTGCAGCAATGGCATGCAAGGCAGAAGGAGTGGTGAGCCGGGATGATGGCGAGCTGTGGCACCGGAGATTGGGCCACCTTCACCATGGAGCTTTGAAGATGCGCATGATTTCTACCGGGCTTCCCAAGGGTACACTTGCGCAGTCAGATCAGTGCAAGGGATGTACCTTGGGAAAATTTGTGAAAGCCACCTTTCACGATAAGGATAGCCGCGCCACGACGATCCTTGAGAGAATTCACACAGACGTGTGTGGACCTTTCTCGGTAGCTTCGACAGCAAAGCACAGGTATTATGTGATATTTGTTGATGATTTTTCTCATAAGTGCTGGATCTTCTTCATGCAGAAGAAGAGTGAGACATACTCAAAGTTTTGTGAGTTCAAGGCACTGGTTGAGAAAGAATTGGGGAAGCAGGTGAAGGCTCTTAAGAGCGACAATGGTGGTGAATTCATCTCTGGCGAATTCAAGGAATTTTCGGTGCATAAGGGGTCGCGGAGGCTCGCAGCACCTCATAACCCACACACGGCGAGAACGGGGTTGGCGAGCGGAAGAAGCAGAATGATCGTGGGTGTTGCACGGGCGATGTTGCATGATCGGGGCCTACCCCTTCACTTGTGGGCGGAGGCATGAGTCTTTGCCGATATATGTACGGAAGCAGATGTCCTCACAAGATACTTGGCATGAGTACACTGAGGAGGCTGCAGTAGAGGCACCGATATTTCCCATTTGAGGATTTTAGTTCACTTGTCTACATGCATGTGACGAAGGATGCAGGGAGTGGGCGGAGCCGGAACATGAGAGGTTGGGATATTTGTGGGGTACAACGTACGCCCCACAACTATCGTGTGTATTTTCTAGACAGTCGTAAGACTGTTGTGCGACGGGATATCAAATTTCAGGAGGAGAAAGCCATGAAGTGTTCGCTTGAGAGGGAGCCACACTTGCATGCGGATGAGGAGCTATTAGTTCCTAAGGATGAGCTTCCGGATGTGGATCAGCCACAAGAGGAAGTTCATGGAGTGGAAGAGACCACTCATGCAGCGCTAACCATCAGAGGGCACAAGCGCACCATAGAAGCTGAGCGACTGGCTCAAGATGCAGAGAAGGTTGTAGGACCACCTACAGCACAGCGCAGACAGAGACAGTCACCGGACCGGTACACTGGATACATGGCTCTTGTGAGCAAATGTGTCGTGACAGAGCCATCCTCTTTCGAGGAAGCTATGGAGGACCCCGCATGGGTAGATTCCATGGTGGAAGAGTATGATTCGATTGTCAGAAACAGTGCATGGGAGATTGTCCCAAGGCCGGAAGGGAAATCAGTGGTGGGTTCGAGATGGATCTACAAAGTGAGGCAGGCAGCTAACGGGAGTGTGGAGAAGTACAAGGCAAGATTTTTTGCCTGAGGCTTTTCACAGATAGAGGGGATCGATTATGAGGAGACCTTTGCACCTGTCGCAAGGTATTCTTCCATACGGACGATCCTAGCTCTCTCAGCGCAGATGGGGTGGCACATTCATCAGATGGATGTGAAGACTGCGTTCCTCAATGGAGTCATTGAGGAGGAGGTGTGCATAGAGCAGCCCGAAGGTTTCGAGATCTTCAGCAGCGAGTCGCATGTGTGCAGGCTCAAAAGAGCGTTGTATGGGTTGAAACAAGCACCTCGTGCTTGGTACACACGGATAGACAGTTATTTCACTGGACTTGGATTCTCCAAGAGTGAGGCGGATCTGAACCTATACCAGATTGTGGTGGAGGGTAAGTTGCTGATCATTGTACTTTATGTAGATGATTTGATTTTGACAGGTGATGAGCTGTTGATACTCTCATGTAAGGAGGATCTTGCAAAAGAGTTTGAGATGAAGGACTTGGGCCTCCTTCATTATTTCATGGGATTGGAAATTTGGCAGCGCAGTGGTGGACTGTTTGTTTCTTAGGGTAAGTATGCCTGGGAGATACTGGAGAAGTTCAACATGCATGGCTGCAAGCCTGTTGATACTCCTCTTCCTGGTGGTTGGAGGAAGGAGGATGCTACTTCGACGGAGGTAGTGGATGCCACTGTTTATCGACAGTTGGTGGGGTCGCTTATGTATCTGGTCAATACACGACCCGATATATGCTATGCTGTTAACCATCTTTCGCAAGCTATGGTTAAGCCTACCAAGCTCTTCTGGAAGGCAGGCAAGCATGTATTGTGTTATCTTAGAGGCACATCGGGATATGGCTTGTGGTACAGACAGGAGGATGGGGTGAAGCTATGTGGCTTCACGGATGCAGATTGGGCAGGGAGCCCAACGGACCGAACGAGCACATCTGGAGGGATCTTCAGTATTGGGTCGACAACAGTTTCTTGGTACAACAGGAAGCATTGATCCGTGGCACTTAGTTCAGCAGAGGCTGAGTATATGGCAGCAAGCTTGGCTGCATGCGAGGCCATATGGATGAGGAAGATCCTGGTCGGGTTGTTCGGGTCACACTTGGAGCCTACTATGATTTATTGTGATAACCAGAGTTGCATTAAACTCTCGGCTAATCCAGTATTTCATGATAGATCCAAACACATCGACATCAGGTACCATCATATCAGAGATTGTGTGCGGCGGAGAATCATGTTACTTTCATACATTCCCACGGAGGATCAGGATGCTGATATCTTGACGAAGGCGCTCACCAGGAGAAAATTCGAATACCACAGAGGCAGGATAGGGGTTGCAGATAATCCATATCTTGTTGAGAGGGAGTGTTGAAAATGCAAGAAGATGATGGAGCTTAGTGAAATGAAGTCGCCTTCACTAAGTGGGCCCGCAGGCTATTTTTGGCGCAAAGTCTATTTTTAGACATATGGATCATGGTCTATGAGTTGCGGGATGCTATTTATGGATGATTGGTCAAGTTGGTAAAAATAGATGGACCTCTATTTTTAGACATTGGGCGGTTTCTATTTTTAGACTGTCGAGCTAAAAATAGAACAGTCAAATATTATTAACCCTTAATAATATTTAGACTATAAATATTATCTTATCCTCTTGGAGCACTTCAGTTTGATGCTTGGATGTGGCACATGCAGCTGACAGAAGGAAATACGCTTTTCCTAAGGGTTAGTTGAGCTATTGCATGGTTGACTTCAGTTAGAACTCATGTGGCAGAGTTTGGTGGAGTTGATGAGACAGTTGGTGGAGTTGTGTTCAGGTTTAACTTAGTTGAACTAGTTGTATTTAGTCTAACTGATAAATACACTAGTGATGAGTGGTGTGAATTAATTATTAATTAATTCACTAATTATTAACTCATAAATCAAATAAAGAACACATCAGTTAACTGCAATGCATGGACAGTTCAGTGGAGACCAGTGTTAGAGGTGGGTGAAAGGGTGAGTCTACTATCAGTTGTGACTATAGTTGTGCATGAGATTTGCACACACATTGATTAAGATTGCCAATGAGGATTGTGCAGTACAAGCCAGTGGGATTCGAACTTGGATCTCATCATTACTCATCTTGGATTGCGCAGTAGAGGCAGGCAGACTTGTGGAGGAGATTTGAACCTGTGACTTGTTTAGATCTAAGCTAATTTGTGTGTAACTATTGGAGACAGTACCGAGTACTTGTGAGGAGCTTTGTGCTATGTATTGTTACATGTTCTATATCATTATAATATACAGATAGTTGGGGGTTTTCAGCTGTAAGCTTTCCCCATTACATACTGTGTTATATGTGTGCTTTATTATGTTTTAATGTGCGCATGCGACTGCTTCTATTTCCGCATATTGATGATCAATTGTAGAAGAGGTTATGTATTATGCATGAAGCTTAAATAGTGTGTAATCAGGATAATCTCGGTGAATAATTCAGCTATTATTCAAATTTCTACAAGGAGGGAGGAATGACCCAGTTGGATATTAGTGGCCACCCACCTATTCCATTTGGACCCGCACCATCAATTCTTGCAGCTTTTCACTTTGAGCACAACTTACTATTTTTAGCAGGTTGTCGGTTCATGAACTTTAGAGCTGTTTGGAGGCCCTAATGAGTCACGTGGATATTGGTGGCCACCCACCTATTCCATTCGGACCCACACCATTGGTTCTTTTAGCTTTTCAGCTTCGGCACAACTTACTATTTTTAGAATTTTTTTCGGGTCCTAAACTTCCGGAGTCGTTTTGAGGCCCTAAACGATGTTTTTTGGGCATCACGCGGCTAGCAAATTGAATTTTGTTTTGGAATCTACATTTGCAGTCAAAAATTGTATTCCTCGGATAGATATTTCTAACGATGTATCATGTGCATCAAACATAGATAGGATGCCAAAGTTACGACCTCGTGAAGTTGAAACACCAATTTACCCAAATGGGGCCCATAGTTTTGGCACTTCATATCCTACAGTTAGGTTTTTGGATGTTTAGGGTTTTGAATTGTTTCTCAACAATAAATAGGCCTTTGAGCCTCATTGTAACACAGTTCAGAGGCATGTAGCCACCACATATCTTCTCAGAGATAAGCTACTAGCGCCCTAGCTATTTTATTTCCTTTATGTCTGTAAGGATATTTTTGTTATTTGATATTAATGAAATGAAGTGTTATTTTCACTACATCTTTGTATTTATGGTTATATGTGTATTATATTGCATTCCTGCATAAATCCGGATCATTGGTATCAGAGCAGTCTGGTCTTTCTCTTTTTTTATTTACATGTCCCCAACGCGGTAAGGGTATAAGGAGTTAGGGTTCGATCTGGTTGAACCCTTGCAAGATCAGCCTCGCAAACCCCGACAACCACCCATGGCGGAAGAAAAGAAAGATGAGGGAGCAGGATATCCTATCAAAATATTGCTCGAGGAGGCCCTCGAGAAAAAAAAGAACGCGATGATGGATAACTTTGCTCAGAGCCTTCAACGACTGCCCACCTACGACGCATCTGCATCCAACAACCACTATGGAGGTGCCACTCCCTTCAAGGTACAAGTAAACTTTGACATTACTGTATTTGAAGGCCAAATAGATGTGGACGCTGTCGATAGATGGTTGAATTTGCTAGAAGGGTATTTTTTAGTCCTTTATTTCTCCGACCAAGAAAATATTTTTTTTCACTCCTTAAAGCTGCCCCCCATGTCAAGGACTGGTGGGAAATGTATTGTGAGAAAAAGGACGAGGGGGAACCCTCTCTGTTCTCGGCCACACTCAGTTAGAATACATTTCGAGACGGCATCAAGGAACAATATTACCCCGTGGGGAGCTACGAGGACAAGTACATCCAATGGACCACGCTATGACAACAAAGTGATCAAGATGTGCACGAACAGACGAATTTGTTCCATACCCTCTGCACAAAGTTGGGTATTAAATATTTAGAAAGACATTTGGTGCTCAAGCACCACAAATTTTTGTAGAGACAAATTCAAGAGGAAATGGATTTCCTTGACATTACATCGATTGGCACAGCATATCGCTATGCTGCCAAGATCGAGCAGAAATTTAAGTAGAAGAAGCGAGACTTGGATCTGCGAATCTGAATCCAGGGAAAGGCGCCCCGAATCGCAGAATAAGGGGAAAGGCCAATGCGGGGCGACTCAGAAAAACACCACATATCCAAAGAAGGACACAGGGAAGTGGTGTGAGTTTCATAACAACCCCACTCACAACGCAGACGAGTGTCGGGCCAAACAGTCGTTGGTGGTCGAACTAAAGGCACCCAAATCAGATGCATGTTTTGATCCTGAGTCAGAACCATACAGAGGCAATGAAAAAGGGAAGCTGATCATTGATGCGGATCCCAGTGCCACTGTTGCCAACACCAAGATCCAGAGGGAGGATCCCGAGGATCTAGAGAAGGGGGATCACCTCTTCCATTCGCAGACGTGGGTGTAGGGTTCTCCACTGCAATTCCTTGTCGATAGCGAAAGCCAAAAGAGCCTCATTTCAAAATAGGTCGTGAAGCGGCTCATCCTACAAACCATAACACACCCAGAGCCGTATACAATTGGGTGGCTTCACCCAAGGAGAGATCTTCGTGTCCGCGAGCAGTGTCGCCTTCCGTACAGTATCAAGCCATTCACGGATGAGGTATTGTGTGATGTTTCTCCTCTTGATGTAACTGATGTATTATTGGGCCAACCATACTTATGGAAGCGACATGTTGTGTATGAGTCTAGGCCTCGTGTTGTTATTATTGCTTTGGGAAATAACTTGTACAAGATACCAGAGGTAGTACCGCCTCCTGTCATCTCTTTGACTACTGCAAAACAATGCAGTAAGATTGTTTCCCAAACCAAGAAATTTATTTTCCTTACAA
The DNA here is from genome assembly GCA_034641835.2 of Pinus albicaulis. Lineage (NCBI taxonomy): Eukaryota > Viridiplantae > Streptophyta > Pinopsida > Pinales > Pinaceae > Pinus > Pinus albicaulis. Next base: position 6,198,123 of record CM076570.1, on the reverse strand, counting down.
CTCGCTCACAGGGAAAGAAGAATATTGTGGCCAAAACCTTAAAACAGGGCTCCCCTGCATGGTTGCAGCAGATGGACAAAGTCATGGAGGAATACAAGGACATTTTCTCCTCACTCACAGAGGTTCCTCTACACTGTCAGGACAAGCACTCCACTGATCTGAACCCCGACACACCGCCACCTGATGTTGCCATACCTCATACAACTACATAGACAAAATCCACACATGTAATGTCTGAGGCTGATAAAGAAACCAAATTTACTAAACGCATCTAACATGTTCGCTCGGAGGTCCATGACATCTTCAACAAATATAATACCCAGCTCAACGGAATTTGCCTCATCTCATAGAGAATCTCAACGCAATAGGAACCATTGCTTCCTAAGGAGGGAGGAATGATGCAGGTGGATATCGGTTGCCACCCACCTATTCCATTTGGACTCACACCATCAATTCTTGCAGCTTTTCACTTTGAGCACAACTTACTATTTTTAGCAGGTTATTAGTTCCCGAAATTTCAGAGCTGTTTGGAGACCCTAATGAGCCACGTGGATATTGGTGGCCACCCACCTATTCCATTTGGACCCACACCATCAGTTCTTTTAGTTTTTCAGTTTCACCACAACTTACTCTTTTTAGCAATTTTTCAGGTCCTGAACTTCCAGAGCCGTTTTGAGGCCCTAAACAACGTTTTTGGGCATCGTGCGGCTGGAAAATTTGATTTCGTTTCAAAATCTACATTCATGGTCAGTAGTTGTAGTACTCGGATAGATATTTCTAACGATGTATCATGTGCATCAAACATAGATAGGATGCCAAAGTTACAACCCCGGGAAGTTGAAACACCAATTTACCTAAATGGGGCCAATAGTTTTGGGCTTCATCTCCTACGGTTAGGTTTTTGGATGTTTAGGGTTTTGCATTGTTTCTCAACAATCTATAGGCCTTCGAGCCTCATTGTAACATAGTTCAGAGGCATGTATCCATCACATCTCTTCTTAGAGATAAGCTGATAGCGCCCTAGCCATTTTATTTCGATTATGTTTGTAAGCATATTTCTGTTATTTGATATTAATGAAATGAAGTGTTATTTCCACTACATCTTTGTATTTATGGTTATATGTGTATTCTATTGTGTTCCTACATAAATCTGGATCAGTGGTATCAGAGCGGTCTGCTCTTTCTCTGTTTTTCTTTGCATGTCTCCAACGTAGTTAGGGTATAAGGAGTTAGGGCTCGATCTGGTTGAACCATTGCAAGATCAACCTTGCAAACCTCGACGACCTACCATGGCGAAAGAAAAGAAAGACGAGGGAGCAAGAGATCCTATAAAAATATTGCTCGAGGAGGCCGTTTAGAAACAAAGGAACGCAATGATGGATAACTTTGCTCAGATCCTTCAACGACTACCCGCCTATGACACATCTGCATCCAACAACTGCTATGGAGGCGCCACTCCCTTCAAGGTACAAGTAAACTTTGACATTCCTATATTTGAAGGCCAGATAGATGCAGACGCTGTCGATAGATGGTTGAATTTGCTAGAAGGGTATTTTTCAGTCCTTGATTTCTCCGACCGAGAAAAGATTATTTTTGCACTCCTTAAAGTCGCCCCCCCATGTCAAGGACTGGTGGGAAACATACTATGAGAAAAAGGAAGAGAGGGAACCCTCTCTGTTCTCGACCACACCCACTTGGAATTCGTTCCGAGATGGCATCAAGGAACAATATTACCCCGTGGGGAGCTATGAGGACAAGTACATCCAATGGACCACGTTGCGGCAGCAAAGGGATCAAGATGTGCACGAACTAACGACTTTGTTTCATACCGTGCACATAAATTTGGGTATTAAAGATTCAGAGAGATATTTGGTGCTCAAGCACCGCAGCTTTCTGCACAGAAATATTAAGGAGGAAATGAATTTCCTCGACATTTCATTGCTTGGCACGACATATCTCTATGCTACCAAGATCGAGTAAAAATTTAAGCAAAAGAAGCAAGACTTTGGATCCGCGAATCCGAAGCTAGGGAAAGGCACCCCCGAACTACAGAAAAAGGGCAAGGCCAAAGCGGGGCAACTCATAACAACACCACAAATCTAAAGAAGGACACGGGGAAGTGGTGTGAGTTTCATAACAGCCCCACTCACAGCACAAACGAGTGTCGGGCCAAACAATCGTTGATGGCCGAACTAAAGGCACCCGAATACGATGCATGTTTTGATCCTAAGTCAGAACTAGACAGAGGCAATGACAAAGGGAAGAAGATCATTGATGCGGATCCTAGTGCCATTGTTGCCACCATCAAGATCTAGAGGGAGGATCCCGATGATCCAGAGGAGGGGGAGCACCTCTTCCATTCGCAGAAGTGGGTGAAGGGTTCTCCACTACAATTCCTTGTCGATAGCAGAAGCCAAAAGAACCTCATTTAAGCAGAGGTCGTGAAGAGGCTTGGCCTACCGACCATAGCACACCCGCAACCGTATACAATTGGGTGGCTTCACCAAGGGAGAGATCTCCGCGTCCGCCAGCAGTTCTGCCTTCCGTACAGTATCAAGCCATTCACATATGAGGTTTTGTGTGAAGTTGCTCCTCTTGATGTCGCTGATGTATTATTGGGCAAACCATACTTATGGAGGCAACATGCTATGTATGAGTCTAGGCCTCGTGCTGTTATTATTACTTTGTGAAATAACTTGTACAGTATACTAGAGGTAGTATGGAGTGTAAAAACTCTGGTAAAATTTATAAGTATATATTATTATTGATAAAAGAAGAAAGATGATTACAATGGGGAATCACCAAGGCTTTAAATATAGCCTCATGGTGTCCCTTGGTGAAGAGGCATGATCTTTGATCATGCCCTTTCACTTAATAAAACCTAAGATAACTATATCTAACTAATAATTAACAAAATATACATAACATTGCCCCTCTCTTAAAGATGCTTTGTCCTCAAAGCATATGTAACGATGGACAATGTTGACGAACGCCTGGGTTTCTTGAGCGGCAGGCTCTTGCTTCCACATTTTAAAAGATCGGAAGCACCTTCGAGTCTATCCGTTGGTATGTGGATAGCCGACGGATATTGGATGGTGGTCGGGTCCTTTCTTGACTTCTATTGGATGTTCATGTTCCTTATTAGGAAGTATTTTTATTGGTAGGTCTTGGAAGACTTTTTTGTGTTTCCTAACTATTCCTTGCTCTTTTGGTGACTCTTCATGGCTCCTTTTTGAAGATAACATTTCTAACTGATGACATTATACTGTAGATGCTGGCGCTCCTGTTTGAATCATCTTCGTCATCAAAGATGAAGATACGACTTGATTTTCTAGGACTTGGAATCCATACAACCTGTGTTTCTGCCCTTTCCACTTAAAGCTTATAAAATGCTTCTGATGGTTGGCAGAATAAGTACCTAAATTTTGTAGCCATTGAATTCCTAAGACCACATCTACTCCTCGTAATGGAACGGTGTAGAATGGAGATTCTAAATGAAAGTTTTTTATATGTAGTTTGACCTTATGGCATTTCCCTACTTGCTCAATCTTCTTACCATCGGCCACCATTACCTTCATATTAGGCATGGGGAAGGTAAAGATGTTAAGTCTTTTCGCCATGGTTGAATCTAGAAAATTGTGGGTACTGCCAGTGTCGATGAGAACCATTACGTTGTTGTTCTTGATATGTCCTCTTAACCTTAGGGTTTGAGGTTGTGATATGCCTGTCATAGCTGATAATGACACTTGCGGAATAGTTTCCCCATCCACTTCTGGAGAGAACTCTAAGTTGTCTTCTAATCCTTCTATATATGAATCATTATTGTTAGCATCATTAGTTGCTTCACAACTGTATAGATTTTTTGCTTTTCCATTAGCACATATGTGCTTAGGGTCCCAGTTTTCACCGCAACGCTTGCACTTGCCCTCTCTCATTCTTTGTTTTTCCACACTAGATTTTTCTTCTTCATGAAGATGGATTGGGACATATTTTGTGTCATCTATGTTTTCAGATTGAGGAAATCTTTGTCTCGAATATACTTTTTCTGGTTTTGATAATCTTTCAAATTTCTTTTCAGCAGCTTTTGCTTTTTGCCTTGCTACTTCTACTGATGTAACTTCATGAAGTTCGAGCTCTTCTTGTATATGGATTTTAAGTCCTGAGATGTAAGACTGGATTAGACGAGATTCTGACAATCCCAGTACTCGTGTTGCCAAGGTCTCCCATTCTCTAGTGTACTCATCCACATATCCTTTTTGGCGTAATTTGATAAACGTTGAAAAAACTTTTTCTTCTTTTATGCCTTGAAACCTTTTGAAGAATGCATCCTTAAATTTCCTCCAACTGATAGCAAGCGTCGTATTTTTCCACCACATATACCAATTATATGCTTCTCCTTCCATTTTCATGGAAGCATGCTTAATTTTTTCATCATCACTAGTAATGTCATAAATCTCAAAATATTCTTCCGCTTTATTAAGCCATGCAACACTATTTTTTTCATTACCATCAAATTTGGGTAGCTCGATTTTGGCTCTTCGCTGATATGTTAATGGTGGAACAAGAAGGGGATATTGATTAGCAAATGCATTCCAGAGCTGCTTATTTTGAAAATCTGCATTACTATCTTCTTGATGATGTGGGGAATCGGTTTTTTCCTGATGCTCTTCTGAGTTCCCTGAATCTGCGGAATTGTTTTGTTGATTTTGTTCCATGTTAGGAAATATTGGGGATTGTGTCTGACTTAACTTATCTATCTTATCATTTAGTTTATTGAAGAGTTCTGTGGTCTCATGATGATTTAGCCACATTTGTCTTTCTATTCGATTTGTCGTGTCATGAACCTTTTTGATGTCGTTGGAGTGTCCTGCAACTGTACCTTCAAGATCGACTTAACCTTCCCTAATTCTTATAAATTGTCATTTGATTTGTTAAGAGATCCACACCAATTCTTTCTTGAATTTAACACTATTACCTATGAAGTAGGCTTGAATGGAAGTGATGGGAGAATATTTTTCTGCCTTTGCATTTTTCCCTCCTTTTTTTTAATTAATTAAATTAATTAAATTAATTTTTTTTGAAATAATATATATATATATATATATATATATATATATATATATATATATATATATAATTATGGGGAAAAAATTTGTTAACTTTGAAAAGTCACGTTGTTTTTAAAAGTCACTTTGTTTTGAAAAGGCACGTTGTTTTGAAAAGGGTGAATGGGTTTTTAATACCATGGGCAATTACCATGGGCTCCAAAACCACGAGCTTGTAAAGCACGAGAAATTACTCTTCCTTATTTCTTTTTTTTTTTAAACAAATGTTGCTACCCACCAGCACTTGGTTTTAAAAAAAAATTGCAATTTTGGAATTTTCTTGTAATTCCTTGATTCTCGGTGATCACACAGATCCCGAAGAGCGATGGCTTTGATAACAATGGAGTGTAAAAACTCTGGTAAACTTTATAAGTATATATTATTATTGATAAAAGATGAAAGATGATTACAATGGGGAATCACCAAGGCTTTAAATATAGCCTCATGGTGTCCCTTGGTGAAGAGGCATGATCTTTGATCATGCCCTTTCACTTAATAAAACCTAAGATAACTATATCTAACTAATAATTAATAAAATATACATAACATTACCGCCTCCTGTCATCTCTTTGGCTACTGTAAAACAACACAGTAAGATTGTTTCCTAAACTAGGAAATTTATTTTCCTTACAACTCGCTCATAGGGAAAGAAGAATATTGTGGCCACAACCTCAAAACAGGGCTCCCTGCACGACTGCAGCAGATGGACAAAGTCATGGAGGAATATGAGGACATTTTCTCCTCGCTCATAGAGGTTCCTCTGCACTGTCAGGACAAGCACTCCACTGATCTGACCCCTGACGCACTGTCACCTAATGTTGCCATACCTCATACAACTACACAGAAAAAAGCCACACATGTAATTTATGAGGTTAATAAAGAAACCAAATTACTAAACGCATCCAGCATGTCCGCCCGCAGGTCCATGAAATTTTCGAGTAATCTAATACCCAGTTCAACAGAATTTGCTTCATCTCATGGAGGATCTCAACACAATGGGGACCATTGCTTCCTACAGAGGGAGGAATGATCCAGGTGGATATCGGTGGCCACCCACCTATTCCATTTGGACTCGCACCATTAATTCATGCAACTTTTCACTTTCAACACAACTTACTATTTTTAGCAGGTTGTAAATTCCTGAACTTTCGGAGCCGTTTGGAGGCCCTAATGAGCCACGTGGATATTGGTGGCCACCCACCTATTCCATTTGGACCTGCACCATCAGTTCTTTCAGTTTTTCAGTTTCGGCACAAATTACTATTTTTAGCAGTTTTTCGGGTTGTGAACTTCTGGAGCCGTTTTGAGGCCCTAAACGACATTTTTTGGGCATCATGCGGCTATATAAGCTAATTTAGTTTTAGAATCTACATTCGTGGTCAACAGTTGTAGTCCTTATATATAAATTTCTAACGATGTATCATGTGCATCAAACGTAGATAGGATGCCAAAGTTATGACCTCGGGAAGTTGAAACACCAATTTACCCAAACAAGGCCTATAGTTTTGGTGCTTCATCTCCTATGGTTAGGTTTTTGGATGTTTAGGGTTTAACATTGTTTCTAAAAAATAAATAGGCCTTTGAGCCTCATTGCAACATATTTTAGAGGCATGTAGCCACCACATCTCTTCTCAGAGATAAGCTACCAACGCCCTAGCTATTTTATTTCCATTATGTCTATAAGCATATTTCTGTTATTTGATATTAATGAAATGAAGTGTTATTTCCACTGCATATTTATATTTGTGGTTATATGTGTATTCTATTGCGTTCCTGCATAAATATAGATCAAATGTCCGGTCTCGTGTTCACAAGATACATTAGCGAACTCACTAACTGTCGATAGACAGTAGCATCCATTACCTCTCCAGAAGTTGCATCCTCTTTCCTCCAAATTCTTGGAAGAGGAGTATCCATGGGTTTTCATTTATCCATGTTAAACTTACCCAATATCTACTTTGCATACTTTCCTAGAGACATAAAAATTTCACCATCCCGCTGCCATATTTCCAATATAAGGAAACAATGAAGGAGTCCCATGTCCTTCATTTCGAACTCCCTTGCAAGATCCTCCTTGCATGAGTGTATCAACTGCTCATCACCGGTCAAAATTAGATCATCAACATAAATAGCAATGATCAATAGCTTACCCTCAACCACAATCTGGTATAGTTTTGCATCTGCTTCACTTTTGGTGAAGCCCAGTCCAGTGAAATAACTGTCTATCCAAATGTACCAAGCATGGAGTTCTTGCTTCAACCCATACAGTGCTATTTTAAGCCTGCACACATGCGAATCACTGTTGAAGATCTCAAAACCTTCAGGCTGCTATATGTACACCTCTTCCTCAATGATACCATTGAGAAACACAGTTTTGACATCCATCTGATGAATGCGCCAGCCCATCTGCGTTGAGAGTGCAAGGATGGAACTTATGGAAGAGTACCTTGTGACAGGCGCAAAAGTCTCATCATAATCTATCCCCTCGATATGTTAGAATCCCAGGGCCACAAATCTGGCCTTGTATTTATCCACACTCCCATCAGCAGCTTTCTTTATGTTGTAGATCCATCTCGATCCAACCATTGATTTGTCGACTGGTCTTGGGACTATATCCCATGCGTTGTTATTGACAATGGAGTCATACTCCACCATTGCATCAACCCAAGTAGGCTGTTGCACTGCTTGCTGAAAGGAAGATTGTCCAGTCACAATACCTTTGCTCATAAGAGCCATGTATCCAGTAAATCAGCCAGGAGACTATCTTTTCTTACGCTGTGAAGTAGGGGCTCCTACATTCTGTGCAACATCAAGTCTTAGTCTATCAGCTTCCGTGGTGCCCCTTCTGCCATTTCTGATGGATGGCTCTACATGAATTATTTCCTCCACTCCATGAACCTACTCATGTGGCTGATCCACATATTGAGAGTCATCCTTGGGAACCAAAAATTCCTCCTCTGCATGCAAGTCCAACTCCCTCTCAAGGGACAACTACATGGCTTTCTCCTCATCAAATTTGATATCCGTTGCACAACATTAATTCTACTATTTGGAAAATACACACAATAATTATGGGGTGTTTTTTGTACCCCACAAAAATCCCAACCTCAGCTGTTGGTTCCAACTTCTTCCTGGCGTCTTTGGTCACATGCACATAAACATAGAAGCCAAAAATATTAAAGTGTGAAACATTGCGTTTCTTACCATTGAAAGCCTCTTCAGGTGTACTCATGCCAAGTACTCTGCGAGGACAATGGTTTTACACATGTTCCACTGTATTTCATGCTTCCGCCCACAGATGCATCGGTAGGCCTTGATCATGCAACATCGCTCCTGCTGCACCCACAATAGTTCTGTTCTTCCTCTCCGCGACTAGATTCTGCTGTGGGTTATGAGGCGCTATGAGTTATCTTTGAATTCCTTATTTTCTACAGAAGTTCTTGCGTTTGTTAGAGATGTATTCTCCACCATTATCGCTCCTAAGAGCCTTCACTTGCTTCCCCGACTCTTTCTCCGCCAGTGCCTTAAACTTACAGAACTTAGAGAATGTTTGATCTTTCTTCTGCATGAAGAAGATCCAACACTTACAAGAAAGGTCATCAACAAAGATTACATATTACTTATGTTTTTTTGTTGAAGCAACCGAGAAAGGACCACACACGTCTGTGTGAACTCTCTCAAGGATCCCCGAAGCTCAGTTTTCCTTGTCATGAAAGGTGGCCTTTACATATTTTCACATAGTATGTCCCTTACATGTGTCTGACTGTGCAAGTGTACCCCTGGGAAGACTAGTAGAAATATATTGCATGAATTTCAAGGCTCCATGGTGAAGATGGCCTAATCGCCTATGCCATAATTCACCCTCATCCCGGCTCACCACTTGATATGCCTTGCCCATCATTGTTGCGCAACCATCTACCTCCAACTTGTAGAGGTTCTTAACACGAATCCCTATCCTCTTGGCTTGACCCGTTGTTTTATGTCGCCGTAAATCTTTTCTATCACTAAAAACAACGTCATAGCCTCTATCCTCCAACATTGCGACTGAGACCAAATTTTTATTCAGACCTGGTACATGCATCACATCTTTTAATTGAAATGGTTTACCTGAATTCGTTTGAAAGGTAATGGTACCAATCCTGGTAGCACTGTACCATCCGTCGTCGCCCATCTCAATATGCATCTGGAGATCTTTCTCCTCCAATTCACTAAAAAATTTCCTTATCTCTTGTCGTGTGAAAGGAAGCACCACTATCCAAATACCACACAGATCCCAATGCATTAGACACCATGCATGCGATCAATGAGAAGTCAAGCTCAAATTGCGAGGCAATGGCCTCACCAACTGCAGATCCAACAACCTTCTTGTTCTTCTTCTTTTGTGGATAGTTAGTAGCAAAATTCCCATGTTCGTGACAGTGAAAACACTTCACCTTACACATGTCTTACTTCTTGCTATTCTTGGAATCAGATTTTGAATGGAATTTATTCCCTTTCCCTTTCCTCGCCTTGGCATCTGAAGCACAATCCTCTTCATCCTCATTCTTAGATGAAGATCCATCTCTGGTGTTCTGTTTGAATTTTTCCTGCACCAAATCCAACCATAGTTGTTCCCAATCTGGAAAATTTTCCCTTCCATTGACAGAGTCCTGATAAATGTGGAAACCCTTGGTAAGTCCTAGGAGAGCCAAGCTCACCAAATCATCATCAACAACTATTATTCCAACGCTCCCCAGTTCATCCCGACATTGGACAAACTTTGTTAGATATTTTGGAATAGTGTCGCCCTTTTCCATCTTGATCTTCCTGAGTTTATCTTTGAGCGCCAATTTCCTATGTTCATTGCTGCTTTGGAATAGATCCGTCAAAGCCTTCCACATTGCATATGGTGTGGCTTTCCCATTGATGCTTGAGACAATGTGGTCTCGTACTCCCTCCAACGGGATCCTCCTCGCCTTTGCCACTTTCTTTTTCCATGCATCAAGATTTGCAGCATCTGCAACATCGGGTTTAGGAACATCTTTGTCAATGAATTCCTTCAACCCATTATATTCGAGTACTGCCTCCATCCCGTCCTTCCAAGAAATGTATTTTGATCTGCCCTCGAGTGCATACTCTAACCTCAATCCATTGAAAGCCATTTCGATCTTGAATCAGTTGTAGCACCAAAAAATCTTTCCACAAAACACAATCGCTAATCACATGAACCTGAAGAAAGATCAATCAAACACAACACAGATAATTTCTCAGGGAAATATTACAACTAAAAACCCCACTATCTTCTATTGTATATTAAGCATGGATCGTGAAACATTTACATACAAAGTTCTTCTCATCCCTCTAGTACTCAGCTAATTGTCTCACACTGTCATATGAAAAACTCACCAACGCATAGCCAATTCTCAGCCTCCTGAAATCATGCCTTGCTTGCGCAATCCCTGATGGTAAAGATCCCTAAAATATAGGAATTATTGTCTGCCTTGACTGCGCAAGTATCATGGGCACTCCAATGGGTGTTTTCCTTCATGTGTGCCAGCCAATAATCCTACAAATGATAGTAAACTTCCCTTTCACCTAGAACTCAACTGGGTCTCCACTGGATCTGACATGCATGCATGCAGCTAATGATAGTAAATCTTTAGTTGCATGTGAGATCATTGATTGTGAATTGATTAATATTTAATTCACTAGATCTCTCACTAGTGTATCTTCAGTTACAACTAGAGTACATTGTAATTGTTTCATGATTCCTTGTGGAATATAAAATATATTAGATAGGGGTTTTGAGCAAAAATATTTCCCCAGGAAATTATTTGTGTTGTGGTTTGATTGGTTCTTCTTTGCTTCACGTGATTGGCGATTGTGTTTAATTTCCGGAATTGATTTGTAGAAGTGATTCAATATCTAGCTTTAGTATATTGTTAGATCAGATTGAATCCATGATATACATATTGTTTGTAAAATTTATACACATTATAAAATAGAGTGTATGTAATAAACATGAAATGATCCGCATATAGCTTCAAATCATTATGTTATTTATTTATTTTCAAGATCTTTGTCTATTCAAAGGCCAGAAGAACCCTTCCATGTTGATTCATCTTGCTTGATACAAGATGAATGAATTATGATAATTGATAATATATGAGAAGGTAAACTAAGATTGATGTTAAAAGATTTACAACTCTAAAAATTCTTTAGCTATTCACTAATGGTATTATATATGTAACCAACAAAATTGAATCTTGAAGGATTACACTCTATCAAACTCAAGAACCTTAAAAGCATCATCCTCAAGATTCACCCGGCGAAGGCTTTTGAACGTGTGTGTTGGACATATCTACAACTTATTCTCACGCACATTGACTTTCCTCACCCTTTCATAAATTGGATCATGTGTTGCATCACATATGCATCCTATAGCATTCTAATCAATGGTGTTGCCTTTGATTTCTTCCATGTTGAGCGGGGTCTCAGACAAGGTTGCCCATTATCACCCTTACTCTTTCTACTGATCATGGAAGGATTGATCAAAATCATATCCTCTACTAGGACATCTGGAACACTGAATGGGGTCAAATTGACTAATATTATCTATATTTCGCACCTTCTATTTGTTGATGATTTTCTAATATTTTTAGATTGATCCATTCGAGATTCCAGTTTTTTCAATTCGGATATTGTCAATATTTTGCAAAGCTACAGGAATGTAGTCCAACCTCAACAAATCTACCATCATGATGGTTGGTTTCTCCCTCCATGAGAAAAGGCACGCACTACAAAAATTTCAATTCTATCGTCTCGACATTAAGGAGGGACTTAAGTATCTAGGCTACAAACTCAAACCAAATGATTATCATATAGTAGACTAGACTTGGCTCATAAAAAAAGTAGAAAGGCGTATCAACATCTGGCAACAGAGATGGTTATCTAGAGTGGGAGAATTAGTACTGATCAAGTCGGTGCTGGAAGCCATACCAGTATATTAGATGGCTTTGGCTTGGATACCCAAAGGTATTACAACCATAGTACATCAGATTTGTCGCAGATTCTTATGGAGGGGAAATCTGGATGGTATGACATTTTCTTGGGTGAAATGGGACAAAATTGCAAGACCAAAACAATGGGGAGGATGGGGCTTAAAGGATTTAAACTTGTTTGCTACTGCCCTTGCAACAAAAAGGGTTGGAAACTTTCAACAATTAACAGTCTTTGGAAAGAGGTTATATACCACAAATACATTGCACCTTTATCTACATTGGAATGGATCTGAGGCCCAATCAGGTGCAAGACATGTACATCTATTATATGGAGAGCCATCTCAAACTCCATCTCAGTGATTAAAGGAGGAATGTCCCGACTAATTATTTCTGGTGCACTTTTTAGCATTTGTATTGATGCTTGGTATGTTAGTGGGCATGATCATTTACTACCATTGGCACTTAGACAGTTCCTCAATTCGACTGGGATCTCTCATTTATCACAAATTGTTGATGAGGTAAACTCAAATTGGATCACACAGGCGTGGAAATTGTCTCGAACACTAGGGATTCCTGACATATGGCATGATGATGGAATAGATATACTAGAGCACCCAAGGCATCACACGTCAAAATCACCGACAAAGAGTATGAGCTTATTTGGGTTGTCTCTCCCTGTGGGAGATATATTCCGAAAGAGTGATATGTCGGGCTTATTATGGACCAAGAGCCCAATGACCCTGCTTGGTGGTGGAGACCTCTCTGGAAACCTAAGGAGCCCCCAAAAGCACGACTATTTATGTGGTGTTTGCTAACAAATAAAGTACCAACTGAGGATAATCTCTCTAAACGATCCTTTCACGACCCCTCTCGATGCAGCCTATGCAAAGAACAGACTAAAGAAATTGATCACCTCTTCTTGTAATGCCCAACTAAAATTTTGGTTTGGCAACATATTTATATATCTTTGGACATTGACATCAAATGGAAAGGAGACAAGCCCATAACGACATGGTAGACCTGGTGGAACTCTACACCATCACTGAAAATCTGGAACCTCCCCCTACTTGTTTGTTGGGGCATCTGGCTGCCTCGTAACAAGATCACATTTCAGAATTCCAACACGCATTGGCATATAACATGCAACAACATTGTGGCCCTATATCTTATGATCCCCGAGGAAGGTCCCAAGAAACAGACCAGGCTCATCATCCCTAAAAATATAGACAAATCATATCCATGGGAATATTTTGATGGATCTGCCAATAATGATGGATGTGTTGGAGGCGCAATATTACACAGAACAAGAAATCATTATTACATGCTCAAAATGGGATTAGGCAGGGGCACAAACAACTATTCAGAATTAAACAACCTCAGACTTCTTATCATTTTTGCACTTGAGAAAAGATGCAATAGGATTCAGATCTTTGGGGACTCTAAAATTGTTATTAATTGGATCAACAATGTAGCTTGATGTCACGTGAACACACTCAGAGGCTTACTGGATGAGGTTATTACTCTAAAATCACTCTTTTATTTTATTGTATGCTCGCACATTTACAGGGAAAGGAACAAGATTTTTGATGGCCTTTACAAAGAAGTTGCGCAGTTACCATGGGGTCAATGGTTGGTACATGAACAACTAGAATAGGAGCAATACCTATATTATCACATGCCATTTATTGAGGTTTCTGTAGTTGATGGGCCGAATGATCTATCCATTTGATCATATTGGCTGTCTGTATTTTTGTTAGATGTTATCTAGATGCTTATGATGAACTTTTTCTTATTTTACTTAGTACATTATCATATAATTAATTTATGTAGCCTTTACTTTGAACTGGTATGGATAGATGGTTGGACCATCTTAGACATATGCATAACCTGTATGAAAATTATGCAACATGTAATTTTCTATCAATTTTGATTAATGAAAATTATGAATTTTTCCTGTGAAATAAAAAACAAAATTGAATCTTTCTTAGCGAGTTATTAAAAGGATATACCCTATAATGACTTCATCTGAAAATTATCATCGTCATAACGCAATATTATGCAAATAATTTATATTGATTTTTTAATAGTTTCTCTAAAAATATAAGAATTCAAAATTAATTTCAGCTCTAATAGTTTTCCCCTATTGGTAGTAATTTTGACAAAAAAGCTTTCTTTCTCCTTAGTAACTAATGAACTAAAAAAAATTTCTAATTCATCTTCATCTATCCTCTCCTCGTTATCTAGTAATATAAGCAATTTTGAAATGGCACTTTGTGACACAAAAATAATAGAATGCAATCTACTTGTACCAATGTAATTCTATTAATGAAATCATAAGATAGGGTGCGTGATGAGCCTTTCAATTACCTTTCTGATTGTTCAAAAAGTTAATCAAAATATTGTACATTTAATTGTAAATCTGAGATTCACATGGAACTCGTGAGCTATCATGCACCATCTGTGTTAGTACAATTTGTAGTTGTAATAATTTGAATGAGTGTCACGAGACAATATGTTGAGATGCTTTTACGAGTCACTAGTCAGAATCCACTTGTAATCCAATCCATAGTTTATAGGAATGTAAAAAGCACACTTGCAAGAAAGTAAATGTCACACTTGCATGAAAGTAAATATCACACCTGTAGGAAATAAATCACGCAAGCATCTAAGGTGACTTATTCCAATATTAAGATGGTCTTGATAGTAATAACAAAAATGAAGTTGCACATGCAATGTAATTTAGTAAATCACAACCCATAAAATCACACTTTGTTCATAAATGAAATAATACTATATATCAGATGTTGTAAACTAAAAAAAAAGAAAAGAAAAGAGTAACTGTAATTTTGGAAAATAAAGCATTCTAGTGCTAGCACAGAGTTACACCGACAAGAGTTGTAGAAACGATATAAGTCACAATTCATTGTGTAGATCTCACGACAATGATTAGTTTGTGATTAATAACAATGTTAATGAGTGAGTTGCAACAATAAACATTTCTAGAACTTGCATTAAATTTGAGATGTGCAACTCCCAAGTAGCAATGTATACCAATGTGTCATCCAAATAAACAATAACAAATGAATCTAGTAAAGGGTATCATTCATGAACCTCTTGAAGTAGCTGGTGCATTGCATATACCAAATGACATGACTAACCACTCATACAAACCTTGGTTGGTTTTGAAGGTGGTTTTCCAGTTATCTTCTTCTTTGACTTTAACTTGGTGATATTGTGATTTTAATTCTAGCTTGGTAAAGTATTTTTCTTGTTGCTACTCACCCAACAAATAATTTATCCTTTTTATGGGCACCTATTATTGAGCATTATTTTTTCCAATACCCTTCAATGCACATTCACCAAGTCCCATCCTTTTTAGGTATAATTATGATGGGGTGACCCACATGGTGAGGTACTTGGTCAAATGGCACCATGCTCTAGTAGTCGTTGCAATTTCTTTTCCACCTTGTTAGCTTATATTATAGCCCACATGTACAACCCAATATTTGGCAATGGAAAGTTAAACAATAGTTTGATCTCATTCTTCATTTCCCTCTTGCGTGGTAGTGCTTTAGCCTCCTAGAATGCACCCATGTGTGCTTACAACAACACTTCTAGTTGTTGTTTATATTCCTTAATACACCCCTCTAGGGATGACTGGGCCCGCATTGACTATTATGCAGATTGATTTTTTATTAAAAATAATAAAACATACTTCTATTAGAATTGATCAATTTTTGGGTCAGGTTGGAACTTACTAGCGATATCTTTGACTTGCCCTTGTGTTGTTTGATGATGAAGGAAATTTTGTCCTCAATGAGGCGATATTGGTTGGCTCTTTGCATGACACATCCCACATGTACATATATGGACTCCCACATAAAATTGTGCATACATCAAGTGGAACTACATCTAATTCTACTTCATCAATAAATGAACACTAATAACAAATTTAATTATGCATGTTTCTTTACCTTTATTTTAGCCTCCTTATTGACTCATCCCAATGGATATGGGTTAGGATGGTTATGAACCTACAATCCCAATTTGTTGACCAACTCTATTGCTTATCATCGTGATTTAGACAAAGCATCAATTTTTGTTTTCTTTACTTGTATCTTTATATAGAAGAGTTTGGTAGTCTCCTTATTTTCTTGTCGTTGAAGGCTACTCAGATGCACCCGTTATGCACTAATATGTAGAAATTTTTCTCATCTGTTTCTGAATTGCTTTCCACTTGATTACTTGAATCTGTGGCCATGATATTTTATTCTTCTTGTCCTTGTTATTGTTATTTGGATTGAGTTCTAGGTGTAGTTTCCAACACTTATCTTCTATATGACCATCAATGTTACAATGGTTGTATTAGCTGCTGGGATCTTTGCACCGATGTGTTGTTATTGTATATTTTGTCTTCCCACCCTTTCCATTTCTTCTTCCCTTCTTTGGAAGCTTCTTAGTGTTCCTTCTACTTTGACCCACTCGATTTCCCCTCTTTCTAGCCTATGTTTTCCAAGTAGTTTGGCTCTACATAATCCTCACCCATTGTTCTAGGTTTGAGCAACATCACTTGCTTCAGCAGATGGCTGTGTAGATCCCCCAAATACTTGAGGAGCATGTTTGGGTTCTTGGGAGATATACCAACATTATTACCATCTCCTTGAATTTTGTGGTATACTCTTGCACACTTTGCCCTTGTATTTGCCTATAGTAATACCGTCAGATCCACTAGTACTCTACATACATAATAGGAAAGAGCTGAGACTTTATGAGAGTTTTGAAATTCTTCCACTTATTCACTAGAGGATTTCCCTCTAGCCTCAAGGTTTCCATAGGGATTTCTCACCAAGTTAGAGCATGGTCATCTAGTTTCAACTAGGTGAAATAACTTCTTCTTTTTTCTTCCTCTGCGTGACGAATGCTATAACTTTATACCTCTAAATGTTGCAACTATGATTTAATTTAAAATTTTTAGTTTCACCTGTTGAAGTTTGCAACAAGAAACAATGAAATTGGCATCCAAAAACAACAAGAAACACCTACACTAAGTGTGGGACCAGGAGGTCCAAGCAGCACCTACACCTATGTGGGCTAAATTTGGTGCATCTCTATTTTAGTTATCCCTTAATTAAGATGGAAAATCAAATGTAATTTAATCTCAAAATAACTTGTAATAGTTAACTGAGTGTGATAAAATCAGTTAACTCATGAATTTCGAGTTGAAGGTAGTTGGTGAGGCATGCAGAGTAATTCTAGTTGTAACAGAGTTTAAAGTGAAGTGGTGCATTAGTTAATGGAGGTTGTAATCAGTTTAACTTAGTTAAGTGAGTTAAACTTAATTGTGTTAGTTGTAACTGTTAAGATACACCAGTGAGAGATCAAATTAATTAAATATTAATTAATTCACAATCAGTGATCTCACATGCAACTGAGGATTTACTATTATTAGCTGCATGCATGTCAGTTCTAGTGGAGACCCAGTTGATATATAGGTGAAAGGGAAGTGTTACTATTAGTTGTGATATTAGCAGGCTACCCAGGTGTAGTTAAAACACCACAGGATGCCCATGATACTCAACTTAGTGTAGGAAGGTTGCAATTCCTTGTGAATAAGGATTGCATTCCTCATGAACTGCATGAGCAAGGCAGGTTGAAGACAGGCTGAGAATTGGCTGAGTATTGGCCTGATTTTGTCTGGATCAGTGTGAGACAATTAGTTGAATATAGGAGGGCTCTTGTGAGAAGAGTTGTATGTAATCGTTTCATGATTCCTTGTGTAATATACAATTTATGGTAGAGGGGTTTTGAGCAGCAATCTTTCCCCGGGAAATTATCTGTGTTGTGGTTTGATTGATTCTTCTTTGCTTCATGTGATTGATGATTGTGTTTTTAATTCTGCAAAAGATTTGTAGAAGTGATTCAGTATTTAAGTTTATTACATTGTTAGATCGGGTGAATCCAAGATGTACATGCATGTTGTATAATTTCTACATGGTATCATAACACATAAAATCACAGTAGTGAAGGAGGAGCTTAGTTTGAGACTGAATTGAATTCAAATTTGCAGAAAGACTCTCTTGGTGCTACAACTGATTCATGATCGAAATGGATTTCAATGGCTTGAGATTGGAGTATGCACTCGAGGGCAGCTCTAACTATATTGCTTGGAGAGACAGGATGGAGGCAGTACTCGAAGACAATGGCTTGAATGAATTCATTGACAATGATGTTCCTAAACTCGTTGTGGCAGATGCTGCAAATCTTGATGCATGGAAAAAGAAAGTGGCAAGGGCGAGGAGGATATTACTGGAGGGAGTACGAGACCACATTGTCTCCAACCTCCATGGCAAAGCGACACCATATGCTATGTTGAACGCTTTGACAGATCTATTTCAGAGCAGCAGTGACCATAGGAAATTGGCACTGAAAGATAAAATCAGGAAGATCAAGATGGAGAATAATGACACTAGTCCGATATACTTAACAAAGTTTGTCCAATGTCGGGATGAGCTTGGGAGTGTAGGAATAGCTATCGCTGATGATGATTTGGTGAGCCCAAATCTCCTAGGACTTCCCAAGAGTTGGCATAGTTATCAAGACTCTGTCAATGGAAGGGAAAAACTGCCAGATTAGGAACGACGGTGGTCGGATTTGGTGCAGGAGGAGTTTAGACGGAATACCAGAGATGGATCTTCATCTAAGAATGAAGATGAAGAAGGTTGTGCTTTGGTTTCCAAGGTGAAGAAGGGGAAAGGAAATAAATTCCATTCCAAATCTAAGACCGGTGAAGAAGGCAAGGAGCGCGACATGTCGAGAGTGAAGTGTTTTCACTATCACGAACATGGACATTATGCCACAAATTGTCCACAAAAAAAGAAGAACAAGAAGGCTCCATGATCTGCAGCAGGTGAGGCTTTGGCCTCACAATTTGAGTTGGACTTCTCGCTAATCACATGCATGGTGTTAAGTGCGATGGGATCAGGGTGGTACTTGGATAATGGTGCATCTTTACACGACGAGAAACAAAGAAATTTTCAATAACTTGGGGGAGAAGGACCTCCAAATGCATATCGAAATGGGTGACGACGGAAGGTAAAGCGCTACCGGGATTGGTACAGTTACTTTCCAGAGACAGTCAGGTAAACCATTTTTATTAAAATATTTAATGCATGTACCAGGCTTATAGAAAAATTTATTTTCAGTTATGTTGGAAGATAGAGGCTATGATGTTGTTTTCAGTGAAGGAAAAATTTTCCTACGACACAAAGCAACAGGACAAGCCAAGAAGATTGGGATTCGTGTGAAGAATCTCTATAGACTTGATGTAGATGTAATTTCTACAAAGCTTCCAACCATTGGGAAATGTAAGAAAGCCATGCAATTGAACTTTGAGAGGGAGCTGGATTTGCATGCACGTGAGGAACTCTTGGTTCCAAAGAATGAACCTCAGGATGTGGAGCAACCACAAGATGAGAATCATGGAGTGGAAGAAAACACTCAAGCATAGAAATTTCGAGCCAGATGGGCAGAGGGAGTGCATGCAGCTTATACCTCCAGGTGTGAGGTGGGGCGACATGCAAGATTAATCCCAAGAAGAAATTTGGGCAAGGTCCTAGAGATGGTGTGTCGCATGGATCGAACCTGGCTACGAGGAGCCCACAGAGAAGCAGTAGTAGGATCAGTTAGATTGATGCAGTCAGATGTCAAGAGGACAGAAATTAGAGTGACAGGGGTCGAATATTAGAGCACAGATCAGAGTTGGCAGTAGTGCAGAGTGCATGGATGCAGATGTCAACAACGTAGAGAATCCAGTAGACATGTGCAGTAGCTAGCAGTAGCCAGAAGACTCTGATGAAAAATGCATTATATTGCTTCAGTTTTTTGGAGGCTATTCAGTTTTGGAAGTGTTGCATGCAAAAGTTTCATGTGCAAGAAACACTAGAGAAGTGTTGCATGTCACATGCAATGGTTGCATGTCGCATGCAAGAGGTGCATGTTGCATGCAAGGACATTCCTTTCTTGTTGAGAGGGAGTGTTGAATTTTGCAACAAGAAATAGTGAAATTGGCATCCGGAAATAACAAGCAGCACCTACACTAAGGGTGGGACCAGGAGGTCCTAGCAGCACCTACACCAATGTGGGCTAAATTTGGTGCATCTCTATTTTAGTTATCCCTTAATTAAGATGGGCAATAAAATGTAATTTAATCTCAAAATAACTTGTAATTGTTAACTGAGTGTGATAAACTCAATTAACTCATGAATTTCGAGTTGAAGGTAGTTGGTGAGGCATGCAGAGTAATTCTAGTTGTAACAGAGTTCGAAGTGTAGTGGTTCATTAGTGAATGCAGGTTGTAATCAGTTTAACTTAGTTAAGTGAGTTAAACTCAGTTGTGCTAGTTGTAACTGTTAGATACACTAGTGAGAGATCATGTAAATTAAATATTAATTAGTTCACAATCAATGATCTCACATGCAACTGAGGATTTACTATCATTAGCTGCATGCATGTCAGTTCCAGTGGAAACCCAGTTGAGATCTAGGTGAAAGGGAAGTGTAACTATCAGTTGTGATATTAGCAGGCTACCCAGGTGTAGTTGAAACACCACAGGATGCCCATGATACTCAGCGCAGTGTAGGAAGGTAGCAATTCCTTGTGAATAAGGATTGCATTCCTCATGAACTTCGTGACCAAGGCAACCTGAAGACTGACTGAGAATTGGCTAAGTATTGGCCCGATTTTGTCTAGATCAGTGTGAGATAATTAGCTGAATACAGGAGAGCTCTTGTGAGAATATTTGCATATAATTGTTTCATGATTCCTTGTGGAATATACAATATATGATAGAGGGGTTTTGAGCAGCAAGCTTTCCCTAGGAAATGATATGTGTTGTGGTTTGATTGATTCTTCTTTGCTTCATGCGACTGGCGATTATATTTTTTCTTTCGCAAAATATTTGTAGAATTGATTTAGTATTTAACTTTAGTACATTTTTAGATCGGGTGAATCCAAGATAAACATCCATGTTGTATAATTTCTACATCACCTTAATATGGCATGATTTATTTATTTATTTATTTTTTATTTTTTTTAATCAGAGTTGGCAGTAGTGCAGAGTGCATGAATGCAGATGTCAACAACGCAGAGAATCCAGTAGACATGTGCAGTAGCTAGCAGTAGCCAGAAGACTCTGATGACAAATGCATTATATTGCTTCAGTTGTTTGGAGGCTATTCAGTTTTGGAAGTGTTGCATGCAAAAGTTGCATGTGCAAGAAACACTAGAGAAGTGTTGCATGTCACATGCAAGGGTTGCATGTCGCATGCAAGAGGTGCATGTTGCATGCAAGGACATTCCTTTCTTGTTGAGAGGGAGTGTTGAAGTTTGCAACAAGAAATAGTGAAATTGGCATCCGGAAATAACAAGCAGCACCTACACTAAGGGTGGGACCAGGAGGTCCCAGCAGCACCTACACCAGTGTGGGCTAAATTTGGTGCATCTCTATTTTAGTTATCCCTTAATTAAGATGGGCAATAAAATGTAATTTAATCTCAAAATAACTTTGTAATAGTTAACTGAGTGTGATAAACTCAATTAACTCATGAATTTTGAGTTGAAGGTAGTTGGTGAGGCATGCAGAGTAATTCTAGTTGTAACAGAGTTCGAAGTGTAGTGGTTCATTAGTGAATGCAGGTTGTAATTAGTTTAACTTAGTTAAGTGAGTTAAACTCAGTTGTGCTAGTTGTAACTGTTAGATACACTAGTGAGAGATCATGTAAATTAAATATTAATTAGTTCACAATCAATGTTCTCACATGCAACTGAGGATTTACTATTATTAGCTGCATGCATGTCAGTTCCAGTGGAAACCCAGTTGAGATCTATGTGAAAGGGAAGTGTAACTATCAGTTGTGATATTAGCAGGCTACCCAGGTGTAGTTAAAACACCACAGGATGCCCATGATACTCAGCGCAGTGTAGGGAGGTAGCAATTCCTTGTGAATAAGGATTGCATTCCTCATGAACTTCGTGACCAAGGCAAGCTGAAGACAGACTGAGAAATGGCTAAGTATTGGCCCGATTTTGTCTAGATCAGTGTGAGACAATTAGCTGAATACAAGAGAGCTCTTGTGAGAATATTTGCATGTAATTGTTTCATGATTCCTTGTGGAATATACAATATATGATAGAGGGGTTTTGAGCAGCAAGCTTTCCCTAGGAAATTATATGTGTTGCAGTTTGATTGATTCTTCTTTGCTTCATGTGACTAGCGATTGTGTTTTTTATTTCGCAAAATATTTGTAGAATCGATTTAGTATTTAACTTTAGTACATTTTAGATCTGGTGAATCCAAGATATACATCCATGTTGTATAATTTCTACATCACCTTAATATGGCATGATATATATATATATATATATATATATATATATATATATATATATATATATATATATATATATATATATATATATATATATATATATATATATATATATATATATATATATATATATATATATATATATATATATATTAAAAAAGTGTGTGTGTGGTGGCGCGCGTTACCGTGCAGGTGAACTCAAGAATTCGGCGCTCAACCTCGCGTTAATTTTATTTATCTAACCACCACCATAACCACCCCATCGATGCGCCGCCTTCAATAACGCTCCGTTTTAGTCCGGGGGGATTTGAACTCGTGACCTCTTGTACGGAGCTCGCTTTACAAACGAACTTCACCGCATTTCAATTACCAACTCGCCTACCCCCATGGGGCTTAATATGGCATGATGTTGACCTTCACTTCCATCTCAAATAAGGACTGTGAATCATGGAACTCAAACTCGGTTATTCTTTTTTGGTTCTCTCTTAGTCTCTTTCTATGGTTCTTCTTGATCCCTCAATTTTCCCTCAAATCTCACCTCTAAGTTGGAACCTCCATCTTCTTTGATTCCAAGCTTTTTACTAGAGTTGCCATGAGAAGGTTCATATTATGGCTGATATCTACGATATGCTCTTCCAACCTTGATAATCTCTCCTCTACCAGATCTTGAGAGCGATTAATAGATTCGTTAGCCATAGTTGGTGTTTTATGACTTTTAGTTTAGTTGATCTAGATCCCTTGTGTTAGAGACGGTATCTTCATCCCTCCGTGAGAGATCAAATTTCTCTTGTTGCATTTCATTTTATTCAGTTCAGTCAGCTGCATTCCATTAGGAGCATGGATCATCTGACGGTAGGGTCTTGTCACTTATATCCCTCATGTCATGTACCTGCTAGTCTAGTTTTGTTCATTAAAATCATTTACAGTCATTTTTAGTCTCCTGGTTGGCAAACAATCATTTTAGGGTTTTAGTCTCATTAGGTCTAGGGTTTTATCAATCTGGTCTCAAAATGTCTAATAATGGCCAGCAGGCACATGAGGAAGTTTCAAATAAGGTATCAGTACAAAAATTTCATCATCATAATGCTTGAGAATAATTTTTCTTCAAAACTCTGTTTTGAAGAAAAATTGTCTATTTTATCCTTTTGTAACAAATGCAATGTATTTTTCAAATTCTTCAATTCTAATAATGCTCCATTCGCAACCCTGGTCCCCTTTTCCAAAACTCCATGCCATCCATCCCTACAAAACAGGCAACAAGCTCATCATTCAGTCCAAAAGTAAAAAACAAGCAAAACAAAGTTCTTTTGAAAAAAAAGTCAAAGTGTTCAAACATTACAAAGTGGGTTTTCAAAAAGCAAAAATTAAAATTTTGGGCATATAAGATATTTTCACGATCCAACACTCCATTTGCATGCCAAGAGATAGCATTGAGCTAAGACAAATCATGGAGGAGCAAAGCAAGTGTTTGGAGGGAAAACTGTGTGTAATTTGCTGAGCGCCACACACTGGGCAGGTGTCGCGACGCATCAATGGTGCGCGGCGCATCGGGCAAGTCGACTGTGTGTAAATTTGAACCGGCGCGGTGCACTAGGTTAGTTGCGCGACGCATTGGGCCGGAACACAAATTTTTCCCATTGCTTCAAAAAACTCCAAATCGACTCAGTCTATTTTGTCCAAGTAAGTTCATGTGACCTTGTAATTGCCATTTACAAATGTTTGATGTTGAATATGACAGTTTGAATGCCAAGACTCAAACCCTATCATCTTGTTGAGAATTTCTCCCTTAGGGTTTTGAAGTTGGTATTTTAAAAGATAATTTTGTGCCAAATACTCAATTCCCCACCTTGTTTTTTCTTCCCCCTCGCTGTTATCTCATTACTATAGTTCATCCCCTATCTCCCTACGTCCCTAAAGCCACTCATACCCATCTCATTCCCATTATCCCTATCCCATTTGCAAAATTTCCCCAAATCCCAAGTTACCCCAAAAAATCAAGTGGTTGTCCCTTGTCCCTAAATTTATCAAATCACAAGTTTTCAAAAGGAAAATTCCACTTGGTTAAAGTCCATTGTCCCCACTGCCCTATTTCCCCACAGTCCCTCCCACACTACCATACATTTGGCACTAAAAAAAAAGTACCCAAATTCTCATTTTCATCTCATACAAGCCAATATACACCTTGCATAGACCTTGGACATAATGGAGACAGATACTGATACATCATATGATTGAGATAGTGATTCCAACACTGAGCTACATGCACCTAGAAGGCCTCATAAGAGTGGCAGACATGTGAGAGAGGAGCCCACCTCATTGGCTGAATTGTAGGCTTTCCCACTTGCCATGGCATGTTTTCGAGAGTAGTCATGCTATCAGTTTTGTGAAATGATTTCTAAGATCCATTATCATCAGGAATTGGCTCGTTTGTTTGTATTGCATTTACATGATGGTCAGGTCACCCTTGCCGGTGTAACTTTCACTTTGACATCGGAAACTATCTCTCAAGCAACCGGAATACCAAATGTGGGTGAACAGTGGAACAAAAGGCAGCAGGTGGACAGAGTGCATTATGAACCATATATTAGGCCTAGCTTTGTGAGACAACTCAGCAGAGTGTTCCCATTTTGATTCCTAAAGGAATCCTATGCACCTCTGATGAAACTCATTATCAGATACTTCAATTGTGAGGGCTGGTTTTCATGCCTCTATGCCTACCATATCAGGTTATTGATGCATTTCACCAGGGTGAGGATGATGAACATCCCTTATTTCATGTGTCGGAACATCGAGAGAATGACCACTCTCGTGCAGAGGAAAACTCCTGAGCAGCAGTACAACAGTATTTATCACTATGCACTCATCAAGATAGTGGTTGTGCATCAGCTCGGCTTGCAGGGTATTTCATGGGAGGATTTCATTTCCAATGATTTCTTCACAGCTCCTCAGGTTCCTCCAGAGGTTGTTCATGATGCAGGTGAACCTTCATATTAGCATGGAGGTCAGGAGACAGAGACTATTGTGCCAACAAATGTCACTTATCAGAGAGGCACTAGAGGATTATTTGCAGCAGCCCTGCAAGTACTATCTGCACCTGGGGTGGAAGGGGTCTCGTTGCCATCATCAGTAGCGTACAGGTACAGGATAGATGTAAGAGGCCTATGCAGGATGAGGGGCCTTCAGGAGGCCAAGACACATTTTTCATACTGATTGATGAGGATTTGAGCTCTCCAAGCTCAAAGTTGAGAGAGACTATTCAGGAGCAGAAGGCGAAGATAGACACATTGACCGTCAAGTTGCAAAGAGCCCAATCGATCATAAATTACCCGGAGCAGCGAAACAAACAGTTGGAAGATCAACAAACAATCATGGAGTTGCAAGACATCCGTGAGAACCGGCAAGCTGCCCAAAGAAGCCAAACCGAGATGACATCCATTGAGCGAGAGATTGAGGCTGATAGAGAGACTTGGCTTGAGAGGGTCAATATTCATCTTGAGAAGCTGTTGGAGAAGGCAAACAAGGAAAATAATATGTTGAGGCACATGAAGAACCATTATTGGGCGCGAAATCATGTTTGCAAAGCGCGAATCAAAATTCTGAAGGCAAAGCTAAGGAGGGCACTAAAGCGTCGCAAAAGGCATGATAGACTCCAAATTTTGGCCGAAGCTTCTTTGGCTCAGCATAGTGCTTGATGGTGGACATTCAGCCCAAATTTCAAGAAATTTGGGAAACATTTTGTCAATTTTGAATTTTTTTGGCCTTAACACAGATTTTCCTGCCCGACGTGTAGCGCCACTTGGCGCGCGCTTATAATTGGCAGCTCCTCTTGAAGAAAACTTTGTATTTATAGATTTTTCATCAAAATTTATGCTTGCCTACCCATTACCTAAGGATTTTGACAATTTTTGGGTTGCTTGAAGGGTCAAAAACACCTTAAAAATGGCCTTTCTGCCACTTTTTGGACACATAGGAAGCAGTGTTGGGAAAACTCATTTTTGGAGGGGAAAATGGAAACCAAATTCAGAAATTCCACTTGGGTTGGAAATTAGACAACCATAGATTTCCAACAAGCTATCCTGCACTCAATTTGGACTCCAGGAAGGCCCTCAAAATCAGCTCCAAAGTGGCACGACGCATAGAGATTTCAGGCACGGCGCATTGGGAAATTTGGCCTAGTTTTCACTCAGTAACTCAGTTTTTCGCCTAGTTTGGGCCAGTTTGACTTTTTTATCTTCATATGTACAACTCTTGATGTAAATTGATGTAATTTCATGGCTTTGATGTAATTTTGTCACATTTTTACTCATGTAAGTATATTCATTCACCAAAAAGTGAATTCTAACTGAATGAATCAGTTTCCTATCTTATAGAGGCAAGTTGTTCCACTGCCTATTTTCCAGTTCTTAGTTTAGATCTTGTTGAAACAGCTCCTAAAATAGTGAGCTCGACCCCTAGAGGCATGGAAATGAGTTAGGCTTGTCTATATCTTGTAATTTTCCAGTCATTAGCATAGGTTGGACACTTGGGATTGCTGGGCAGTTCATTGTACATTTCATCTCTGCATTTTGGCAAAGGAATAGACCAGGGTTTGTAGCACTCTTTGGGATCCATGTGGCTCTATGTTTTGATGGTGTGTTTCTCACTGTGATTGTAAGTTTACTGATGTTTCATGTGTATCATTTTCCTTCTCCTTTCTTCTCAAATTAAACAAGCAAGTTATAAAGGTGGAACTCATTAGATTGCTTTGCTCTACCTTGAGTTTTGTTTAATTTTCCATGTTTTCATCTGTTTGAAGAGGATTCTTGAAAGCCTCTTGCCCTCTTCAGCTCCTCACCAGTCTGAAATATCCATTCATTCAACCCAAAGCATCAAAACAATTGCCTTCCTTGCCCCATTCAGAACTCTGCAAAAACTAGGCCTCATCCTCGGGCCCAAAATCTGCCTCTCCCTTTGATCCAACAAAAAACCTTCAAAATCAGATTCAACCTCCTTACATATATACCTAGCCTAAAATCAACCTTTTTCAAATTCATCTCAAGCCTCACTGATTATTTTTGCTGAGATTGACAAGGAGAGAGCCCTCTCCCGATCTGGTAGGGCTAGCTACCAGATTAAGCGTGGTTTGATGTTACCCTAGACTATGCCTTCCTTCAGCCTGAGGTGGATTTAGTTTATAACACCTTGCAACTCCCCGCAACATAATCAGAGAAACCTACTCTTATACCAATATGATTTGTAAATTTCCATGGTTGGATAGTTTGTCACAACAAATATGACAAAATATATTTAAAATCCAAAAACTATACTATAAGTGTTGGGTTTTCCTTAGATTCTTAGATTTATTAAATTACAATTCTTGCTTATGCATGCAATATATGAAATACGAGAAATAGAGTGTAGTGAAGATAATGTACACTCACAAGCCACAGTGACACAAGATATGCTCTGGGAAATCCTTATGGGAGAAAACTTCCCTGGAAGGTGAGGTTGCATTACTTTCTCTTTCTTAGAATAAGAAATCGAAACACCATATGTATTATTGATAATATAAAAGAGGAAGCTTGTTACAACTGTGGCCTTGATGTTGGAGGCCTCCCTTTGGTGTAGTCCGAGTCCAAACCGAGGCTCTTCAAGTGATCCTTCTCCCGAATGGAAAATTAGGCATTAACATAGCATAGGGATACAAAGGATTAACGATAAGACCAACCCAACAATGACCAACCGGTAGTGGACGGATGGGGATCAATTTATAGGAAGGGAGATGGGGTTAGGAGCCCATGAAATAAGGAGAAAGGCCCATTTCTCAAGGGATAATCCACTATTGATAATATCAAGAGCTCCAAATGAGAGAGCTCGACCATATCTCAACCGAACAATATCTCGCTCATCATCCTGGAATCTTCTAGAGCTCGAAGCTTCTCCCACATTTGAGGAAACGTTGCCAGAAAGGGTTCATCACAGTTTTGCCAATCAGAAGGGCGCTGACAACGCTAGGCTAGAATGTGCAACCTGTCATCTGCACGGGAAGATAACTGGAGAAAAGAGCTGACCCATAAATCTAGGGTTTGAGCTAGGCTTCTTCAGAAAATTCTTCAAGGCAACTTTCTTTTAGTCTTTAAAGGATATCTCGATGTATTTTTCAAGGTGGATATACTGCACAATATTCATCACAGGGAACTTTAGGATCGAGGATGGGAAGTGAACATGGTGACAAATTACTGTGTAACAGATGCCCCTTAAAGCATGAGGGCAGAACAAGGAGTGATGGGTGAAATGCTTTATGAACCAAGGCAAGGACTAGGAAAACTGCCAGGAAACCTACCAAATCAAACACAACACAATGTATGAAATTTCTGATATGAATATGCCTAATAACATATCTCTGAATAGGCATAAAATAACACATGAACCCATGACATGGTCACAACCATCCATCTGAAAGAAACATGGAAATGGATCCAGGGTATGGTCGCAACCATCCGTATAAAAAGGATCATGTGTATAATCATGAATACTTAATAATGCCACGTAGCTTGGATATTAACAGATGTGATCCAGGGTCTTTGTCGCAATATCGGTCTACCCAATGTACGAATCTAACCATCTGAATAGATGTGTTGATGTCGAGCATGGTAGAAACCACCTGATTACTAGTCAATAATGAAAATCGTTAACAAGCACGAGAGAGACCACTAATAATGAAAATGGCCCTCAAGGTACAACAACACAATATACAAGTCTGAATAAATGTGTTGGAGTCAAACAATTGTAGAATCATTTGATCGAAGGCCAATGAGGTGAACCTATGTTGAACACAAAGAAATTGCTATTGAGGCATGCAAGCTCCAAGTTACTGAAAATGAGTTTCTAAATCATCTTCACGGACAATGATTTGAAGTCGACAAGAAGTGATTTGCCAAAGGAGGGCCATGATGATTCCCACATCATCAGCATGAAACAAAGGATTTCTAGAGATAAGGGAGTGATTAAGGATTGTTTCACAGAGGATCAGATAAGCAAGGGATGTTTGACTTTGACAAAAATGACTTCTCTTAAACATATTGGCGACATGACTCCAGAGCGTGGCAACATTTGACTCAAAATGGGACCAGAGGTCATGATGAAAAAAATGATGACCGAATAAGAGGAAAATGGATTTCCCAAACCCAAGAAGGCAAGTGACGAATGAAGGATATCCCCAACTCGACACGAAATGTAGATAAGTGTCATGTTCAAGAGCGACATGCTTCCCAATACATAGGACATTCCACTTTCAATTTTACCCTGTTATTGCTAATGAGTACCTCTTTATTTTTTATACCCAACGTGAAGAGGATAACATATGTTGAGCGTATAAGTTCATTCTTTGAATGAATCCATCATAGTAATTTTAACAAGCCCTAGGAAGGAGGAACTCAATCTCGTCATGGTGACAAGTCTTTCAACGTTTAATATTTTATGAGTCTGACGGAAGAATAACTCGGTGTATTTTTCATGTTTAGGGAGTTTGAAAAAGAAACGAAACATAAAACTCCATTAAGGTCCCTTTTCGTAAATTGTCTCTCGAATCCGAAAAGGTAGAAAACAATATCCGAGAGAACCTCTTGACCATGTTCAATCAAGGTATTCCTTTTTTCTAAATAGTAAATCTCAGCCCGAAAAAGGGGTAAACGTATAGTGATACCACGTCAATTTATTTAATTTAACGAGTTCAAAATGAAAAGTAATCAACGATCTTTTCATTTTTCGAGAGTTAGAAGAGAGCTTAAAGTTGAATTCTCCTGGAGGAATGAGTGGTATAAAAGGTAGCGACTGATTCTGGTGATGGTGGAACTGCTCAAAACATGTATAGGTTAAGAGGCTAGCCAGTAAGACCACTCATCGCAGCGGTTCCCTAGGAAAGGGTAAAAACCAAGTGAAAGCTTATGATTAGTCAAGCAGATGGTGATGATGGAACGAGAAAACCAAGATTCATCTTGGAGAAGAGGCAGATAAAATGGCAATCACGAGAGGTGTATAGGAATGGTTTCATTTTTACAGAAGCTTGAAACATAGGAAACGATGCTCGAGAATGAGTTTGCATGCCCCCAGCATGGTAACTCAATTCGAGGTACATGCCCCCCCAGCTTCATTTCATTCACCTAAGTAGACTATTGGTTACTAAAATGTGTATGGAATGAAGGTTCATTTACGAGATCAAGTGAAAGAATCGACTGAGAATTTACGAGATCAAATCAAAGACTCGAATTAGAAGGGGATTTGTTTCATTTTTTATTGAGCTCGACACAAGAAAATAACTATGCTCATAGGAACCTGTTTCATTTTTTAACAAGGTTGACATAGTAAAATAACTATCCTCATGACATCTTGTTTCATTTTTTAGGGAGCTTGACACAATACAAGGAACATTGCTCCGACAAACCTTGCTTCATTTTTTAAGGAACTTGACATAAGAATAGGAACTCTGCTCCAACCCCTTGTTTCATTTTTTAAGGAGTTTGACACAAGAAAAGAACTATGCTCTGATGACCTGATCATGGCCCATAAAAAGTCATGGATTTCAATAGGTTCTCATCATATGGGAGGAAAACACTCTGGTAATCAGGATCCAATGCCCCCAGTACATGACGCACTGTATCACTGACTAAATCATTAGCAGACGCAGGCATGGAATAGGCTGCCACATAATTAAACCGTGGCGGGGAAGATACCACTTGCATATAAGAACCATTAAGGGGTGATGGTTGATTGGGATCTATATTATTACCAATGAATGAGAATTGATCAATGGTTACAATTCTTCGTTCATGTGGGAAACACATCATATGAAAGAGAGAAGAGACAAGAGCTCCCATGACATAAGTATAGACACGCCCAAGGAGTAAGTTAAAATCCAAAGGGCCTTGGACAACGATCACGTCTATATAAACAATATTTCCTCCCAAATTAATAGGAAACTTTAGAAGGATCCCTAACGGTTGACTGGTTCCTCTGTTAAACGTTAACAGACTCTGGGTAACAGGCACAAGCTACGAAGAACCGAAATCTTGCCAAGTAGTTGAGGACACAATACTAACAAATGCGCCTTCATCTATTGTGGTGATAGGTACAGTCACATTATAATCTTGTATTGTGATCTCAAAGGGCATGTAAGAAGGAAGACAATATCCTGCCAGTCGACTCCAATCAAAAGAAGCGACTAAACTGCTTGGAGGGGGTGCCGTGGGAACAAGAGAACTGCCCCCTTGTGTTAAGGGAACAAGATGATCACTCTCCTATACCGTAGAAACATGTGGATTTCCCTCCAATTCATGGGAATCTGAAGAAACAAAAAGAACCTAACTTGTATGGGGTTCACTCTCTACAGGAAAGACCTGATCAACTGAAGGTGGAATTAGGTCGACTATTTTCTCAACCAATGGTTGGTCAGAAACGGACTTGTGGGGTTCACTTTTGGAGAGAGTGAGATTGACCAGAGATGACTTCTCATTAATCACTTGATCAACTAGCAGAGGATCAGAGGAAAAATTTCGGTAGCCAGCAGGAAGACAAGGTTGAGAAGCAGTAAGGTTATCCAACACTTTTGAGGCTTCATCCATATAAGGACAAAGGGGAATTAGATGATTCCCTTCACATAAGCTATAGGGATATTTGACTTTACCTTTTTTCCCATGGGCCTTACTATCACTAGTTGAAGACTTGTCACCAGCATGATCACCAAAGGCCGATGACAAGGGCTAATTCGAGTTGGTAGAGCACATTTCTAACACCCTGGGAATACCAGGACAATCTCTAAGAAGGTGGTCACCCTTACATAAATTACATGGGAATTTGACTTTACAGGGTTGATTGGAAGGTTTTTCAACATCAGTTGCATCAGTAGCGATGATCGCTTGGTTGCCCCCTTGCTTATTTTGCTTCTTCTTCTTCGTCCTCATCTTCTTCTTATTCTTAGCTTCCTGGTTACTAGAATTTAAGCTTTCACCAGGCGAAGAGGAAGAACGGGGTGAAGAAACAGGTGAATAAGGCGAGGGGTCAACCTTAGGATCAACATGAGGTCGACTCTTGTCAGGTGGAGGCAAACTTGGTTGAGAAGCAACTTGGACATTGGGAACCATGGGGGATGACAATAACCAAAATGGAAAACCAATGGTTAATCTCGGGAGGGACAACGTTTCCATATAGGGAGCACCAACATTTCCAAAAGAGGGAAAATGACTAGGATTCCCATCTGAGAGGATTCCTTGATCGGTAAACTCAAGAACTGTTGCCATCATTCCCAACCTAAGATCTGCAAAGGAGTTGGGCACGGGTAAAATGTTATTACGTGGGTAGTAAATTTTAGAAATTAAACACAAAATAAATAAAAAATGGTAAACTAGGCATAAAGAATTACCAGGTATTCGTTAACTGCAATATACACCTTAGCAAATAAATTTACCAAGGACTTAACGTACAACAACCAATCTCTCCGAATGCTGTGTTCGATGTATCACGTCTACAAGGCGGCTGACTCGGTTACCTATGGCAGGTTTGCAACCTAGTGGGGTCTCCCAATATATACTCGACGGTACGTGGGAATCCTGTTCGTAGTAGCACTATCTAATTTGTAACCGTGTGATGAGAGCCTCCCCTTATACTTTTCATAAGTGAAGCATAGTCCTAGATACTTCCATATGTGGGATGAGATATCACCCCCATAATGTAACACAGACTGTTAGCGACAGTTGCTTCGCTTAACGATGCTGGAACATGTCTCCAGCCTAGACCTCTAGATGTTTGCGATAATTTCAAATGCTCCTTAAGGTTAATTGAATAAATTTTAAAGTTGATCTTTGATTATGTTTTAGTTTTAGGCTCAATAACGATGTCACCTGAATCCTATAGTGCAGCTAAATGCAAAAATAATCCATTTCATTTCTATGAACTCTAAATTAATGAGGGAAGAAATACAAACAAGAGTGTAAAATACAAGCAATGCAATAAGAAATGATGCCCCCCTAGCTAGCCCAAAATTACTGAAATGGAACTTTTAAAAACTGAATTCGCTTTTACTATCCCCAAATGCAAACTCTCTGAAAAATGAAATCACTTCTCTTTTCACTAAGATGCATTAAACGTATTTTTGTTTTTCTTTTACTTTGAATGCTCAGATGCAAACTAATGAAATTAAAAAGAAAAGTAAAAATTAACTAAACGAACAAAGAATTTGCAAAATATCACACTTTTCTCTTTTTCTTCCTTGAAAGGGAAATAAATCGTTTCAAAAATACTTAAATGAAAATGACTTTCAATTTACTCTTTCGAAATGGAAAATAAGATCAAACACACACTTTCAAACTTGTGAATAAAACAATTGTGATCTATGTTTGACAATTAAACGAAGGTGATTCCAAAATGCGGTGATGACTCAGTGCAAATGAAAAATAACTTCAAACACAAGGCAAAAGTAACGTGAAATGTTGTCGGGAATGATTGCAGTAGAACTCTGAGACAAAGTCAACAACTCTCTGATGATAAAAACAAGTGACAAGTGAAGGTCAACTGACCTAGAAAACCTAGAAGATGTTGAAACTCCACTCAAGCAAAAGCAAAGTCAAAGAGGTAGATCAATCACCCAAATAAAGTAAACAAATCAAACACAGTGGTAGGCATGTCATTCTTGAAAGACACTTCGGAGGTCAAAACACACTGGAAAGCAAAAAGGGAAACCCTATATTTTTCCTATCTCTGGGATCGTTGCGTTTGTGAGGACTAGACTAGAGGGCGTTGACAACGCTAGGCTAGAATGTGCAACCTGCCATCAGCACAAGTAGATAACTCGAGAAAAGTGCTGACCCATAAATATAGGGTTTAAGCTAGGCTTCTTCAGAAAATTTTTCAAGGTAGCTTTCTTTTAGTCTTTAAATGATATTTTGATGTATTTTTTAAGGTGGATATACTGCACAATATTCATCACAAGGCACTTCAAGATTGGGGACAAGAAGTGAACAGGGTGACAAATCACTGTGTAACACTATGTTTACTCCCTCTCTACCCACTTGTAGCTACTCTACTCATCTTTGGAACAGACTGCACTCGAATAGAATGGAATCTCTTTTCCTCCTAGTGGATCGATTATATCATAATGCGATAGCCAACTAGTGGTTAAGTTTAACTCCTTCAACTCTTAACTAGAGTTGTATTATTGGCCCTTCTACAATCTTCTTCATCATCATGTTCACATGGGTAGCCCCTTTTCCATGAGTAATGGGGTTGACATGGCATCTTATCGAATCATGGTGGTCAAAACAAGAAGGTCAACTTCCGAGTGGCATAACTTTTGCATATGGACTATGTTTGAGGTCTTTCTTGGGTCATTAGAAAGATATATGAGTGTAAAACAATATTAAGGGGTCTGACGCAAGCAATAATTTTTGTACTATAAAAAACTGCAGGAAATGTTTCAAACTGCCTCAAGAAGGTTTAAAACCCCAATTTGCCAAACTAAGACCCACCTGTAAATATGGTCTTATGAGATGACTCCTCTAATTGTTCACTTTAGAAGTATAAAGATGAATAACAAATAATATAATGATCAAATCCAAATCAATGAATGTTTTAATACTTTCGTGATAAAGGTCGTTTTATGTCAATCCTCTATCCCTTTAATAATAATTACAACCAATTACCTTAACATATATAAAAAAGGTTACTATCTATCGCTTCAACATTAATAAGGTCATTCCTATTGCAATAAATTAATTAATTCAACAACAAATAAAAACATGGTTGCTTCAATCAATAACAAGGTTGCTTGCCGAAACTCTACTTCAATCAATAACAAGGTTGCACATACTTTATAAAAGGATTGAGCTATAAGATTGTTACAAATGAAGTCACATACTTTACAAAAAGATTGAGATATAAGATTATTACAAACGAGGTCAAGAGCCACACTTCATAATTCTACAACAAATTAAATACTTGAACCATCATTTGGGAGGAGAATTAAACAAATTTGATTTCTACAAGTTGCACTTTCAATAAGATGTTGAGCAAGAATGGCCTAATCAATTTTTGGACATCTGAAAGTCACCCCAGGCTTCATTAGAGTGTTGAAGAGAGTGTGGCTTGTACAATTGCAATACGACCATGTGGGACTTGTGAGCAATAGAGGACATATTCACGAAGTAATTAATGGCTAAAAGGTTTGAGTCAAATTGTAAAATATAGAAAAGATTAGACCTACTCAAAAGAATAATTTATTTAAAACCTAAAATTAAACTAGATTAAAACCTCTTATAAAGATAAAGTTCTAACTTAATACCACTCCTTTTAAAAAAAATCGATGTTTAAAATTTAATAATTAAAATTTTCATCACTTGAATTTTTCTGCCACTTAAATTATATTAACTTTTGGAAATGAAACCTCTCCCACTTTAAGTCATGGTTGTAATAAGAGAACCACTGGTTAAATCAAAAGCTATTTAAAGAAAAAATGATATTTTTTCTGTCACTTCACTTTTGTTACGAAACATCTCCCAAATTAAGTCATACCTATTAAGAAAATCACTGGTTAAATCAATGCTATTTAAAGGAAAATTGTAATTTTGTGAGTGTACGAAAGCCTAATCACTGGAACTTCGTTTGACACGTGTAAAAATAAACCGCCAAATAATGATTGAACTTTATATTTGCCAAGAACCAGACCATGGTCACAGATAAATAAAAAGAGAGATTTATTTCTTTTCACACGGATACATGTATTTTGAGAACAGAGTCTGTTACCTCTCCACTCATAACTTGCGCTACACATAGCCATTACTTTGTGACGAGGGTATCGCAGCTCCTGGATGAGGAATGGAGAAGGAGAAGCTAAAAGCAAAGGCATTTCCTGCCTTTACAGGTGATCATGCTTCTGCTGCTCATTCATCGCCTTCTTCTGCGCTGACAGACGGTGAATTTCTTCTGCACTTGCTTCGAAAAGGCAATAATCAAGCAAATAATGGAGGAGGAGAAGGAGATTGTACCGATAAAAGGATTAAAGAAGAAGCCATCACCGGTTCATCATTAGCCGATGAAGAGCCATGGCAGTTAAAGGATCCAGCAGTTGCAGCACTAGGCCCTAGCCATCGTTTCCGTGGGGAGGAAGTTACAGCACAGGGGTATCATCATCATCTTCAAAGTCGAAGTCCACGTCCACATCCACATGGTTGGCTGCACTTGCATTCATCACCAGCGACTGCTGTGGATTACCGCCATGTTAGTCACGACGATGTCAATGTTAATTATGTTAGCGAGACAGATGCTCCATCGCCTTGGGACCGTCATCCATTGCCGTGTTCCTTTGATCCATCGCTGCTGCAAAAGCCACCAAACCAACCCCAACCCCAACTCCAACCCCAACCTCAACCCCAGTCAGCGAGTCCTTATCATCCAATCTTCCCCGTGGGCGGTTTTCAGATTCAAAAGCCCTATGATAAATCCTTTCCTGAGCCTTGTTCGTTTGTTAGCCCTGGCGGCGGTGATGGTGGAGGGGCATCTTCCAGTTCCCCTTTCAATGAGAATGGCCATTTGGGTATCTCCAGGGTGCACGAGGCTCCTTGGATGGCACTGAGTTCGTTGAGGCCGCCACTGGGGGCAGGAGGCGAGAGCGGAGGGCAACCACCGACTTGGTCTCATGATCCTCTACCCCAGCCCCAATCGCAGCCTCGGCTAGTGTTAAGTGGCAGTAAGGGGGTAGCGAATCATCATCATTATGGGCCCACATTCACTGGTGATGTTTTGCACCAGCAGAAACATTGGCCACAGTCGTACGGGAACGGGGCTGACCTTTTCCAACACCTGCAAGGGCTTTCTGAAGAAAACGGTTTTTTGCTGGGCAGTTTTGGTATACATCACAAGCTTAATAGTACAGGAGGTAATGCTACCATGAATGAAATTGTCAACCAAAAGTGTGTTACGGGTGCAAACCTCAATGCTGGGGATTTTGCTCTGAATAGAAACCAAAAGTGCGTTGGGGGAAGTTCAAATGCTTGCTATCTTCCTGCGAATGAAAACCAAAATTCATCTTGTCGAACTGGATCAGTGCCCTGTCAATCATGGTCACCTGTAGCTGAAGAGCAATTCAGCAGAGATGGAAACTTGATGTTTGGTTCAGTGGTATGCCAGTCTGAACGTGATCGCAGTGAAAATATGTTAGAGTTGCAATCCGGAAATATTTTCCGTAACAATGCCGAGCTTCCATGCAACCTACAGGGTAAAGGTGCTGTGCGGTTACTTTGTAGGCCTTCCTCAAGCCAACAAGTCTCAGGAAATAAAACAATTCCAGAGGAAGGACTGCCTTGGAAAGGACATCCATCAAATCGATTAGTTGATGAGCCCAGAGTTTCAAGAGGAGCATCCACTCCATCTTCTGAGCAAGTGATTCTAAAGGATAAAAGAGGTTTGGATCAAGAAAGTAGAAATTCTGTTCGCAACCAAAAATCTACTTCTCGCATTGCAAATACATTTGATACAGATGACAGGAAAAAGGGATCAGAAATTAAATCCTGTGTGCAAATCGAAAGGAGCAGTAACCAAAGTATTGCTCGGCCCATCAGACATGGCCAATCAGATATAATTGGAAAGGATGATATCAGAAATGGAATAGCACAACGGGTGATCAAAGGAAGGCATGCCAGGGAACCGGGCAAAGAGTCGGTGGAAGTTATTGCAAATGGAGAGGGCATGGGGAACCAATCTTTGAAATCTCAAGGAAGAGGTATATACAGGCATCGGGATGACTTTAAGAAATGCGGGGAAATCGAGCAAGCAATGGATATGAAAGAGTCACAAACCAAGGATCAAAAGCAATCTGGTCTTTTTGATTCATTCTCAACCATTACAGATCATTTTTCTGCTTTGGAGGTGAATGAATTTGGTCATTCTAAATTTGATGACGACTTGAAAAAGCATATTCTTAGTAGGATATCTGATGATGCATCTTGCAGTCAACCAGTTACCTCTGAACTCGAAAATCCCCGACACTCTTCTGGGAGCAATTTGCATTCTGTTCCAGCATCACAAATTGAAAAATCTCATAGACAATTGCATGGGGTTGCTCTTTCTGATGGAAACCAGAGATCTAGGATTGAAAGGAGGGGGCAAGGAAAGCACTTCTCAAATTTAACTGGATGCAAATATCAGGATTTTGATAAAGAAGAAGCTGGCAGGTTTGGTGGAGAAAACCAACCGTCTAGTGATCATGATGCGCGAGATAAATATTACAATGAAAATAGGTCAATTGTCCCTCGATTCCATAAGGTAAGAAAACAGATTCTTGATGCTTGATTCTCGTGTGTCTCTTGTTTGGATATAGTTTTCACTAAGAAACGCTTCCTTTCTTATTTGATGACAGTGCAATAGGAATGGCATAGAAACCTCCAATTTCACTTTTCTATTTTTTTCCGTCTCAACGTGTACTTAAAGTACCTCCAATTTCACTTTTCTATTTTTTTTCTGTCTCAACGTGTACTTAAAATTCTGTGAATATGTTGACTGAAATTTACCATGATGATGTTGTTGTTTATTGTTATTTCTCATCAGCGGAGAGCTTTGTTTCCATCAATGAAGTAGAGCAATTTTTAATATTTTTGTCTTTTAGACGTCACAATCTTGTCAGATATAATTTCATTACCTTTTATGCCCTTTAGGTGATTGATTTGATTATCAAGTGATGTGCGCTCATGGCAGAAATGCACAGGGCATCAGAGGACACACAATAAGTAGCCACAAATGTGCTGTGTACTTTTCATTACATGTCAATAAAATCTAGCACAAACTACAAAGAGTATAACATTTTAGGAAGATGAGGCTGTAGTGCATGCATAACAAGTCATCTTGAATTTGTTAGAATAAAAGCTAAAGGCGAAAAACATAAAGCTAGGTGCAAGTTCTCATCATTTTCTCCCTGCTTAGAGGGAACTGTTCCCAGCTTCTGCTAACCTAAGGGGTACTCAATTTTCACGAAGTACATAATAGTCTTTTGACTTTGTGCAATGTTTTAAAACTCTGATTTGGGTTCGGAACCGACCGAGGGTTGACTCCGACTCCGACTTGGTATTGACTCGGCCTAGTTGATTTCAATGACTTGGTCGTTATAAAAAATACATTAAATATTTTTTTTTTGTTTTTGAAAAAACATATTTTTAAAGATTTTCATTCATGTTTCCAAATTCAAAGCATTAAAATATAGAGAGAAGACAACATATGATCAAAGTATGCTCATGAATATATCTATTATATCAAAATGGCACCCAATGCACTGTCTAATACATGTAATATATAGAGATCAGAACAAAAACACATAACCAAGGAGGCTCTAAATGGCCTTTACAACAAAACATCACTAGTCACTATTGCTAAACAAGGCAAGATCATCTGGCTCAGACTCTGAATCAGAGTTAGATGAGGAAACCCATGGCTCCTCCTCACTACTGCTCCAAAAACCAACTCCAACTCTTCAGAAATGCTCCGACAAATGCAATGTGATAGCTGTGAGTAAATGTGAGGGGGTTGGGTCACTTTTATAGGTTTGGGAGTG
The DNA here is from genome assembly GCA_034641835.2 of Pinus albicaulis. Taxonomy (NCBI): domain Eukaryota; kingdom Viridiplantae; phylum Streptophyta; class Pinopsida; order Pinales; family Pinaceae; genus Pinus; species Pinus albicaulis. Next base: position 6,158,087 of record CM076570.1, on the reverse strand, counting down.
TTGAAAAGTGTAACTAGGATTGATCTTCATATTGACTATGTAAATATGTATTTATGTAAAGAAGAAGACAAAGATAATATACTGTATTTTGTTGTTCTTGCTTCATGGGTTTCATGAGGAAGATTTTATTATAGGTTAATAGACTTCTTCTTGATGTCTATTAAGGTTTTTGTCTTCTAGGTATAAATATAATTAAGTGTCATATATATGAAGTATCTAGTCTAGAGAAAATGCTCCAAGACCTTGCCAAAGAAACCGTGAAAGAATGGCTTATGTCAGCCCTCAAACAATGCTGAAAGATAAGCTCAAATGTTGTGTTAAAGTCGGCGTAATGCAAAGTGAATAAGTCGGCTGTATGGTCGGCCTAAAAGTCAGGTTCTGTGCCTTATATATACCCTAAACCTGCGGCCTATTTGACACAGAAAAACTGTGGACTTTTCTGAGTAAAAAGTGCGGATTTCAGAGGTTAAACAGTGTGATTTTTCTGAAGTATAAAGTGCAGATTTATGAGGTTGTGATTAGGGTTTCAAATGCGGATATAACGTCAGAAGTTTGTGGGCTTGACAACATAGATCAGCAAGTAAAACTTCGGATCAGTTCAGAGTCAAAGTCAAATGTAAAATCTGGCATTCGGATCAGGGTTAAGGAAGTGCTAATATTCTACAGCAGTTTGATGTTTAAACAGTGAGGTGCGGATCTGTTTTGGGGTGCTGTACAGTGAAAGGATGTTAAGGAAGGTAAATCTATCTACCTTCTTAATAAAAGGGAAAGACAACATATCCCAAAGTGAAGTAACCTCAAGGTAATAAGAAGTAAAAGGTCTAGAGTGACCTGGCCTAATATCTGAAGAAATTTGTGAAAAGACACTAATACAGAGCAATAAGAAAGATACTTGAAGATCAAGCAAGGAAGGAGTGTTTGAGCAATCAAGTCAACGAAGATAGTCTTAAAGATGGGGTTCTCTAGTATTGGTGCAGGGCAGTGCAGGTTGGTGCAGAAAAGAAAAGGTCAGCTTTGGAGATTGACAAAGAAGAAGTAACAAGGTCTTGGAAGCATTCCTGGGTCTGAGTCTTGGTCATGGTACTTGTCATTTGAAGATCTATTAGAAGAATTCCTTATGGGTTTTCCTCTCCAAGAGGGAGAGGTTTTGCCCTGGCTCTAGGAGCCTAATTTTTGTGTCGTGTATTTTTGATAATTGACTTGATAAAAGACCAAGTAAGCTAAAGAAGGGAAGACATTAGTAACTCAAGTAACCTCACAAGTAATTATCAAGAAGAGAATTTGAATTAAACACAAGTCCTCTAAATTCTCAACATGGAATCAGAGCTAAGGTGCTGAACACAAGGGCTACTTGACAAAGAAGACACTCCATGAAGCGAAGATCAAAGTTTGGGTTGAAAAGACAAATCAATTTGCAAGGAAGACTCTCAAGCTATCTCAAATATCTTCTATCTCATTCAAAGGATCAACTCATTCAAGACATTGTTAGAAGAGGACATCATCTTTTGAAGATATCCTTTATTATCAAGGATCCAAGAACACCTACATTGGAGATTTCAATCTGAGAAGAAGCTCCTGACTTCATCATCATCAAGGAAGCTGCAAGCTACTCTACTCAAGTAAGTATCTATGACCTTACTTAAATTTGTCAAGATGACTTATTGTAAAGAGAGCAACAAGCTGGTTGCGTCATCAAACTTTAGTGCATAGAAGAAGATGATAGATTTGAATTTAATTGAAGACAAAGTTATGGACTACATCGAAGGATCGACAATTCAACCACCAAAAGAAGATGCTCCAGCTTATGCCAAGTACCAGAGGATTCTCATAGAATCCATTAAGGACTCACTCATTCCTTATGTATTAAAACTAAAGTCTACTAAAGAAATATATGAAAAACTGGTGGAGCTATTTTCTGTGAGTACTGCAGGAGAAGCAATCTCTCTGAGATAAGAACTATACAAAATGAAATTGTCAAGAGAAGAAGGAATCACTTCATACTTCATGAGGATTTATGAAGTAAGAGATCAACTGTAGGAACTGGGAGAAGTAATGTCTGACACTGAGATGACTACAGTGGTGCTGAATTCTCTACCAGAAGAATGGGGAAACTTCACTTCATGAGGATTTATGAAGTAAGAGATCAACTGTAGGAACTGGGAGAAGTAATGTCTGACACTGAGATGAGTACAATGGTGCTGATGCTCTACCAGAGGAATGGGGTAACTTCACTTCATGAGGATTTATGAAGTAAGAGATCAACTGTAGGAACTGGGAGAAGTAATGTCTGACACTGAAATGACTACAGTGGTGCTGAATGCTCTACCAGAAGAATGGGGAAACTTCACTTCAAGTTTATACGGAAAGAAAGAAGCCACACCATTCCATAATTTATGGTCTCTATGTAAAATAGAGGAAACGAGATTGAAAGCCAAAGCTGATACAAGATCAAGTGAAGGGAATCAAGCCTTTGCAACCATTTCCAGGAAGAAAGGAAGATTTGGCAAATTTGGTCCTCATAATAAAAGAAGAAATATGGACAAATTACGATGCTTTGGATGTAATGAAGTTGGGCATTATAAAAGAGATTGTCCTAAATCTGAAAAGGACAAGAGAAAAAAGAAAGAAGTATATGTCTCAGATATGAGGGAAGAACCTGATGCAAAGAAATCTAAGGAAGAAGAAGCGAGGGATCTCTACTATGATTGAGATCATCTTCTCCTTTAAGTGATTTTTGTTGGTTGTAAAATAGTATGATAGGAAGCAATGTATATTAATAGCATCATGATAGAAGCATGGTGGGAGCTTTTGGTAAAACAGCTCCTGGAAAACCTCACTGATAACATTACTGATGGAAGACAGTAATCAAGATCAAGGGTCATCATGGAAACTGGTGCTGACATTTTCCAATGGAGTTCTCTATGAATTCACTGATTAGAAAGAAAGCAAAATGATTCATCAAGAATTCAATGCTACAAAATTCTGGGATTTGATGACATATTGATGGAGCAGGTCAAGGGAATGAAGCTCTTCATTCTAGTGAAATTGCTACATGATGACTCAAAGGAAAAAGGTACGAGGTATATATATATATATATATATATTTATATGTTGACACTGGATGCTGTGAAGTCATGTCATATGGTTGCAGGTAATGGACTTCTATATTTAGAAGTATGACATATGGAGGAGGATCTCTCTTAGTGCATTGACAGATGAAATCAACATAATATATCCTAATATGGAATATGAGGTGGTTGTATATGAACAAGGAACTGTAAATTGGAAGTTCCTGGGAATGAAGATGTGCAAAAAGGAAGAGATCATGAAGTGCAACCATGTCAAGAGGCAGTTATCATCCGAAAGCCAAGAAGATGTGACTAGAATATCTCCTGGGAGGATATGTAGACTGTGATAGAAGTCTGGTAAAGAAGAAGACCCTTAACAAAACATATCATTAGGAGATGTGTCAATCTGAATAAAGGATGCCGATGGTAACTTTTGCTTTAAAAGTTCATACATATATGTTTATCTGGATGAATTTGTGCAGGTCTGCTAAATTCTAATCATGTGAAAGGATGTAAAATTCTTGGAGATGATTCGAAAGAAAGTAGCATGGCATAAAAGGTGGGCCAGATAAGAAAGACAGATGAATCGCTTTCTGGTAGATGACATGACTCATGAGTAAAAGTGATGGATGATCTGTGCCCTAGGGAGCTAAAGTTGAAGATTCCTCAATATCGAAATCCATGACATCGAGGGGAGGAATTCTTCATGAGAAACTGGGTGTCTCATCATTGTTGCGCAGGTCCCTGATTGAGGGGGAGCCTGGCGATAAGTTTCTTACTTGGAAGAAACTGGGTAATTCCTAAGAATGAGCTTTAGGTACATTCCTTATACAGGAATGAGTACATTCCCTTGTGGAATAGGTCCTCCCTGGCTGAGAGGGAGAGATAGACACATCATTCTGGTCTTCACTTGGGAAGACAGAATGGAGGATTAGGTAATCATCTGGCATTCGATACTCTTTGAGAATGTGTTAGGGCATTCAAGATAAGAGTAGTCGGGGACCGATATTCTTTGAGGGCTAGCTACCCAAGAGAAGAATAGTCCAAGAAGGTCATACTTGGGAACACTTGGGTGTAGTATGTACCTTGGAGAGACAATGAATATGGTGTCTATAAGTCATGTGTCTCGCCAGCATTGTAGCCCATTGTCTTATTGAGAGATGGGTCTGGTAGTCAAGGCCTTGCACTAGGACAATGCTGGTTGATATGATGCTATACAGGTGCGATTACCAATCCGATTCTTCTTATGAGATTCTTCAGTTTGAAAGTGACCATGTACCTGTATGAATACCTCCCTAGTTAAGAGGGAGTGTTGAAAAGTGTAACTAGGATCAATCTTCATATTGACTATGTAATTATGTATTTATGTAAAGAAGAAGACAGATAATAAAATGTATTTTTTTGTACTTGCTTCATGGGTTTCATGAGCAAGATTTTATTATAGGTTAATAGACTTCTTCTTGATGTCTATTAATGTTTTTGTCTTCTAAGTATAAAATAATTAAGTGTCATATATATGAAGTATCTAGTCTAGAGAAAATGCTCCAAGACTTTGCCAAAGAAACCGTGAAAGAATGGCTTATGTCAGCCCTCAAACAACGCTGAAAGATAAGCTCAAATGCTGTGTTAAAGTCGACCTAATGCACAGTGAAGAAGTCGGCTATATGGTTGGCCTGAAAGTCAAGTTTTGTGCCCTATATATACCCTAAACCTGCAGCCTATTTGACATATAAAATCTGTGGACTGTTCTGAGTAAAAAGTGCGCATTTCAGAGGTTAAACAGTGCGGATTTCTGAGGTTGTGATAAGGACAAAAGTTTGTAGACTTAACAACATAGATCAACAAGTAAAACTTCGGATCAGTTTAGAATCAAAGTCAAATGTAAAATCTGGCATTCGGATCAGGGTTAAGGAAGTGCTGATATTCTAAAACAGTTTGATGTATATACAACAGTGGTTTGAACATCGCGATGTTTTGAAAAAATCGCGCTTTTTTCAGCGAAAAGATTAAATCAGTGATTTTTTCAACGATTTTTTGAAAAAATCGTCATCGCCAAAAAATCGCGATTTTTTCGAAAAAATCGCTTTGTACAGTAAAAATCGTGGGGGTTGGAAACAACGACTTTTTATATGCGATTTTTCATGTTTTTGTTTCTCATTTTTGCAGTGAAAGTTTTGCTAATGAGAGCTAAGGAGTGAAGGAGAGCTAAGGAGGAAGATAAGTGATCTACAAGGGCAAGAGTGGACAAAAGTGAAGGATTTTAGCAAGCCAAGCCAACAAAAATCGAATTTGGACCAAGTTTCTCCGGCAAAATGTTTTTTCCAGGAATGGGCATCAAATTTGACCATTTTTTTGTTTTTTTCTTGATCTTCCATGGGTTTTTATCACCCATGTATTTTTCATCATTTGTGATTGCATTTGGTTGTGTTTTTTTTTGTTTTTTGTTTTTGTTTTATTGAGAGGAGAGGGTTTATTTTGGTCAAAAATGCAAAAAATTGGTTGTTAAATTTTTTTTTATATTTCTTCTTGTGCTCTTAGTTTCTTTCCATTATTTTTGCTTGTGTTTCAACATGTATTTTTTCCCATTATTTTTGCATTGAGTTGAGGGTTTTTTTTGGTAAAAAAATCAAAATGTTGTATGTAAATTTTTTTATTTTCATTTTTTATTTTTAACTTGCAATTTTTCTTGTGCCCTAGGTTCAAATTTCAACGTTCAAAGTTCAAAGTTAATCTTACAGTAAAACTCAAGAGTTAAGAGTTCAACAAATTTGCAAACATGCTAAGGAAATTGGATCCTTTATGGGAATTTGGTGAACCTGATCAGGGGTTTGACCGGTCAAACTTGAGTTGCAAGTTATGTGGTCACCACATGACAGGGGGGTATACAGGTTGAAATACCACCTGGCACAAATTCTTGGACATGAAGTAGGCCCTTGCACAAATACCAATCTAGAAATAATTAGAAGAGCCATCAACTCATTGGAAGAAATAGAAACAACTAAACTCAGCAAGGCAGCTCTGAAGAGTCAAATATCAGGGTTTAGAGTTGACCGTGAGTCTTGAGAGTGGTAGTAGTTCTTCAACATCAGCATCTTCTACAGCCAACCTCGTAGCTGCCTCCTCATTTTTTGTTCTTAGAACCACTCCCGGGGCACAACCATCTATCTCCTCACTTATTAAAAAAAAGGAGAAGGAAGAAGCTGACAGGTTGTTGGGCAAACTGTTTCTTTGGAGTGATATTCCTTTCACTGTTGCCAGGAACAATCCATTTTATCAGGCTACGATTGATGCTATCACTGTTGTTGGCCCAGGATACAAAGCCCCTTCATATGATGACTTTAGAGGGCACATTCTTCAAAATGAGAAAGTTGACTGCACCAAGACATTGGAGGAGTTAAGGGCATCATGGGAAGTCACAGGATGCATTGTGATGTCAGATGGTTGGACTTATCAAAGGGGTAGGACCCTTATTAACTTCTTGGTCAATTGTCCCAAGGGGACAATGTTTATGAAATCTCTTGATGCATCTGCACATGTCAAAGATGCACAATTATTATGTGATTTATTGGATGTGTTCATTTTGGAGGGGGCCCCCAAAATGTTGTCCAAATCATAACGGACAATGCTGCAAACTATGTTTCTGCTGGCAAGATGCTTATGGAGAGGCATTTGATCATATTTTGGACACCTTGTGTGGCACATTGCCTTGATTTGATGTTGGAGGACATAGGAAAGATTGATTTTGTTAAAGATATTGTAGAATCATCAAAGAGCATTACAAAATTTATATATAATCATGCATCTGTGCTTCATTTGATGAGAACATTCACCAACAAGGAGGAGTTGGTGCGCCCTGCTATTACACGATTTGCCACTAGTTTCATATCTCTTCAATCCCTCTTGAATTCTATGTGGGATTTGAAGAGAATGTTTCTTTCAGAGGAGTGGAGTGCTTTGACTGTCAGCCGCAAACCAGAGGGAGAGGCCATCTGTAGGTTGGTGTCATATCAGGAAAGTTTCTGGGCGGGAGTGCAAGAAGTGTGCAGCGTTACTGAACCTTTGGTAAAGGTTCTTAGATTGGTGGATGGAGAGAAGCCCGCAATGGGCTACTTGTATGAGGCCATGGATAGGGCCAAAGAAGCTGTTTGCAACTACTATGATGATAAGGGTGATGAGGGGTTTCATAAACAACTTCTTTTATGGGACGTGATTGATGACCGATGGAACAACATACTCCATCGTCCCATTCATGCTGCAAGGATCTTCCTGAACCTCGGATTTGCTTACTCATGTAGTTTCCTATTTGATGCTGAGGTCATGGATGGCTATTTCACTTGTGTTCAGAAGATGGTGCTAACTCCATCAAAATGTGCAGAGGTTACAGAGTGGCAGGTGGCACCTTGAGCTTCGACATGGCTGTCTAGGATAGGACTACTAAAATGCCAGGTAAGATTTTCATTATTTTAAAATTTTTCTTATGTTTGTAACTTTATAAGTTTATTTTATTTGTTGTAACCTGTAACTTGTAGATGCATGGTGGAGGAGCTACGGTGGCAAATTACCAAAACTCCAAAAACTTGCCATTAGAATACTCAGCCAAACATGTAGCTCTTCAGGATGCGAGCGCAACTGGAGTATATTTGAAAAAATACACACCAAAAGGCGCAACAAGTAAAAAACTTAAAATATTCCAACTGATTTTTTGAATTCATTAAATTTTTTTTTTTTAAATATTTAATTTATTAATTTATGACCCTTTTACAGGTTGGAGGCCCAGTGCCTCAATGACATGGTTTACGTCTACTACAATCTTAGATTGTGGGTGAGACAACCTGAGAGGACACCTGATATGGAGGTCATCTCTTTAGATGTGATTGACACCACTGCTAAATGGAGGGTTGAGGCTGAGAGGCCTGTCATGGAGTCAGCCTTTGATTGGATAGAGCAGGAGGTAGTGGAGGGGGAGGAGGACGAGGAGGAGGAGGAGGAGTAGCAGGAGGAGTAGGAGGAGGAGGTGACACCACCTACCACTGCTACTGGTAGAGGACGTGGTCTGCCTCCTTTAGCTCCTAGTGCTTCAGGTTCTCGTTCTGGTGCTTCAGTTTCTACTTCTAGAGCACAACAGAGTCCATTGCCAGCCCCACCAGCTTCTTCATCTAGAGGGAAAGGCAAAGCTGTTACATTTTCTCGCAAAAGGGCCAGAGGAAATCAGTAGTATAGGACCATAGGTTATATGGTGCATTGACATTCCTTTGTATATGACATTATGACTCATGATATGAGATACATTATTATATTTTTTGTTGATATTTTGAGGCCGAGTTGACTCTTGAGACTCAGGACTTAGTATTCAGGACATGATTCAGTTTTATGTGTGATGTAGTACTAGACATGATATTACACATCTTATATATTAGGTTTTTTTTCATATTTATGTGTCAATGCATTTATTTTATGCTGTGGATGCTTTAGATATTAAAAAAATTGAAAAAAAAATGAATATTTTTGTATGTGCCGATTTTTTCCCAATTTTTATCGATTTTTTTCCTGATTTTTACGATTTTTTCCGATTTTTTCCCTTTGTCGATTTAATCCTGATCGCGATTTTCAAAACATTGATATACAGTGAGGTGCAGATCTATTTTGGGGTGATGTATAGTGAAAGGATCTTAAGGAAGGTATGATTTACCTTAATAAAAGGGAAAGACAACATATCCCATAGTGAAGTAACCTCAAGGTAATAAGAAGTAAAAGGTCCCAAGTGACCCGACCTAATATTTGAAGAAGTTTGTGAAAAGACACTAATATAGAGCAATAAGAAAGATACTTGAAGATCAAGCAAGGAAGGAGTGTTTGAGCAATCGAGTCAACTGAGATAGTCTTAGAGATCAGGTTCTCTAGTATTGGTGCAGGGCAGTGCAGGTTGGTGCAGAAAAGAAAAGGTCAGCATTGGAGACCGATAAAGAAGAAGTAACAAGGTCTTGGAAGCATTCCTAGGTCAAGGGTCTGAGTCTTGGTCATGGTACTTGTCATTTGAAGATCTATAAGAAGAATTCCTTATGGGTTTTCCTCTCCAAGTGGGAGAGGTTTTGCCCTGGCTCTAAAAGCCTAATTTTTGTGTCTCGTGTATTTTTGATAATTGACTTGATGAAAGACCAAGTAAGCTAAAGAAGGGAAGACATAAGTAACTTAAGTAACCTCACAAGTAATTATCAAGAGAATTTGAATTAAACACAAGCCCTCTAAATTCTCTACAGGGAGAGGGGTAGAGGCATTAAGAAAAAAAAATAAAAAAAATTTGAGTTTGAAGTTCGTGTTGTCGCCTTTTTTCCTCGGGGACTAGCTCGGCCGGTTTAAGGCAGGCTTGGCCGAACTAGCCAGTCTGTTACCGAACCGGCTGAATCAGTGTCCGACTCGGTCGATTCAGTGACGGACTTAGCCACTAGACCGGCTTTGTACCAAGTTGACCCGGGCAAGGGTCTGGCTTGGTCGGCTCGGCCGATTCCGAATTGGTTCAATGCATTTTTAAAACACTGACTATGTGTACTCGGCATCTTGACATGGACCCATATCTTCTGATTTTGGGGTCTGAAAATCTTCTGAACGTGGATTGCTTGAATCAAGTGTGGAACAGTCTGTCACGCTGGAGTTCAATGTAGAAAACTGTTGAAAGTTCTCCTTGCTTAAGAATAAAACCTATAGTAGCATGTTGGAGGTCAGGAAGGTGAAGGACTAGTGTAGAAAGTATCATTTAATGTTCCTCGTTTGAGAGGAAACTATCGTTCTAACTACCCAAGGAGTGGTGTAGTTTGTAGGTTTGAAATAGACTTGATTTGTAGGTAATGTAGTCGGGGAGCATGAGACTAGCTCCAACTAGATAAAAGCAACAATAGAGATGCCTATATTGGGAAAAAGAAACCTTTGGAGATATTTTCAAAAGAGTTGCAAGTATTCAACGTTGAAAAAATGTCATGAAGCGGGTTTGGGTTTGTCCAATGTATTTCAATCGTTTAAGAAACCTAGGATATTGCTTATGATGAATAAGTTCAGCAAAATGCTGGCATTGGAATGGGTTTATGATTGAGGTAGCATTTGTAGTTGTTTTTGCTCATTAAACTAAAAATGGCAAACTGCCAAATTGGCAGATTGACAGATTGAACAACTGTAAATGGATATTCCACTAAACAGTTCGTCACAACAAATCTGATAAAATTATACTTAAAAATCTGAAATTTACACTATGACGGTTTATTTATCTTTAGATTTCTGGATATGTAAATTACTGTTTACTACATATGCATACAAATTGTAATTATGCATAAAATAGAGAACAACGAAATAAAAACTCACAAACAACAATTAACACAAGATATATCATGGGAACCCCTTTTGGGAGAAAACCCAACTAGAAGGTGAGGCCGTTCTGCTCTCTTTCTTTGAATAGAAAATGGCTGCAAGTGCAAAGAAGTAAGTCATGTGTCCCACGTGTCGTTGCTCAGATTGTACAGGTGTCACGACAATTGCTCAGGGCGGGCAGTGTCACTCTGATCCTCGCCCACTCCATTCTAGCTGTCTCCCAACAACATGCTATGGGGGTTAGTCCCTATGGAATGAGGTAAAGGAAAACAAGTTGGGAACCAACTTGTTTGGGAGACACGGATGAGTGGCCTAGCCACTTGGTTGAATTTGAGCAAGATTGTTAATTAGATTAGATTTTCAAGTATGAGACTAGTGCCTTAATGGAGTCAGAGTTACAATTCTTGCTTATCGTAAATTGAAACCAAGTGACAAGATGGACGCTCGATGCTTAAATGATTGGCTAACCTATATGATGTGCAAGCCTAATCGAAATAAAACCTTTCCCCTAACTGTTTTGAGACACAATCCTCAAAGTAAGTTGTAAAATGGAAGCCAACGAGAAGCAGACAACGACTTGATTAATGATACCTCCCCCTGTGTTCCATTCACCCAGTGCCTTTGATGCTGCAGAGACTGTGGCTCTGACGACTGCATTGTCACTGTATTAACCACTAGGAAGAGTTGAATCTCTCAAGCTAGTTTGAAAAGGGTTGCCTTAAGAGTCTATCAACCTAGCTTATGTTGGGAGTTAAATTATTAATTTAGGTTAGATCCTAGAATGCTTATGCAAGACGATGAGTGAAATTATCTTGAGTTAAGATTGCTTATGTTACTTAAGTACTTGGTGTGAATCGTCTTATAGCAAGAGTACTTAACAATATTGAAATGACAATCTTAAACCAGATAAATGCTAATAGATACAAGTGCGAACTTCAACTAGAGATTAACCCATGAGATGCTTGACCAATTCAAAGAAAACTAAAACACTTTATCCATTTATGGTTATCCACAAGATGTAAAATGCCAATATTTCAACAATATTCAATATCACTTAGGATAAACCAAACACCACTTTTGAGATAACCAATGGAAGACTTAGATGCCAAGTGTTTAAGACGATCAACCCAGATGTCAAAGACTTAGAGTAATGACTCAATTAGATACCAAACACAATGATGCCAATTAGATTTCAAGTATTAGAACAACTTATACCAATCACAAGATTAGAGATCTAGAGCTTAAATGTACGCATGCTTTAGGTGCCAAATTCAAAATTTTTTGCAAACTTAGAGCAAGACACACAAATGTTAGATCTCAGTAATCAAATCAGCAGTGGTACTCTAGAAAATTTCAGCACTTAATAGTGTTATAACAACAACAAGTAAATATCAATTTCAACGTGCATATGCTTGCCCAATGTCACAAGAATTGACTAAACTACCAAGTAACTTGACAAATTTGAAAAATCAGATGTATTAGGCCTTTTAAGATGTATTTTTCAGAAATATTCCAGATTTGATATATTTATTACAATAGTAAATAGACCACCGATCAACAAGCTGTTAATGCTAAAGACAATGCCCAAAACACCAAAAAATAGGAAAATTTCACTGAAACTGAAAATTTTAAGTTTTCGACCCTTTTTAAGTGTATCCTTGAGAAATTTCAGATCTGAAATTTCAGTTATGCAGTAAATTCCAACAAGCTTAAAAATTAGATCTCGGCTACATCCAAGGTGCCTAAGTGGCCAAAAGTCAGGAAAATCAATATTTTGTAATTTTAAACAATTATATGTGATTTTAGGGCATAATTCTCACTAATTTAACCGCTATAATAAGACAGAGAGAAAGCAAGGGTTTAGAGGTCAAACCCTAGGCCCAAGGCCTTGAAGATCCCTTGGTTAAAATTTGCTGAAACCTTGGGATCAAGTTGCAACTTGCCACTTGAAAAATAAAATTTTTGAGCCACAAAACTTGCAAAACCACCAAGTATTTAGTCTAGAAAAATTAGAGAAAGATCCAAGGCAAGTGAGGCCAAGAGGGCCAACACCAAGCCTACTAGGGCTAGCGTTGGGCTGAAAACTGCCAAGGAGGGTCAACGCTGAAAGGGAGAGGCCTTAAAGGGCCTAACGGCTAAGGGGAGGCCCTAAAAGGGCTGTCGTGGGCTCACAAGGGCCACGACCTAGGGTGAGAAGGAGGTCAAGGGCTTGGGGAGGGCCTTAGGGCCTACGACCTAGGGCCTAGAGGTCTAGAAGGGTTGTCGCAAGCCCTTAGAGGGCTATGACTAAGGGAAGAGAGGGGAGAAGGAGAAGAGGAGGGTCTGAGGGAGGAAGGAGGGCTGAGGAGTGCTAACAGAGGAGGGACGAGGGGAGGAGAGGCTTGCAACAAGGTGATGTAGGAGTATCAACCCACGAAGTCAAATTCAATTTTTTCAAACCTTCTAGAAGTTGACGTGGCCTAAAAGACAATATTTTCGTTAAATTTGTATTATCGATAGAGTTTGTTGTAATTTGGTTGAGTGATCTTAGCGATCTTATGAGGAAATATAGGATCTGGAATGATCCAATCCTCTTTTCTCCATTGTTATAAATATAGTCTTCGTGCATTGTAGATGGGGGCAACAACAATGTAGATCAACGAGTGATAACCAGGGCATTGGGAGGCCACAGATAATGTAATATCAGGCTGGGGATTTAAATTAAGAAGCGTGTATTTTATGTATTCAAGAATGTTGTGTTTCACGCATTATCTGTGTTTTTTTTATGAAATCAGTTATCAGGCTTAAATATATTTTATGTGTGAAGGATTAAAGATCTCGCAATCAGTTATGTTTGTCACTGTTTACTTGGGTGTATCTATGTGTGAATGTGTATTGTAGCATGGTAATGAGATGGTGTGAAGCCACAGAGTCAAATGCCGCTGAACTACCGAGATTGAGTTGTCGGTTTAGAACTCAATTCATGAGCGCAAAAGGCTCATTTCATTGCATAACCTGTTGAAGGTTGAACGAACGGTCGTGATCAAATCACAAAACTGGTAGCGAGAGATGGACGAATGAGATTACATCGCATTGGCCTTAAGCTGGTGAGCGCACATCAGCATCAGAACTTGTTATATTTATGTGCTAAGACATCGCAAGTTAAATAATATAAGTTGTGCTGCGATGAAGAGGAGCCACATGTCGGCAGGGTCCATGCGCATATCGCACATCGCATGCGATATGGTGCAATAGTTAACAGCGGAGGTTAAACCTTGCGACATGCGATATCGTAAAAGTTCCAATCTGCGATATTGTTTTGGGAGCCAATTGCAATCTGATTAAAACTGCTGAAGCTGTGATATAGCAATCCGCGGTTGCGTGCTTTCGAGTTTATGTGGGCCCATAACCCACAAGTTGCGAATTATATAAAAGTTGCAGTTTTGTTGCATCAAAGTGGTATCAGAGCAGGAAAGATTCCTTGCAGAGCGAGTTTTGCGTGTAAATGAAGGACGTACAAATATGTCGAAGATTGGTAAGCGTGTGGTCTTTATATTTTGTGCAGGTAGCGACAGAGGAAGGTGAGAAGATTGCAACAGCCTAGAGCCAGGGGTGCTCAAATGGTTCCAAAGGAGAGAACCGGAGAGATGCTGAAAGACCGAGCTCAGAGGAGAGAAGCTTAGTGAGGTATCGTGTAGCAGGGAGGACTTGTTACTGCAGAGGTTTTGTTGCAGCTCACGAATGCTGTTACGGAAAGATCGCAAAGGCAATTCCATAGAGATTGTGGGTAGAATTGCTAAGAGAAAGAAAAAGACTTGGTACTGATAGCAGACTTGTTACAGAGATAAAAAAGGCATATGACCAAGAGGTCATAATTTTTTTTGTACCTCGAGAGTTTGATGCAGGAGCATCAACCCACCCAAGTCAAATTCAATTTTTTCAAACCTTCCAGAAGTCGACGTGGCCTAAAAGACAATATTTTCGTTAAATTTGTATTATCGATAGAGTTTGTTGTAATTTGGTTGAGTGATCTTAGCGATCTTATGAGGAAAGATAGGATCTGGAATGATCCAATCCTCTTTTCTTCATTGTTATAAATATAGTCTTCGTGCATTGTAGATGGGGCAGCCACAATGTAGATCAGCGAGTGATAACCAGGGCCTTGGGAGACCACAAATAATGTAATAATGTAATATTTGGCCAAATTAAATAAAAAATCCTAAGCCAGAATTTAATTAATTTTATGTCATAGGTAAAATTAAAATTTTCAAAGGAAAAATTCGTGGGTCTCTAAATTTTTTTTTTTTAAAGTCCTGGGACAAGGGAATATTGAAAATTTTGAAAAAATTTGGACCCTTGGGCATTGGTAGTTAAGTCAAAGTCAATCTTTTGAGGTAATTAACTCAGAAATATTATTTTTGAGTTAATTAAAAATGAATTAATTGAAAAATTCGAAATTCCTCAAAAAATAATAATTTCGACGGACGAGATTAAAAGATAATCAAATCATTTTTGACAGTCGAGATTATTTTGACGGGGATCAAGCAAACTAGCCTTTGGAGATTTTACCTATAAATTAGAGGTCAGTGTCGGTCTGTTTTCATTCGATCTTTTGATCGTGTACTAGCTCTAGAAGCTCTCTTGTAATACTTTATGGAATAATACAAACAAAGTCTTTAGGGTTTTATTTGATGGTAGTGTTCCTCTTCGACATTTTATGGTAAACTTGTTCTTCATATTCTGCTGGTAATTATTTTAACAAATTGTTGATTAATGGCTCTTATAGAGTAATCTATTGCACATGTATCTTGCTTAGGTTACTGGATTTAGGGTAAGAATTTTAATTGGATTGAGTTAGCAGGTATCTCTGAGTCTTGAAAATTTCATTTTTATCTTATTTCTCTATTGATTTAACAGTTTAACTTTAAGTGTGCAAAAAGTCTCTCGGATTTAGAATTGGGCGTTTAGGGAAGTCCTCGGTTGGACTAGCTGACTCCCAAGAAAATAAGATCTGAAGAGCCCTTTGGATCTAATTCCCTGGGCTTATCTTAATTCTATTTTTGCAGGGTTTTTCTAGGGCTTGTGCCTAAATCACAAAATTTATCTTAACTTTTATTGAATTTAAAGTTAGATTTGGCTAGTAAGAGCCTTAGATCTTCAGATCTAGGAGCGAAGTCGGACTTACACTCCTCAGATCTTACAGATCTGCAACTCTTGTGCATAGATTTGTATTTTTAATTGTGTAAATATTTATAAATTTTTTAGGTTTTTCTAATTTCTAACTTGGGGTTTCAATTTTAGATTTTTGTATATCTGCTGGGTTTCTGGGTTTTGGTTTCTGGTTATGTGCAGGTAATATCTGAGGGTTTTCAAAGGAAATTCCAAGATCTGAGCAAGATCTAGGCCCTGGAGGGTAAGATCTTATCTCGGAATATAAATTTGTTGCAGGAGCGTTCAATTAAATTTTGGATCTGGGGTTATTTTCCGGAGAAATTTCTAGGTTTAATAGAGATAAAATTTTAGTGAAATTTCTTAATTTGCTGGGCATGGTAAAAATCGATTTTTTTTTTTTTTTTTTTTTTTTTTTTTTTTTTTTTATAAATATAGATTTTTGATCATCTTAGAAAACCTGCATTTTTTTCTCGCTGCCGCCATTCTTACCAAATCACGGCTCCTTTTCACTCCTCTTCTGCCTACACTGCTGGCGGCCCTTCCTCCTCTCACGTAGTCCCTTCTTCATCCTTTTTTCTGCTTTTTTCCTTGCTTCCGTCTTCTCCCTTCGCTCCTCGAAGCCTTGCTCCAGCGCTTTCCCTTGCTGTGGCATCCTTTACTGCTGTTACGTCCTCCCTCCAACCTGTAACCTCCTCCCTCGATTCTCCCATCACTGCCATCTTCTGTGTGAATCTGCAAACTCCCTTTGCGTGCGTGCGCGAAGCTTCTCCCTGTCCGCATAGTCTCCTTGCCATCCATTGTTGTGTACCTGTTGCCTTCATCTCCCTCGTCGGCCCTTCCCTTCTGCACTTTCCTCAAACCCACAACTCCCTCATTTTTGTTTCTCGCCGCTATCTTCTTCTCCATCGACCTGCAAGCCCTCGAAGCTCCTTGTTGGCGGCTTCTCTTGCATGCACCCGCTCGCTGCCTTGTAAACTTAACGCATAACATAACAAATGAAATAACATTTCATTTTTTTAATTTTTATATGGTTTGGACTTTAGTTCCTTTAAAAAAAGAACTTTTCAATTTTGGAATGACATTCGATTTTAATTTTTGTTTAGTTTGAATTTTAGCATTTTAAAATTTTAAAATTTAACATTAACATAACATTTGACATTTAATAAAATCTTAACTTGTAACTTTTGAAATAAAATAAAAAATAAATTTTTTTTTTCACTTAAAAAAAAATTTAACATTACAATTTTATCTATTTTTTATTTTATTATTATTATTATTCTTTTTCTATGATAATAAAAAAATATATTCTTTGGAAAAAAATCAATTTTTTGGGATATTGTGGTTTTAATCCATTTTAATGATAAAATTCTAAGCTTGGGATAACATTTAACTGTGGCGAAATTCTTATAGTTGACATGATTAATTTTTTTAAATCTTAAGTTTGACTATAGGAGAAATACAAAATTTTATTGGATTTGCATTATTTTAGAATATCAATTAATCCATAAATTGTTTGACGAAGTGTTTATTTAGCATCGACATTTCATGGTATGTTTTGCTGAATAATTACTGAGATTTAAGTGCTAGTTAATTTCATATGCTTCAACTGGGTTTGATGATCATTGGCATCTGAATTTTTAAATGTTTTCTATCGATTAAACTCGTCGAATGTGTAATTAACTCTTGTTTCATTTACTTGAATTTGGATATTTATTGAATATTAATGTTTAGGAAAAATTTCAAGTAAGTGTGATCGATATCCTATTTTGAGAGTTCTATTGTGAATTTGTATATCTTTTAATTGAGTAATTTCAGGTATTTTCATAATTGGCACTCTTGCTTAAGTACTTAGTGGTTAGATCAGATTATTTATAATCTAATTGCTTTAGGGTTTTAACATCACCTCTCATCTTCGAAGCTTGCTTCATTTTGCTGCTTCTTCAAATCGTTTTCCTCCCATTCTGCATTCTAAGTTAGCATTGAATAGCAACAGTTTCTCATCAAGTACTTGGTTGTAATTTCCTTAGCAGGATAGTTGACTCCATAAGGCATTGGTATCAACCATTCAAATTTAATCAAATCATTTAATCTTGCTAGATCTTTTACAAGTATTTGATCGTTTAACTGTGTCTCCCTAACTGGTTGGTTCCCAACTAGTTTTCCTTCATTCCATTTCCATAGGGTCTACCCCCCTTAGTCTGCTGTACAGAGACAACTTAAACAGAGAGATTGGGGATTAGGGTGACAACCCTCGATCTGAGCCGTTGTCGCAGTGCCTAGGCATTCTGTGCGACAACATGTACCAAACCTTCAATTACAAATGATAGGCTTTGACTATTGGCCTTGTCTCTCGTATGCAAAATATATTGATGCGATTTATGGTTTAAGATATACTTAGTGCTGACTTGTGTATGAGCAAACATTCCTTTGTATTATGGAACAAAAGAACATTGAGATAGCTATTAATGATAAGCTGTGATATATATATATATATATATATATATATATATATATGAGTTGGTTAAAGAAATTGTTTTACACTGAAACTATCCCTCCAACTGTCCATACTAAACCCAACCAAATTTTGAAATGGGCACTTCTATGACAGCGTGCACGGGACATTTTGTGAAAATTTGGATATCCCAAATCCTACTGCAACAACTGATATTGTTTCTTCTATTTGTTAAATATGTTAAACAAATTATTTATTGTGTGCTATGACAAATAACGAAACAAATACACTGCAGCCTTCACAAATAAAATACTGCCAAAGGAAAAATAATGCTGGAACGATAGATGCACACACACACAAATACACAGTTATTTTTAGACTAAGTCCTCCATAAAACCCAACTTGGGAAAATTGGTGCAACAACTGAAGGTTTGATTATTATGCAATAACAAATCTGCGTACAAAACTATGGATGCTCAAATCTAGCTATCCATACAGAGAAATAACTGACAGAGAATCTAGTGAGAAAAATCTCACTCCTATTGGTGATCCGACACTGACCTTGGCTCAAGTTAAGCTTCTTTGCGTTGCCTCTGCGTAGTCATTGCGTCAGCCTACGCAGTACTGCGTCCCCACAACTCGGAACAACTTTCCCTCACGTTATCTGATCGACTGCTGTCTGGAAGATGGATCCTCCTGGCGTCTAGGCTCTCTCCGGCTTCTGGCACTGAATCAACTCTTCTCCCCAGCGAAATATGGGATCTCCTCTGAAGCACTGTTTTGCCTCTCTACAATGCACTTACCGGATCTGGAAAATCTTCCTCCGACCTTTCTATCCGTGCCCCTCTCTCACTGCTTCGAGCTCACTAGCTCTCTCTCCAGCAACTCAGTGCTGCTACTTTGGAAATTGATTTGCCAATGAAATCGAACTGGCGAAGTGTTCTCTCCAAGCCCCATCGAGTTTCTTCTTATAATCTCTCGTTGAGACATCAACGACCACGATTAAAACTTAATTGATGGCTAAGATTAACTATAACTCGATCTAAGTCTTTTTCTAGAAGATTCGCACCTGACTTAATTAATTCCTTTTAATTAATCATACTTCCTAAGTTTAGACTTGGGAAATATTAAAAACTGATTATTTTAATTAAGTCGTCTCTAGGTGGAATTTCTAGAAATGATTACTGGGTATTGGAGTACTTGTGTATTCAAACCTCTCTGCCAAATCTTTAGGTTGGAACACATCCGATGGTACAAAAACTAACACATTTATACCAATGAATTAGGACCTGTACAAATCTCATAGTACTTTGTCTCCATCGCTGATCCTCAGGCATGGAAGGAACCATAGTCAATTTCCCCACTATTCACCCTTGTAAACTGAAAAAACAAACTATGGCATGTTATAATAATACAACTCCCTGTGTTTGTAAATGAATTGAACTTTTTGTTTAAAGTTGATCCTACATAACCAACACGGAGTAGTGATATATGTACAAATAGAGGGTTCAACCGTTCAAATGTCAACAAAGAATTATTTTAAGAGTGAGACTGAACCCTAGTTGCAACATTCCTTTTCATACAAATTCTAGGCACGACCAAATAAGCATTGACAGGTTAGATACTAGAGAATCCAAGTAACTGTTACCCACCACCAGTGGGTGACACCCATAGGAGAATTCTTCTCCTAAATATATTTTTAGCTGGCAACCATCAACCCTTTGCAACCACTAGATAGCTTGATGTGCCACCATTATACACCACCTGAGCCAACTATTATGTGCCCTCGCCCATTTTTTATGATCATATGTTTGAAGGTGGGCCTTCCAACCCTGAAGGTATGGCTTTCATTATGTAGTTGGCTATATTTCCTTGCTTTTGTTGGACACGTTTGACATGGATTAGTGGGGGGGATTCAACGGAATGAATGGGCTTGGTTTGTACTTTTGTTCCCTTGCCCCATCTTGGTGGTTAATCTTGTATCCTAGTCTCGTGGGATCTCTTATATTGGCTACTAGCTTTAGGAATGGCACAACATGGGAAGCCTTGATTTTGGTTGAGTGGTCCCGCTTCCTGACACCATATATCTCACTCCCCTCCGCTCATTATAACCCCTTGGTCATCATTTTGGGAGCCCTCCTCTTCAGTTTGGCACACGAAGGACATATCTTGGCCTTCCATGCCCCTTTTGCACCATTATTTTATCATTTCGGTCTCATTGGTAAAGCTTGTTATACATTTTGAGCTATTTGGTGGGCTTGTCACCAATAGGATTGTTATTTTGCACATTAAAGTGATTTTTAGGGGCTTATTAGGCTAATTAGACCAAATTGAATTGCTAGAGGTTCATATAAAATAACGATGAGTCTCATTTGTAACTCATCATCATTTGGATTGGGATTTCTCTTGTAAAAAGAATTCGAACTTGCAATTGATGGACGAAATTGGAAGTTTTTGATGCATTTTGATGTTTGGATCTTTTCTATATTGCCTTGGAACTTCTATCTTGCAACTATGATGGATGGATATATTCACTTTATCTTGTAAGTACTATCTTGATGCTATTTTCTTTACTACGTTGCATGATTAATGTGTGGAATATCTTGTCACAATCTAAGTGTGCCCTAATTGTAATGCGAATTTATGAAAGCACTGGGATTTTGAAGTATTGCATATATTGCATGTTGGATAATGTGAATGAATGTTCCTAGAGGCTCTTCTTGTCTTGCAATCCTTAAAACTCCACCATCTCTTGTCAAAACGAAGTATAAATACCTCTTGTAGCTTTGTTGCTGCCTCCTAGGGTTAGCAAAAAGTTGCATAGGTCTCCTTGGAAGAGAAAAATCCTTTCATCAAAGTTAATCTTGACTCCATGTCTCTCAATTGTTAAGGCACTGGGCCCTAATCCTAGTTGATCAACCTTAACACCTTTTGTTTCCACTTTTACATTTTCTGCCCTAACCTTGGAAGCCCAACTAGGTCCTGGTGCAAAATGCATTAGGGTGATCATCTTGAAGAGCAAGGTTGTAGGGTATTGCGTTGGGGTTTCCTCTAGGTGTCCTTAAATTTTGAAGCAAATCTTGTGGCTAGATTTGGAGAAATCCTAAGCCCTAGCTCCAACATCATTTCTACCCTTAAGCTTCTTTGGTTAGTGGCATTCCTTAGGTCATTTGTTCTTGAAAACATGTTGGAAGTTAATCATTCCTTGACCTCTATCATCCTGGCTTGACCTAGGTATCTCATTTCCCTTGAAATCTCGCAAACCCTAGGCCTCGCTTGGATTCTTCTAGGTCTCTCTTGTGGTCCCAAACCTTTATATGGTGGTTACCTAACATAGCCCTAAGAGAGGTCTTTCCCATTCCCTAGGAAGCCTTGATTTAGGTATATTCCTTGTATTGAGTATCCCTTCCTCCTAGGTCTAGGCCTCCTTATAAACTTTTCTTGTAGAGCCATTGTCTTGCTTTTGAAGCAATTGAGCCATCATCCGTGTCTCTCCTTTGAATGGGCTTTGGAAATCACATTATACCTAGGCATTGGTCCTATTATCCTAGTGATTTCCCTTATATCGAGACTCCTTTGATTGGTGAAAATCCGTAAAGAGCAGGGGACACTGATTGAGGTGACTGTGGGTCTTTGTCCCATTGTTGTCATTTGGTCTAGTAGTTGTCCCTCGAGTACCCCTCCTAGGACCCCTGTTAGACTGTGTGGCAACATTTTGGCGTCGTTGCCAGGGAGGAAGCAAATCTACCTCCCTTGTGAATCATTGAGGAATTGATTTGTTGACGACATTGTAAATATTCCTTTGGTGACTCCACAATACCCTCATTGAAATGGAGAACTCTCCTATTCTAACTTTACCAACGAAGAGGTGATGGACCTCCTCATACTCCTTCTTATGATAGGGTCATTAACAAAAGGAAGCACAAGGAAGAATTTTTTTGTCCTCTAAACTTTGATAATATACTAGGGGCCTTCCGCCATCCTCTCCCTTACCATCTGAAGTTACCAACCTTCTGTGGAAAGAAATACCCCCAAGAGCATCTCGCTCAATGTGAATTCCTCATAAGTGACCCAAAATATAGAGAAAATGAACGTATGATCATGTTTGCCTGTACATTCCAAGGTGATGCTCGTATATGGTATAAATATTTAAGCCCTTCATCTATCTCCTCTGGGGATGACTTTATCAATAAGTTTAAAAAGAGATGGTTCAAAGAAAAAAATGTAGTGGATTTATACAAAGGTTTCCTATCCAACAAAAGGGAGGAAGAAGAGCCCATTAAAGAGTTCAACCGAAGATTTAACACCCTTGTGAACTTGATTCCCGAGGAACTTACACCCCCAAAAGAGGTAGTCCTTGCAACCTACTTTAATGTTGTTATTGGGAAATTAGCATTCGATATTAGGAACAAGAAGCCCACTGATCTTTAACAACCCCAAAACATCACCTTTGATCTCGATCAAGCCATGAAGGATGCAACCATTAATATTGTCCCAATTAGATGATCAAGATGCCCCCATAAAGGAAAACGAGCCATCTCATAGTGAAGACTTGGTTTTTCCAAAACCCAAGAAGCTTAAAAGGGAAAGACACAAGGAAAAGTCTCCTAAGATTGTTAAAGAACAACCTCCTATTATAGTCACATTAGGTATGAAGGATCCTTTCTATATTGGTCTAAACATTGATGATTGTGTATTGAGGAATTGTATCCTTGATTTTGGAACCCCAACAAACATGATGCCCTTAATAATAATGCAAGAGCTATGGCTAAAGATATCAAGGGGATATTCGGGTAAATGTATCATTGATTCTAGGGAAGTTGAAGTTCATGGAGTAATAGAAGGAAATAAATTATGTTTCCAATGTCATCTTGAGAAAGAATTCATCATGAATATGCTCGTTGTTCAAACTCCTCCCTCATGGGGAATGAGTTAGTGCAAGACCTTAGTGCAAGGACCTAAAAATCACTACAGACGAAAACAATGTTGAGAAATCTAGGGCAGAGAGATGAGGTGATTTCTCTTGCAATGATAACTGTTTGTGATGCCATTTTACTTCCTCTTTATTAGCTTCTTTCTTCCACTTGATTATATTAATGTTTTCTATCATCAAACAACTACCAAATTATAAATAATCATGAGACAAAGGACACAAGATGTAGGTGATCGACGAGGGCCAAAACCTCTCCAACTTGAGAGGAAAACCCAAGCGAATTCTTCTTCTTATAGAATCTTCAATGATGATTTCCAAGACCAAGATCCTTGAACTATTAACCTCTCCAAGACCAAGTCACAAGGCTTCTGTGAAACAACTCTTCTTCCTTAAGTCAATGCTGGTCAAATTGATTGTTTCACCACAAATCTCGGCTTCTCTTCAGATTTCGGCCTATTGTCACAGACTTGCAATTTTCTGCCTTTTCAGAAACCTTAGTTGCAACACGTGTGAGGGATAAACAATGATTTATCCGTTGATTCCCTTCACGCTTGGATAGTGTCTCTTTCTTTTGCAATTCGACTTGAAATATGACTAGATTTCTTCCTTGATTTGGCCTTCTTGGATGTCTATGATAACTCGGCTACTTTGGCAATAGATAATACCAATCCTCCTTGCATGTGTGAGATATTTACCCCAAAACAAACCCAAAACACTTTGATTCCTTCTTCTCCTTTCTTCGCTAGATGAGAGGATCCTTTTCTATTGTTTCTTGCACTTCTTCCTCTATTTCGGATGCTTGAATGAATGCACTGCCAAGTGAGGCCGAGTCCTCCTTTATATAGTGATCTGCCCATGTAAATAAGCCGACTTGACCTCATGCCGAGGTCGACATCTCCTTCTAGAACGATTTATGTCTTCTTTGGAAGGCCGACTTGATTGAGTGCTTGTGATGAGGTCTTGGAGGGTCTTTGACTCTGACAATGACTCAAATAAATTTTCTTTTACAATATGTAAAATGCCCAAATGGGTCTTCAATTCATGACAATGACTCAATTGACTTTATGACTCAATGACCAATCCTAAGATCTCACAATGGGAGCTTTGACCTAAAAATAAATTTTCCTTGAGCATGAAACGCATGTCTCAAGTTCAATAATAAATAATTTATTTTTTTCATTTCATTTAATACATAAAATCATGATTACACATGTCGTTATGAAGATCGAACCTAGTTACATATTCTAACAAACAAGTCTTGTATTTACATTCCTATGGGAGAAAATTCTTGTGCTAGCATATCTAGACATGACTTTATTGCCCCTATGATCACTTGCTCGTGGGAATTTGATGAAGAATTGAGAGAAGAAGATTATGAGTTTGGTGAATGGAGCAATATTCAAGAATGAGCCATTGAAACCCTTGTGCTCCCTGTTATTTGGATAATGTATTTTGATGGGGCTAACTCAAACACTGGTTCCGGGGTTGGGATAACTCTCATATCCCCATCTGAAGGTTAATACGATGTTTGCCTTAAGACTCAAGTTTGAGTGTACTAACAATGTGGCCGAATATGAAGCTCTCTTACTAGGACTTGAGGCCGCTAAATCAAGGAAAATTTAGCAGTTACTCGTGATAGGTGATTCAGACCTAAATGTCTCGCAAATAAGGGGGACCTTTAATACCAAGCATGAAAGATTAAAATTAGACAGGGAAAGGATTACCCATATGATGAAGGGTTTTCAAGAGGTTTCCTTCTGGGCTCTCCCTCGATCCCTTAACTTCATTGCCAATGCCTTAGTTGTGGCTACATCAAATTCCCAATGCATTGATGAAAATATTTCTAAGTTGGGGAAATGTGTTATAGACACCGTATACTGACCTTCCATTCCCAATTTCGATGAGCATTAGCTTGTATTCAACAATGACAGAGATAAATAACTTCCTCCAAAACCATGACGAACCCACATACCTAGGAGGAGGATTTGATCAATGAGCAACATTTCAATAGGGATGATCACAATATAACCAAGCTCGAAGATCACAATTCACTTGATACTATGGACCTTAACCTAGGAAGCACATCATCCCCTCAAATAATCAAGATTGGAAAAGGGTTGGTTAAGGAAGAAAGGGATGAGCTTGAATGACTGCTAAGAGAATTCAAAGATGTGTTTGCTTGGTCTTACGATGATTTGAAAGCCTATAGCCCAAAAATCATACATCATACTATCCCTCTTAAAGAAGGGGTCAAGCTTGTAAGGCAAAAACGAATGAACCCCAAACTTGCCTCCTTAGTTAAAGAGGAGCTCTGAAAGATGGTTGATGCAGTTATCATTGCTCTTGCTCGTCATTCCTCCTAGATTTCTAATCCCGTAATCACTTGCAACTTTAGGATGTGCATTGACTTTAGAGACCTTAACTGGGTATGTCTAAAAGACAATTACCCAATGCCAAATATGGAAAACTTGTTGCAAAGAATAACTAGCTCCCAAATGATGTCATTTCTCGATGGGTTCTTCGGGTATAATCAAGTTGTTGTGAAGGAGGAAGACTATTTAAAAATTGCATTCACCATTCCATGGGGGACTTATATCTATCTTAGGACGCCCTTTGGTTTACTCAATGCTGGTTCCACTTTGCAAAGGGCCATGGACTTTGCTTTTAGGGACCTTGTAGGGAAAATCATACATATATACCAAGGCCAGTTAACTATGGCATCTAAAGAAAGGAAAGATCATTGCAAACATCTAAGAGAGGTATTTGAGAAACGTAGGCAATACAACATATCTCTCAACCCTAAGATGTCCATTTTCAGGGTCAACCAGGGCAAATTGTTAGGACTTGTGGTATCTAAAGAAGGAATTAGTATTGGCGTCGAAAGGGTTGAAGTAATAAAAAAGGTACCTCGCGCCAAGGACAAAGGATCTTTAAGGTCATTCTTTGGCAAGATCAATTTCGTAAGAAGATTCATGCCAAACTTTCTTGAGATCATCAAACCAATGAATGACTTGTTGAAAAAAGAGGTTTCGTATACATGGGATCTTGTGAGGAATAGATCTTTCGAGGAAATCAAAGAAAGAATTGCTTTTGCCCCTATCCTAGCTAGTCCTGATTATGCTAAAGACTTCATCATCTATTCATTTGCTTCCGAAGATACTATTGTGGCATACTCATGCAAAAGGACGATGAAGGAAATGACCGACCAATAGGCTTCATGAGTAAACCTCTTCGAGATGCTGAGACAAGGTATACCATCATTGAAAAGCAAGTTTATGCCCTTTTCAATTCTCTCAAGTAGTTTAGAGCATATGTGAGGTACAACAAAATATATACCTATGTTCCTTACCTTGCCGTGAAAGATGTGCTGTCACAAATTGACTTCCTTGGATCTAGGGGGAATGGGTGGAAAAAATACAAGAGTATGACTTAGACATTCATCCCAAGAAAATCAAAGGTCAGGGCTTGGCCAAAATGTTGACCGAAGGTAATAGTGAGGCTACCTAGGAAGGAGAGAGGGAGCAAGTATGTGCCACCGCCATTGAACTTGAGAATGATGAATGGTATGCTGATATCATCTACTACTTGCGTAACTTATTCGCCCCTTCACACCTCGTTGATCACATAAGAAGAGCTCTACGATTAAAAGCAGCCAAATGTTGCTTAACTCAAGGGGGCCTTTGTTGGATGAGCCCTGATGGAGCGATCCTTCGATGTGTAAGTAAAGAAGAATCCAAAAGTTTAGTAAAGGAGTTCCATGCGAGATTTTGTGGAGGATATTATGCTGCCAGGATGATTGTGCACAAAATCCCAATGGCGGGGTATTATTGGCCATCCATCTTCGTGATACGTCGAATTTTGTCAAAAGGTGTCAACCATGCCAATTATTCGCTGGAAAGCAACAACTTACTGCCATGCCACTGAAAAATGTCATTGTGGATTCTCCCTTTCAACAATGGGGTCTTGATTTCATGGGTGAATTCAAGGATAATTCAAGCAATGTGCATAAATGGATCTTCACTGCAACCAATTACTTCATCAAGTGGGTTGAGGAAATACCTACCAAGAAAGAGACTGATCAAGTAATCATGAATTTCCTTGAGAAAATAATTATTACCAGATTGGTGTTCTCGCCAAGATTGTGACTGATAATGCAAAAGCGTTTGATTTTATGGCCTTGACATCCCTATGTAATAAATATGGAATAATCTTGTCACATTCATCTAACTATTACCCTAAAAGAAATGGCCAAGCTGAGTCAAATTACCAAAACCTCATATATATAATCAAGTGAACAGTTGGTGAAAAAAAAATGAAATTGGGATAGCAAAATCAAATACTACGCGTTGTGGGCCAAACGTACCACTGTGAAGGCCTCAACTGGATATGGCTTGTTTCAATTTGTTTACGGTGTTGAAGCTAAGTTTCTTATCCAACTCCAATTACCTGCCCTTGAATGCCTAAAGGCTTTTCTTGACGAACAAGATGCCATTCAAGCCTGAATTGATCAACTCATTGAGGCTGATGAGGTTAGGAGAAAAGCCCTCGACCAACTTGGCCACAACCATGAAAAAATGAAAACTGCTTTTGAGAAACGTGTCAAGAATAAAGCCGTTAAGCCTGAAGACTTAGTACTTTTATGGGACAAAAGAAGGGAAAAGCCTGGCATGCACAAGAAGTTGGACAATCTGTGGGTAGGTCCCTATAAGATATTTGATATTATCGCCGGTATAAATTCCTACCACTTAGAAACTCTTAATGGAGAGTCTGTAACCTTGCCTGTGAATGGGCAACTCCTTTAAGAGTACTTCCTTGAGGGCACTTGACATTGTATTATGTATGCATGTTAGAGTAGGATGCATTGCATGTTGATTTTGCATTAGAACTAATGTCATATTATTTTGTCATTCTAGATTAGATGCATTTAGATTAAAATTGTAATTAGAATTAAATTTTGTTTTCTTGTTGACCTTTACAGACTAATAAAAGCATGGGCGATCAAAAGACGCCATACAAACATGCTACCCTATGTGCTTAGTCTTTGATGTGCAGGTAACAGGTCTAAGGTCCCAAGAGATTGTTGGTGTTGTCATGACCTCCTCGTTCGAGTACATGGCTTGTGCACTCTACCGAGAGCTCATGTCCCAGTGGGAGCTCATGTTACCAGTGAGAGACACCCGTTGGAGACTTCTTCTCCTAGATATATTTTCAGCCGGTAGCACAATAACCCCTTGTAGCCACCAGATAGCTCGATGTGCCACCATTCTCTGCCACTTGATCCAACTATCACGTGCCTTCGCCCATTTGTTATGATTGTATGTTTGAAGGTGGGCCTTCCAACCTTGAAGGGATGGCTTTCATTACGTAGTTGGGTATATTTCTTTGCTTTTCTTGGACACGTTTGGACATGGATTAGTGAGGGGGATTCAACGGAAATAATGGGCTTGGATTTTACTCTTGTTCCCTTGTCCCAACTTGGTGGTTAATCTTGTATCCTAGTCTTGTGGGATCTCTTCTATTGGCTACTAGCTTTAGCAATGGCACTACATGGTAAACCCTAATTTTGGTTGCATGGTCCCGTTTCCCGACACCATATAGCTCACTCCCCTCCGCTCGTTATAACCCCTTGGTCATCTTTTTGGGAGCCCTCTTTAGTTTGGCACATGGAGGACATATCTTGACCCTCTTCTAGCGCCCTGAGCCATACATGCCCTGAGCCATACATGGCCCTCTTCTAGCGCCCTAAACAATACAAACCCACCATATTGCTGGACCAGTTATGCTCCTGTTGTACTTTGCTACTTTTGTTCCAAATAATCGTTATTCTAATCTTTATGCCCTCAACATACATCTGACCAAAGTTGCAATTGCTGGATTTGGATTTAGCTTCTCAATAGCCTTGTAAAGTCCTTTCATGACTTATTCATCTTTATGGCTTGATAGCCCAAACAATGTAGCGTCCAAATAGCATACTGCTGCATGTAAAGGACTATGCATCATCTTCCATCATTGATCAATTACCTCCCATATATCCTAGTAATCAAATTCCACATTATTAAAAGCACTTGCAATGGCCTCCTTGCAAACGATCCATGCTCTCATAAACAAAACCCATACAAGGTTTGTCACCATTAACTATGTGGAGCACATCAACAATTGGGTCACACATTTTTAAAACCTTGACATCATTTTCCCAAAACGCACTTTTGAGCACTATTTGTTCGACATTTTTTCTCTTTGTTTTCTTTGAAAGGCAAGATCTCTCCCTATATATGCTCAAAGTGAGATGATTTTTGATGATGAAGTTTGCGGCTGTTTTGGCTCTTCGAATTGTCTCATTGACCCAAGGAAATTTGGCTAAATCATGCAACAGTAAATCCAAGTAGTGAGTTGCACAAGGGGTCCAATAAATGTTTGTATACTTTTCCATAATCATCTTCCTTGCACCTGTGAAAATTTCTGAATACAACATTACAAAAATCCTATTGCAGTATCTTGATTTACCTATCCTATTTGTGATTTAATTATACAAGTTATTTTCAGAAAAAATTCAGAAAATACCAAAGTAAACACAACTAGCACCTTACATACATACAAATCATTTATTGAATAGTACGCTCATTCGACAAAGTGACACATAGATTTTTCGGACAAATGTCCCTGGAAAAACCCAATGTGGGAAAACCGGTGCAACATATATGAGGGTTTATTATTATTAAGCATAAGTTTCTAAGTACATCTAGGGTGCCATAAACTCGACAAACCCAACAGAGAAAACCTCGGCAATCAGAGAAAATGTGAGATATACCTCACTCTCGCAAGTCTTGGCTGATTCAGATGCGCAACTGGTGAAATCCCAGTTGGCTCTGCGCAGCGTCTGCGCAACAACTGTGTAAGCCTGCGTAGCCTGGCTGAAGAACTGCGTCACCCTAGCTTTGTGTGGATCTGCCTCTCCCAGATCTCGGTTTCAGCGTTCCTGGCTCAGAAACCCTTCTCTCGACAAAATTCAGGACTTTTCCTTGGAGATGCTGCGCTGCCTCTTCGTGGGCCTGTGTCACCCTCCTGAAGGACTATGTAACTCCCTCTGATGGCTGCGCTACCTCCACTGCGTTTCTGCTGCCCTTGCTCTGCACTGTACTCTTGGCCCCCCTGACCAATCACTACATCTGCCCCTCGCTGCAACTCTGAGTCACTCATATCTGATCTTCGTCCAAGCACTGCTTCGTCAGAAGAATTCAATCTCTTAGACTCTGTGTGTGTGTTTCTCCAACTGACCCCAAGCCTTTCCTTTACACTTTTCTCATTGACACATCAACGATCGTGATTTAATCTCTTATCGACGACTTAGATTAAAAGACAACTTGATCCGTGTCAATTAGAACATTTCATCACGTGTTTAATTAATTCACTTTAATTTTTCTAATTCCCTAAGTTAGACTTAGGGTCCTCTTTAAAAAAATTAATTATTTTAATATCTCACACACCAAATGAAATTTCTCCAAACGCTTTCTAGGTTTTGGAGGTCTTGTGTGTCTTAGCCCCTCCACAAAATTCAGGGCTAGAGGAAACCCGATGCTATCTCAAAATCTCAATAGCACCAACACAATTTGATGCATTATCTGTGACAACTTGGACCACATTTTTCTCTCCAGCCTCTTGAATTGCTCCATCCAAAATTCCGAAAATAAATTTTGTTATCTTTACTTGATCCATTGCATTAACTACCTTAAAAAAAAGTATCCCTCGAGGACAATAAACAAACACATTGATCAATGGTTGATGACACAAATCTGACCAAGCCATCTTGTATGCTTCCAAGACTCTTTAACTTGAACCAACTTTTCTGTCGCTCTGTCTCTTGTTTTCTTTAGCCAAGTGGTCCTTAAAGCCTCAAATGAGGGAGGAACATAGCCGTTCCAAAAATCAATGGCCGGTTTCAATACATTTAAAATTAGAGACTCCTGGCCACATTAAAGGGAATTGCACATGCATAAAAGAATTCTGCAACAACATCATCAATTCTTGTCTCCCCACATGTTTCCATAATTGATTTAATGTTGTGATTCCACCATTTTTATGGGCGTAGAACTTGATCCACCAATTACTGAGATAGAAATAATGGTGTTTGAGGAAGACATGGCAATATCCCTCTCAATTTGTTGCCTTGTCTCCCTTTTTTCCCTTTCCATACTTGAACTGTAATAGTCTTCCTCCATTGCATTTTTTTTCTCCTTGGATATCTTAGAGCAACCTTCAACACCACCTCTAGCTCTGTTGCTAATACTAAGGAGGCTATCCACTGCTCTAGTTAAAGAGCAAGTGAATTGATGTCCACATAATAGACATAGAAGATATTTCCTTTCTCTTTTGACATGATTCCATGCAACAACAATTGATTTTGGAGGTGCCATTGAATGAATTCTGAGACTTTGAAGCCTGAAGGTTCTGCGTTTTTAAATTTTTTTAAATTTACATTTAAATTAGTTTTAGAACTTTTAACTTTTAAAGCATGAAATTGTAAAAGGACCAAGGTTCTAAACTTTTAAGCCATTGCTCCTTGAAGGCTGAGACACATAGATCTATCTACATGATTGATATCATTCAAAAGCTAAAATTAAACGTTCGTTGAACATATTTATTATTAACTAATAAAATTTAAAAATGCACCTGAATTGGAGTTGTGAAACTGTGGCTATAGTTATTGGCACTAGGCAGTCTCTGGTCGGTGGGTCGAGAGGATTTTGGTATAGTTCGTCGAGTGCTGTTTGGCAAGCCGTCATTTGTGGATGTGCTTGTGGGCCAAGTGACGAGCGTTGTTATAACTTATCGCCCCATGTTAGAACTTTGGGAGATATAGCTGTGCAGAATTGTCAGGACGTAGGGGTCAAGACTCAAGATTGGAGAGTGGATGTAGGCGGTAAGGGTCGAGAGTGGAGTGTGAGGCTAGGAGTGCGACTTTAGCCTTTAGGGTTTTGATTTTAAAATTTTTTAATTATCAACTGCCAAAGCAACCCGAACATAAAGTCGAATTTAATTGAATTTAAAGCGATTTTTTATTTTATTTTATTTGCGTTTGTGTTTGGGTTGGGATCTGGTTCGTGTTCGGGTTCGCCTTGATGTTCAGCGAACCAAAACGAATAAATTCGCCACGTGTTTAAGTTCAGCAAACTTTGAACTTGAACGATTTTGTTCGTTGAACATGGTGACTTAGCCTACAAGAGCAAAGATTCACCTTGGATGGATTGCCTTTGGGCCATGGTCATATTAGACTTGCAATGATCAACATATTCAAACAACTAGTACAACCATGCGATAAGTGATTGGTCCTCATGAAAGATCAACATAGTCATATCTCTAGTAAGCCAATTGTAAATAATATAGAGACAGAAGGAAGTCTTCCTATGCTTGATTTTCAAACAAGTAAATCTGATATCTGAAAGCCTGAAACTTAGAACATGGTTGCTCATTAGTGAATGAGAAGAAAATAGAAATGCTAGAACTTTTTCGCTTTGCCTCCTGAATTATCTGTAGCATCCTCAATTCAATCAAATCACGATGTAATATAATATCCAAGCAATGATCAAATTGAGGATTACACTGAAGAACAAAAGTCTACTGTGAGATCATTACCATATTTGTGATGAAGATGACCATTTTGTTTGAAGCAAAAGATGTTCATTCAACTGCAATAAAATTTCAATAGGGTGTTCATCTTGAACCAACACATCTATGCAAATGGGAAAAAGTCTCATGCTAATCACAATCCTCAGGATCAATTTGTTGTGCCTCCTCTCTAATTCTACAATCATTACTCGGAAGAGTCAATAAATCTATAAATGGAAACTTGGTTCTTCTTCCTAACAGTCAGTGCCATAAATAGGATCTCCAAGATATTTCCAATCATAAGAAACAAGAGGCGTGTAAAGTTTCTCATAATACTCTTCATCCTTATCACCATCATAAGATTGTTCTTTGTAAATCTCCGCATATGGTTCTACTTGAGTTGGCAACATCATAGAGAAAAGCAATGAATCCTTTTGCCAATTCAAGTCCCCAATTTTAACAAGGTTCTTGTTATCTTCTTTCTTCTCAACTACTCTTTCAATGGAATTTGAAATATAAATAATATTGCCATTAAGCTTAGAGATTTCATCAAAGTCTTTTTGTTTTGAATCACATATACTATTTGAAGAAAAAGGCCTATCTTCCTCGGAATCAAGGTCTTTTGATTCCTCATAATGCTCAATGAACAAAGTAGTGGAAGAAGGCATACTGAAAACATCATTACATGCCATTTCTTTTTCAGGATGAAAAGACAAGGTTGTTCTATTCTCATGCTCTTTTTTTGAACAATCCTTCTCAATGTCGGAAACTTTATCACACAATTCCTTTTCAATGCACTAAGATTCCCCTCTATCCACCATCTTTGAAAAATTGGCAGCAATCAAAGATTCATCACTAAGACAAATTTCTGAACTCTTGCAAGAATATAAGCATTTCCTAAACTTTCTTCAGGCATTGTCTTGCATACTTTTCTCCAAAGGAAACCAAAATCAGAATAAAAAACCTGGAGATACAAATCTAAGGCATAAACTTCTTCTCCTAATCTGGGACTAATTCTTGCATATGCTTTGGAGAACATGCTGTTAAACTCACAAACCATCTCAAAATCTTGTTTTATGATGTCAGTGAAATCTTCAAGCAGTGACTGGTACTCTTCATCAGCCCATCTGGATTTAAAAAAATGCACATAGGATGTTAATATAGATATACTTGCAGTGGGTGAGTCTCTAAATCGTTCCCATGCACCCCGCTGCAAGCTTTGGACAAACAATTTCATCATAACATCGTCACGCTTAACCTCCAAATCTTCATGAAAACAAGAAAGCTTCAATAAATATCTCCAAATGGTCTTTTAGTTCATTGAATAGTTCATCTTGTGGCTACATAGGTGTCCAAACCAATGTTGCGAACATCGCGATCGAGATTAAATCAGTGAGGGGAAAAAATCGGAAAAAATTGGGAAAAAATCGGCACATACAAAAATATTCTTTTTTTTTTTCAATTTTTTTAATATCTAAAGCATCCACAACATAAAATAAATGTATTGACACGTAAATATGAAAAAAAAACTAATGTATAAGATGTGTAATATCATGTCTAGTGCTACATCACACATAACAGTGAATCATGTCCTGGATTCTAAGTCCCGAGTCCCAACTCAGCCTCAAAATATCAACAAGAAATATAATAATGTATTTCATATCGAGTCATAGTTTCATATACAAAGGAATGCACCAAATAACCTATACTACTGATTTCCTCTGCCCCTCTTGCGAGAACATGTAACAACTTTCCCTCTAGATGAAGCTGGTGGGGCTAGCAATGGACTTTGTTGTGCTCTAAAACCTGAAGCACCAGAAGCTGAAGCACCAGGAGCTAAAGGAGGTATACCACGTCCTCTACCAGTGGCAGGGGTAGGTGGTGTCACCTGCTGCTGCTGCAGCTTCTCCTCCTCCCCCTCCACTACCTCTTGCTCTATCCAATCAGGGGCTAAATCCATGACAGGCCTGTTGGCCTCAACCGTCCATGCAACAATGTTGTCAATCGCATCTAAAGAGATGGCCTCCATATCAAGTGTCCTCTCAAGTTGTCTCACCCACAATCTAAGATTGTAGTGGACGTAGACCATGTCATTGAGGTGTTGGGGCTCCAACCTGTACAAGGGTCATAAATTAATAAATTATATAATATATATTATAAATAATAAATCAATAATTATAAAAAAAATATAATGAATTAAAAAAATCAATTGAAATATTTTAAGTTTTTAACCTGTTGCGCTTTTTGGTGTGTATTTTTTCAAATACACTCCAGTTGCGCTCACATTTTGAAAAAATGCATGTTTTTCTGAGTATTCTAATGGCAAGATTTTGGAGATTTGGTTTTCTGCCACAGTAGCTCCTCCACCATGCATCTACAACAAATAACATGAACTTATAAAGTGATAAACATAAAATTTTTTTTAAAATAATGAAAATTTGAAAATTGAAAGTTGAAGTAAAGTATGAATTTATGAGCTTGAAGAGAATGAATTTTGAAACAAACTAAATCTTAACTGACATTTTAGTATTCCTATCCTGGACATCCATGTCAAAACTCAATGTGCCACCTATCATTCTGTATATCTCCATTTCTTTGGAGATATTTGCACGTTATGTTGGAGATGTCACCATCTTCTGAACACAAGTGAAAAAGCCATCCATGACCTCAACATCAAATAAGAAACCGCAGGAGTAAGCAAATTCGGGGTTCAGGAAGATCCCTTTAGCATGAATGGGACGATGGAGTGTGTTGTTCCATCGCTCATCAATTACTTCCCATACAAGAAGTTGTTTTTGAAACCCCTCATCCCCCTTATCTTCATAGTAGCTCCGAATAGCTTCTTTAACCCTATCCATGGCTTCATACAAGTAGCCCATTGCAGGCTTCTCTCCATCAACTAATCTAAGAACTTTTACCAAAGGTTCAGTAATGCCGCACACCTCCTGCACTTCCACTCAAAAACTTTCCTGATATGAAACTAACTTGCATATGACTTCTCCCTCTGGTTTGCGGCTATATGTCAAAGCACACCACTCCTCTGAAAGAAACATTCTCTTCACATCCCACATAGAATTCAGGAGGGATTGAAGATATATGAAACTGGTGTCAAACCGTGTAATGACAGGGCACACAAACTCCTTGTTGGTGAATTTTCTCATCAAATGAAGCATAGATGCATGATTATATATAAATTTTGTAATGCTATTTGATGATTCAACAATATCTTTGACAAAATGAATTTTTCCTATGTCCTCCAACATCAAATCAATGCAGTGTGCAACAAATGTGTCCAAAATATGTTAGGATGCCTCTCCATAAGCATCTTGCCGGCAACAACATAATTTGCAACATTGTCCGTTATGACTTGGACAACATTTTCGGGACTCACCTCCAGAATGAACACATCCAATAAATCACATAATAATCGTGCATCTTTGACATGTGCAGATGCTTCAACAGATTTCATAAACATTGTCCCCTTGGGACAACTGACCAAGAAGTTAATAAGGGTTCGACCCTTTTGATCAGTCCAACCATTTGTCATCACAATGCACCCTGTGACTGCCCATGATGCCCTTAACTCCTCCAATCTCTTGGTGTAGTCAACCTTTTCATTTTGAAGAATGTGCCCTATTGTCGCACAGAATGTCTAGGCATCGCGACAATGGCTCAGATTGGAGGCTGTCACCCTGATCTCCAATCTCTTTGTTTAAGCTGTCTCCTTATAACAGACTAAGGGGGGTAAACCCTATGGAAATTGAATGAAGGAGAACTAGTTGGGAACCAACCAGTTCGGGAGACACATTTAAACGACTAAATACTTGTAAAAGATCTAGCAAGATTAAAGGATTCGATTGAATTTGAATGATTGATACAAGTGTCTTATGGAGTCAACTTTCTTGCTAACAATTTAGGGCCAAGTACTTGATGAGAAACTGCTACTATGCAATGCTAATGTAGAATGCAAGGAAAAAGATTTGAATGAGCGAGATGAAACAAGCTTCGAAGATAAAAGGTGATGTTAAAAGCCAAAGCACTTAGGTTGTAAATAATATGATCTAACCACTAAGTTTTTAAGCGAGAGTGTCAATTATGAAGATGCCCAAAAGATTACTCAATTAAAAGATATACAAATCCACAATAGAGCTCTCAAAATCAGATATCGATCACACATACTTGAAAAGATTTCCCAAACATTAGTATTCAATAAACATCCAATATTCAAGTAAATGAAACGTGAGTTAATTAAGCAATAGGTGATTTTAATCAATAACACACATTTTAAAAATCCAGATGCCAATGATCATCAAAAGCATAACTAGCGCTTAAATCTCAGTAATTATTCATCAAGATATACCATGAAATTTTAATCCTAATAAAACACTTTGTCAAACACTTTATGAATTAAACGATATTCAAACGTAATGCAAATCCAAAAATTAATTGTTCTCCTATAGTTAAACTTAGGATATTTTTAAAAATTAAATCTTATCCACCATAGGAATTATTCCACAATTAAATATTTCACCAAGCTAAAAAATTAAAATTCCAAAATTTATATACAAAAAAGAATTAAAAAAATTTAACTATAGACTAAAGTTAAAATCTAAAAAAAATTAAAATGAAATCAAATATCGGAAAATTTTTGCGTGAATGTTTATAAAGTCAAAGAGTAATGTGTTTTTAGGTTTTTTTTTAATATTTTTAAATGTCAAACCAAAAAATCAAAATCTAAATGTCATAAAACAAAAAAAAAAATTTAAAAGTTATGTTAGTGCGTTTATTTGTTTTGATTCTTTTAAAATTTAAAAATTAAAGTTTTAAATTTTTAATTTTTTACGAAGGCAAAAACGAATGTTACGAGTTAGTTTAGTTTAGGGGTTTGAACGCAAGTAAAAAAGGAAGCCGATTGCGTGAATGGAGAAGCCGTTGAAGGCTACGGACAACGAGGAGACTTCGGGAGCAGGGAATTGCAAAGCAGCGAAAAGAGGGAGGAAGATGGCGGTAGAAGAGAGGGTGACAGACAACGTGGATGGAGGGAGGTGACAATGAAGGTGAATGCGTTGAGGGCTGCGGGACAATGTGAAGAGGGAGCAGGGTGTGCGAGGGTCGAGGAAGAGAGGCAGTACAGAGGCAGCGTGGAATGGGAGAACGCAGGGTGAGGATGGCAACGTAGGGATAAAGCACGAGGGAGCAGAGGCAAAGAGCAAGGATCGAGGATTTGCAGTGTAAATGGCTGCGTAAGGAAGATGGAGCTACAACAAGATTGAGGACAACGACAAAGAAAGAAGAAAGGGCCACGACAAGGAGAGCAGACAACAACGAAAATGACAACTGCGGAAATGAGAAGAGGAGCTGCGCGCAGGTATGGCAGCAAAGTGGAAACGCAGAAAGAAATCTAGGCAACAGATCCAAATTATGCACAAGCAGCAAACCAATTTCAAAAATTTTCTTAACAGAATTTGATCTAAAACAAATGCACTTGTAATTATTTAATCCCTGAGGTGAGATGTTGCCCAGATCTACTACCAAATCCGATCCTAAGACCAGATCTTACCCTCCAGGGCCTAGATTTGGCTCAGATCTGAATTTTTTTTTTCTTCTTCTGAAAATCTCCTAGTGTAACCTACACAAAATCAGAAAACAAGAACCCAAAAAACCTAATATATGCACAGAAAATAAAAACCCCAAAAACTTGGTGAGTGAAAAAATTAACGATACTTACAAATCTACAATACTATTTTACAGATCTGTCAGATCAAAGCCATGGCTAGTTTTAAACCATTTAGCACAATTTAAAAAAGAGAAATTAAGAGAGAGGCACAAGCCTTAAAAAAAACCCTGCAAAAATGGAATTTAAGATAAGCCCGAGGAATTAGATCCAAAGGGCTCTTTAGATTTTATTTCCTTGGGAGTTAGCTGGTCCAGCCGAGGACTTCCCCAAACGCCCATTTCTAAATCCGAAAGATTTCTGCACATTAAAAGTTAAACTGTTAAATCAATAGAGAAATAAGATAAAAGATAAGGTTTTCAAGAGTCAGAGATACTTGCTAACTCAATCCGATTAGTATTCTTACCTTAAATCCAATAACCTAAGTAAGATACCTCTGCAATAGATTACTCTACAAGAGCCATTAATCAACAATCCATTAAAATAGTGACCAGCAGAATATAAAGAACAAGTTTACCATAAAGTGTTGAAGAGGAACACGACCATCATGTAAAACCCCAAAGATTTTGTTTGTATTATTCTAGAAAATATTACAGGAGAGCTTTAAGAGCTAGTACACGATCAAGAGACCGGATGAAAAATCAGACTGACACTGATCTCTAATTTATAGTTAAAATCTCCAACGGCTAGTTCACTTGATCCCCATCAAAGTAATCTCGACTGTCGAAAAGGATTTGATTATATTTTAATTTTGTCCGTCGAAATTATAAATTTTTGAGGAAATTCGAATTTATTATTTAATTCCCTTTTAATTAACTCAAAAATAATATTTTTGAGTTAATTACCTCAAAAATTTGACTTTGACTTAACCACCAAAGCCCAAGGGTCTAAAATTTCTCAAAATTCTCAATATTCCCTTGGCTTAGGACCTTTAAAAATTTATTTTTTAGGGACCCACGAATTTTGCCTTTGAAGAATTTAATTTGACCTAGGACATAAAATTAATTAAATTTTCGGCTTAGGATTTTTAATTTAATTTGGCCAGAAAATTTAACTAATTGACTTATGAGGGGATTAATTATTTTTCAACCCTCTTTATATAAGATTAATACATCAAACCATGAGGGGAACACTCGTTTGCAACAAACCTTCGATAAGCTATCCAATTCTGCGACTCAAAATATGATCTAGTAGACCTAGCAATCTGTAATAAAATGATCTAGCCAATTAGCTGGGATCATTCCCAGATTACTTTACAAAGACTCGATAAAAAACACTAGTACTCACTTAGTACCTTGACGACAAAATTCACCCTAGCTTTGGGGTGAGGTTGGAGGGAAAAAACTCTGCCGATCATTTGTGTCGAAAAACACAAATGAATCAGTGAGACGAAAAACCTCTTAGGATAGAAATCACCACCAAAATACTAGGCTTACCTAGGTTGTTACATACGTGATGGTCTTACTAAGATCATTTACATTATAAACATGCAGAATGGGTATTCATCATTTATAAAACTGTCGACTGATGATGAAATTTGAATGGCATGAACACCTCGAACATGATAAATCCCATTTGCAAAAATGGGGGTGTACTGCTATGGGGTCGTTGACGCAGAGTGGTCAACATGCCCTCTATAGTCATCATATGAAGGGGCTTTGTACCCTGGGCCAACA
Organism: Pinus albicaulis; assembly: GCA_034641835.2. Lineage (NCBI taxonomy): Eukaryota > Viridiplantae > Streptophyta > Pinopsida > Pinales > Pinaceae > Pinus > Pinus albicaulis. Next base: position 6,118,174 of record CM076570.1, on the reverse strand, counting down.
ACAACAATAACATCAACTGCAGCCTGGTAAAAGGGATTGTTCTTGGCAAGACTGAAAGGAATATCACTCCAAAGAAAAAACTTGCCCAACAACTTGTCAGCTTCTTCCTTTTCACTTTTTTTTATAATTGAGGAGATAGATGGTTGTGCACCAATTGTGGTTCTAGGAACACAATATGATGAGGCAGCTATGAGGTTGGGTGTAGAAGATGCTGATGGTGAAGAACCACTACCACTCTCATGGTCACCTCCACACCCTGCTATTTGACTCCTCAGAGCTGCTTTGGTAAGTTTAGCTGTTTCTATTTCTTCCAATGGTTTGAGGGCTTTTCGGATTATTTTTGTATTGGTATTTGTGCAAGGCCCTACCTCATGTCCAGGAACTTGTGCAAGGTGGTACTTCAATCTGTATACCCCCCTGTCATGTGGTGCCCACAAAACTTGCAAGTTAAATTTGATCTGTCAAACTCCCCATCAGGTTCATTAAATTCCCACATAGGGTCCAATTTCCTTGGCATGTTTGTAAATTTGTTGAATTCTTGAGTTTTAGTGTAAGATGAAGTTTGAACTTTGAAATCTGAACCTAGGGCACAAGAAAAATTACAAGTTAAATTTTTTATTTTTATTTTTTAAATTTATTTATTTATATTTATATTTATTTATTTATTTATTTTTATTTACAATTTTACATACAACATTTGAATTTTTCACAAAAAAAAACCCTCAACTCAGTGCAACAATAATGGGAAAAAATACACATTTAAACCCAAGAAAAAATAATGGAAAGAAACTAGGAGCACAAGAAGAAATGAAAAAAATAAATCTAACAACCAAATTTTTGCATTTTTGACCAAAATAAACCCTCTCCACTCAACTAAAAAAAAAAACACAACCAAATGCAAACAAAAATGATGGAAATTACATGGGTGAAAGAAACCCATGGAAAAATTAAAAAAAAAACAAAAAAATGGTCAAATTTGATGCCCATACCTGGAAAACATGCTTTGCTGAAGAAACTTGGTCCAAACTAGAATTTTGTTGGCTTGGGTTGATAAATTCCTTCACTTTTCTCCTCTCTTGCCCTTCTAGTTGACTTCTCCTCCTCCTTAGTTCTCTTTCTTTCCCTTTGTTTGCAAAAATGACAAAAAAAATCGATTTTTGAACTTATTGGGTCGCTGTTTGAAGGGCCCACAATTTTTGCATATAAAAATATCGGCGAAAAAATCGTGATGTTCGCTTCTCTGGTCCAAACATTTCATTCTATAAGCTCAGGCATTCTGGTTGTTGAGATCTAAGTCACAAGGTTCGCCGAAAACCTAAACCTTCAGGTTCAAAATTCAGCGATCCTAAAAAAAAATTGAGGTACGTTTAAGTTTGGCAGTAGGTTCGAGTTAGGGTTTTGCGTCTCGAACATCTCTGGCAGTCGCTCGGGCCTCTCTGTAGATTGTTTCTGAACCTTGTGCTAGTGCTCCAACCTCATTGCCTCCCTCCCTGTTGCTTGTAAATTTCCAATAAGGCCTCGCCACCTCCCTCTTTCGTCCCCACTACCTGTAAACAATAAACTTCACTGAGCTCACCAAGACACGGTTGCTTGTAAACCCTCCCTCCAATGTTGTTGCCTCCCTTGTCGAGTGACCAACTGCTGCACCTAAACATTTCAGAAATCAACATGAAATCGTAATGGCCTCCCTCATATTATGCTTGGGCGTACCTCACGAGTTGTCGTCGACCACTGCCTAGTTGTAGCCGACCCTAAACTTATAATTTAAGTGATATTTTATTATGTTTATATTTTAAATTTAATTCTAACTTTTTGTTATGTCATTTTAATTCTTTTATTTTATATTTCATTCTCTCTCTCTCTCTCTCTCTCTCTCTCTATATATATATATATATATATATATATTGGAAAAATGCATCTAGTTGAACCTAACGCTGAACCTCATTCGAACCTTATCGAATCCGAATTGAACTTGATCGTTGTCAAACTGAACTCGAAGCCGAACGATGTGACTTAGCCTTTAGGTTGAAACTGTTAAGAAGGTGTCATCATCAAAGTGCCCATAAACCAATTGCCCAACCTTTGGTTTGGGGAGGGGAACTGAGTGCAATACACCTCTGAAACAAATTACATAATGAGGCTCCAAATGGCCTCTAGAGTACAAAAAAGCAAGATGCTTGATGCCCCAAAAACTCCAATGCTCACAAATGCTCAATGAGAGGGATGAGTCAAGTAGAGGGGAGGGGGGTCTGTTGGAAATATTGTCATTGATGGCAAATGAGCACAAAGAAGTAGCACCTGAACTATCACTAAGACAAAGGAGCAGAGAAGAACCAACAATAAGGCAAAGGAGCAAATCAGGCAATAATGCAGTAAGAAAGCATAAAAGAGAGGCAGAGGAGCAGCAGAAAGGTAAGGAGCAACATTAGACTATCAGCAGAGGCAACAAAGAAGCGAATGCAGCTAAGAAGCAAGGCAGACAAGGAGCAAAGGCAACAAAGGTAATAGCGAAGCAACAAAGGCAGAGAAACAACGAATGTAGAGAGGCAACAAATATAGCAGAGGCAACGAATGCAGCTAAGAAGGCACCAAAGGCAACAAAGGCAGCAGAAAGAAGCGGAGGCAGCAGAGAAGCAGTTAAGGAAGAAAAGGAGCAAAGGCAGCAAAACAAGCTCAGGAGAGATCGACGCGTTTAAGGCATGCAGCAAGGGAAAGAATCCCAAGTCGGAGTGAATATCGAATAGAAGAAGAAGCTCAGGAGAGATCAACACACTTAGAAACTGAATAAAGCTCAGGGAGGAGTAGCGTGGAGGAACCGGTGTTGCAGAGCGGCGACAATATAAAGCTCAGGAGAGAATCGCGTTGAAGAATACAGAACAAGCTCAAGAGGAGTAGCGTGGAGGAACTGGTGTCACAGTGCGGGATAGCGTAAACAAACGGAAAATGGACTAAGGCAGAGAAATCTTTGAAGAATTCCAAGTGAGGTGACCGGACGGTCACGATTAGATCACAACAGCAAAGGCAAGAAATGAATGGATAAGATTCATCGCAAGATAAGCAGGGTAGAAACCAATCGGAAGTGCCAGCAGTAGCAAGGACTGTAGATCTGGGCAGGTCAACGGTGATGATCACATCGACGGAGATCGAAATCGCAATTCACAAGGTAATTGTTTTAGTATGCAATGCGATGCGATTGCATATTGCATATGATATGAGTTCGCACAGTGTGGTAAATGATATTGCGATAGTCGATATTGCGATGCGATATTACCATCACATATCACAATCGGGGCAGGAGAAAAATCACACAAACACAGTGGTCACAAGAAGTGCGAAGTGGCGATGCGAAGCTCATCGCATATCGCAAATCGCAAAACTCAGAAGAGATAGCACTCATAAACGCCGAAGTGCGATAAGGGGGCCGGATGCGATGCAGCTCAGAACTATTATTCAAAGGATTTCAAATCCGGATGTAAAGCCTTTCCAGTGTTAAATCGCATAGGAGGTGAAAAAGGGGAGTATAACATAAAACCTTGATATTCCGAAATACGATATGATACCGGACGTGATACAGTTTGAAGTTAAAATCTGAAGTATTTCAAGTACGGGGCTATGTGTTTTTATGAAGAAAACCATGGAAGCAGAGGTCGACTCGTGTTACAAAGGAAAGACCTGAAAATATGAAAAATGACTCGACCCCGTGCAAAACAGTGTTATGCAGTTGCGACTGTGAGTTAAGAAGAAAGGTAAGTCGCGATGAAGCGATAACCGTTGGATCACGGAGTAGAGATCTATGACGCAGATTAGAAGTGCTAATTTGGGCATCGATAAATGTGCAAGATTGGCGGAAACGAAAAATTTACAAGGGTATTATGTATTAAAGGCGTATATGGTTATAGAGCGAATATATTTAAATACAATCTTAAAAGATAGTGGAATATATTGTGAAATCTGCGGAACAGTGAAGGTAGAATTAGAAAACTGGTAAGTTGTTGTTTCGCACCGCTTTTGGAGGATAAGTGGTAAAAGGTGAAACGAACGCGATAGCGTTAAGAGGGCGACACGTGGCATTCTAAAACCACCTATTTCGCGTAGGTTAGGAACAATTAAATAACATGCAACTTGGTGCGCGAATTCCGTCGGATTGGGAAGTTAGAAAAGACAGAGTGCGATGACCGTTCGATTGATGAAAGGTTGATATGCATGTGAACGCAGCTCAAAAGACACAAGAAACATAAGAAGCAGAACAGTTATGCAACAGAGCTAGAATATAGCAGCAGAAAAGACTCGGGAAAGTAATAAGACCCGACACTCGTGCAAAACAATGGTTGATGCAGTAACGACGGTTTTTGAAGAAAAGTTTGAATGTTGTGGGCACAAGTAGAAGAGGCAGAGTCGGGCAAAAGGAAATTTGGTGGCACTGTTGAAAACGGGCCAGCTGGGTCGAGTAAGGCAAAATGCGCTTGAGCAGAACTAATATGATGAAACTGCAGAAACTGAAAAGATAGTGACAACAACATAAAGGACAAACGGACAGTGAGCCAAGAGCTGAAAGGGCTGAGTGAAATATATTTGTTGTAACTGTAAATGTAAATGAATTAATTATTTTTATTGTATGTAATGCAAAGGCAAGTCTCCGTAGGAAAAGCAAAACTCCAATTTGATACTGTAATGATTGTATATATTGTTGTAACAGTCGGAATATGCTGAGTGAGGAAATGAGTGGGTGAAAGGCAAGAACCGTGCATGTTCACTTCATATTCCCTATAGAATGCAAACAACCATGAATTTATTTGTGTAAAACAGGTAATATCCATGTGTAGAAAGTTACGAAAACATAGAGAGAGAGAGAGGGAGCATGCAGTAGAATTGAAGAGAGCTGAAGATTTTAGAAAGCTGCAGAATGGAAGAGAGCAGAAGATTATAAGACAGAACAACATGAGGTTAGAGAACTGCAGAATGGATGAGAGAGGAAGAAGCATGTAAGAGAGCTGCAGGAGGTTAGAGAGTGTAAGAAGAAGGAGGAGCAGATATAGAAGCTGTGAAGATTCAAAGATGATATAAGGCAGATATGAAGGCTGGAGGACAGCAGTGAAGAAGGAACAGAACAAAGCTGATATCCAGGTAAATCAGCATGTGTTTTCATTGTAGAGTGAGGAAGTTGGTGCTTCCATATCAAGTTGTAGCTTGATAGATGTCCAATTGTAGCTGGCTGAGGTAGGAGCCTCCTGTAGGTTGTAGCCTGCAGAAAACAGATGGGAGTTGGAGCTTCCTTACATGTTGTAGCATGCAGAATTTGAGGTAGTAGCCTCCTGTAGGTTGGAGCCTACAAAAAATCAGTGGTGAGAGGGAGTTGGAGCTTGCCTTTGCATCACAACAATAATAAGATGTGGTTTTCTCCCTTATGGGTTTCCACTTATACTTGTTGTCCATATGCATGATGATTATGTGTTGATGTTCTGTATTTAATCTACTTAATACTTGTTGCTCACATATTAAGATTGATGTTTCATTATATAATAAGGTGATCATGAAATGAAGGTGTAAATAAGTTTAAAGGAAAGTTTTAAAAGTCCATGAATGTGTTAAACTGATTCACCCCTCCTCTCAATTTAACTAAGAGTTCAACAATTGGTATCAAAGCAAGTTCCTTTGGTGTAAGCCTAATAGCTTGAAGGAGATCTGGTTGAGTAATGGACTATCGAAATGTACTCGTGTTAAATACAACAAACTTTCTTGAATGGAGAGATAAGGTTAAAACAGATTTAATGACTTATGAAGGAGAAGAGGATCAAGAAGAAGAAAAATTCATGTCAAAAGGAAGATGTTCAATCAAATGAAGTACCTGCTAGTGTGAATGGAAGTAAGTTCCATGAAGAAATCATAGTGAAAGAACAAACCAAACTTGACATTGCCTTGACTGAAGTAGGAAGATTGAAGAATGAAAACAAAGACGTGAAGAAATTGGTGCAAATATGTGATGAGAAAGAATATGAAGATAAGAAAGAAATTGTTGGCTTGAAGACACAACTTGAAGAAGCAAGGAAAGTAGAAGACACTCTACTAAAGCAAATAAAGGATAGAATTAAGAAGCAAGAGAAATTGGAAGAAGAAGTAGTGTGCTTGAGAAAGAAATTAGAAAAAGCCCAAAGAGAATTATTAATGAATACTCCTCAAATTACAAGCTCTGAACAGTTGGACAAGATTCTAAATGCTCAAAGGTCTCCTCTCATAAAGGCTGGGATAGGATATGAAGGAGAAACCAGTAAGTCCAAGGTAGAAGATAACAAGAATATCATTTTTCTAAAAGTTGTAAAAGGAAAAATTAACTCTCAACAATCTGAGATTATTGCAGCTAGAACACTGATAGAAGAAAGGAGCAGGGGGTGTAAGCAGCTCGGAGATGAGATTGCCTCCATGGAGACCTCGGAGAAGGCAGACATTGAAAGGAATGATAAAGCAGCTCAAAAAGGAACCACAGAAGTAGAAGCGAGCAAGAACTTGATGTGTGATGAAACAAACAGAAACAAGCAGCAACATTAAGAGACAAAGAATGAGAGGAAGAAGCAAGCAGTTGCAAAAAGTTCAAATGTTCCTGAAGATCAATTGAACAAGTTCGGAAGACCTCAAAGGAGATTCTTTCCTCCTATGAGAAATGTCACTTGTTTTGCCTATTACAAACTGGGACATACTGCAGCATATTGTAAGACAAAGCAAATCCAGTCCAACCAGCAAAGGATGCAGAAAATGAAAAGACTACCTCAAGCAAACAAATGGAGAGGACAACCTTTCCCCAGGTACACTAATCAATTCCATGGCTACTGTTTTTCATGCGATGAATTTGGACATAAATCTGTTGAATGTAAATTGTGTTCAAAAGGGGGAACAAAATTCCATACATTAGCTCAACCTTACTTAGGTAAAATAAGATGTTATTCATGCCACAAGATTGGTCACAAAGCAAAAGATTGTAAACTACCATATACATTAAAGAACTCTAGACGGATGATGGAATCCAATCCAATCCGACAAAACTGTGAATCTAAAAGAAGTGCAGACATTATGAAGAACCCTAATAAAGTTTGGAAGGAAAAGAGAAAGGGGGAGCCTGTTAACTCAATAACATAATGAATCCATCACAGTCTCAGGGGGAGTTGCTCTAAGAAGAAACATCTCAGGGGGAGAGCAGTCCATAAATAGTCCCCATGAAAGTAGTCTAAGAAGAGCTCCTTGGAATGAGAACAACTATAAGATCAGGAAGGGAAAGGACAATTTCTATAACAGAGATCTATAGAGGAAGAAGAATACCTGAAGCACACAATAGCCAACAGGTTGATGGAAGGAGAGAAGGCAACAAGCAGCCATGATGGTAGAGGGAACATCAGACATGAACATGTAAGCTAAGAAGACATCAACACATTAAGTGATGAATGATTAAAATCACAAAAAGTTATGTTTCGAGCTACAAAACTAGAAAGACCCATAAAGGATGATCACATTGTGCATCATACTGCTAGAATTAACAATGAATCACATTAAGAAGGATGAGTAAGAGAAGTGCCTATCATCATTATATCATTACATCATTCATCTATAAAAAGTCTCCTTGGAGGAATGCAGTTAAGTGAGTAATAAATCTCTGAGTGATCTGGCCATGAAGATTCCTAGTATAGAAATTGAAGATGTCTTCCCGAAGATCTTTATGTTAGAACAATTGGATTGAATATAAAGCAGCAATGATTCTGGAGCAGCCTAGAAAGGAACATGCAATGGCATTCCTTTGAACAGAATGACAAAATAAGAAAAATGGTTAATGATGCCAAGATCAAATTCAGTATATTGATGATTGTTGGTGTGAACAGTGGAAAGCTCAATAGTAGAAACTATGAAGGTTGTCTTAACTATGGGTTCATGTGCGAGTTGAAGTGAAATCTCTGCATGGTTTATCAAAGTAGTATCAATTGGTATTTGCAGCATGCCTATCAACATAATACCAAGTGTTATCAGTGGAGCAGCGGTATGGTACAGGTCCTCAGGATCATAGGATTATGGCAAAAGTACATCAAGGTAGTATACCTAGCGTTATCTGCATTATTAAAGCATAACAGGGTCAATGAAAGGGCAAAAAGATCATTATCTTGTTTACACTTGAAGTAGTATATTGAGCATTGAAGCAGTATTTATTTCTAGAATTAACTGCATGCCTTCCTCAAGTCAATACAGATATGTCTTCAAGGCCTCTTTCTTAAGATCATTCATAAAACTGTGTGAAGTTTGTTTGCTGAGATTTCAATTAAACGACTTGAAGATGTTTTGCTGAAGATCATCATGATAGAACAGTTAAAGTATCTGAAGTATGAAGGACTAGTTGTGTTAATCTTACATTTGAACCTCAAAAGTCTGTTATTGATTCATTAAAAGCATACTTCAGCAGAAAGGATTTGCTGGTATTTCACCATTAAAGAGAGGTTGATCATTGACATACATACCCCCTTATGTCATAAATAAAATTGCATAGTTGATAAGTGAGATTGACCAATACATTGAATGTATCTAGCCTCAAGGGTTTGTTTTGAAAGTACATTGTACAAGCAGTAAAGTCATTTGGTCTCTTAGATTGAAAGATATTGTCTAATCTCACAATAAGTTGTAAGCTCTGGTTTGATTCATTGTTCACATTAGTAACAAGGACCTTTCAACTATTAAGTGTAATATCCTTGTCAGCATCCTAGCTCATATCACCACCAACAGGCATGAAAGTTGAACCATAGCTATAAAAGATATATTGGCATCATCATAATTGAACAGATGTGTATTGCAGAAGAAGACATATTCCATCTACAATCTTCCTCAACAGATATGTATTTCTGATGAAGATCATACTAGAGACTGAAGTATATTTGAAACATTCTCAGTATTTTAGTTTTGGTCCAATGATACATCTTTGATTATATAAGTCTGATTAAATATGGTTGTTCTATCATCACCTACACTCTATACAAGTGCAAGAATTCTGAGCTTTGGGATGATATCATCTTACTGTGTATATACATACAAGCTCAATGATTCTCAAAGTGTTCTCCCAACAACTTTTGTACATCAGTTTGGAGCAGCATGGTACAAAGTCAAAAGAAGAAGGCCTAAACACAACTCAGAGAGAGGAAATGAAAAGATAGAAAGTACATTGGGAAAGGTGCAACCCTTTGCCATTGATGTTAAAGGGGGAGGAAAAGCAAGCAGAATAAGAAAGGCTCTTCTAAAAAGCAAGCAGAGGAAGACAAGACACTTATCAGAAAGAGAAGGGGGAGGAAGTCCTGAAGAAAGTATTGGAGTATTGCCATCAATGCCAGAGGGGGAGACTGTTGGAAATATTGTCATTGATGGCAAAGGAGCACAAAAAAGCAGCACCTGAACAAAGGAGCAGAGAAGAACCAACAATAGGGCAAAGGAGCAGATCAGGCAATAATGCAGTAAGAAAGCATAAAAGAGAGGCATAGGAGCAGCAGGAAGGCAAGGAGCAACATTAGACTATCAGCAGAGGCAGCAAAGAAACGAATGCAGCTAAGAAGCAAGGCAGACAAGGAGCAAAGGCAGTTGAGGCAGCAAAGGTAACAACAAAGCAACAAAGGCAGAGAAACAACGAATGTAGAGAGGCAACAAATATAGCAGAGGCAGCGAATGCAGCTAAGAAGGCACCAAAGGCAACAAAGGCAACAGAAAGAAGCAGAGGTAGTAGAGAAGCAGTTAAGGAAGAAAAGGAGCAAAGGCAACAAAACAAGCTCAGGAGAGATCGACGCATTTAAGGCATGCAGCAAGGGAAAGAATCCCAAGTCGGAGTGAATATCGAATAGAAGAAGAAGCTCAGGAGAGATCGGCACACTTAGAAACTGAATAAAGCTAAGGGAGGAGTAGCGTGGAGGAACCGGAGTTGCAGAGCGGCGACAATATAAAGCTCAAGAGAGAATCGCGTTAAAGAATATAGAACAAGCTCAAGAGGAGTAGCGTGGAGGAACCGATGTCACAAAGCGGGACAACGTAAACAAACGGAAAATAGACTAAGGCAGAGAAATCTTTGAAGAATTCCAAGTGAGGTGAACAGACGGTCACGATTAGATCACAACAGCAAATGCAAGAAATGAATGGATAAGATTTAGTGCAAGATAAGCAGGGTAGAAACCAATCGGAAGTGTCAGCAGCAGCAAGGACCGTAGATCTGGGCAGATCAACGGTTACGATCACATCGATGGAGATCGAAATCGCAAGTCACAAGGTAATTGTTTTAGTATGCGATGCGATGCGATGCGAAGCGATGTGATGCGATCACATATCGCATATGATATGAGTTCGCACAGTGTGGTAAATGATATTGCGATGCGATATTACCATCGCATATCGCAATTGGGGCAGGAGAAAAATCGCACAAACACAGTGGTCATAGGAAGTGCGAAGTGGCGATGCGAAGCTCATCGCAAATCGCAAAACTCAGAAGAGATAGCACTCATAAACGCCGAAGTGTCATAAAGGGGCCGGATGCGATGCAGCTCAAAACTATTGTTCAAAGGATTTCAAATCCGGATGTAAAGCCTTTCCAGTGTTAAATCGCATAGGAGGTGAAAAAGGGGAGTATAACGTAAAACCTTGATATTCCGAAATACGATATGATACTGGACGCGATACAGTTTGAAGTTAAAATCTGAAGTATTTCAAGTCCGGGGCCATGTGTGTTTATGAAGAAAACCATGGAAGCGGAGGTCGACTCAGGTTACAAAGGAAAGACCTGAAAATATGAAAAAGGACCCGATCCCATGCAGAACAGTGTTATGCAGTTGCGGCTGTGAGTTAAGAAGAAAGGTAAGTTGCGATGAAGCGAAAATCGTTGGATCACGGAGTAGAGATCTATGATGCAGATTAGAAGTGCTAATTTGGGCATCGATAAATGTGCAAGATTAGCGGAAACGAAAAATTTACAAGGGTATTATGTATTAAAGGCGTATATGGTTATAGAACGAATATATTTAAACACAGTCTTAAAAGATAGTGGAATATATTCTGAAATCCGCGGAATAGTGAAGGCAGGATTAGAAAACTGGTAAGTTGTTGTTTCACACCGCTTTTGGAGGATAAGTGGTAAAAGGTGAAACGAACGCGATAGCGTTAAGAGGGCGACGCGTGGCATTCTAAAACCACCTATTTCGCGTAGGTTGGGAACAATTAAATAACATGCAACTTGGTGCGCGATTCCGTCGGATTGGGAAGTTACAAAAGACGGAGTGCGATGACCATTCGATTGGTGAAAGGTTGATATGCATGTGAACTCAGCTCAAAAGACAGGAAACGGAAGAAGCAGAACAATTATGCAACAGAGCTAGAATATGGCAGCAGAAAAGACTCGGGAAAGTAATAGGACTCGACACTCGTGCAAAACAATGGTTGATGTGGTAACAACGGTTTTTGAAGAAAAGTTTGAATGTTGTGGGCACAAGCAGAAGAGGCAGAGTCAGGAAAAGGAGATTTGGTGGCACTGTTGAAAACGGGCCAGCTGGGTCTAGTAAGGAAAAATGCGTTTGAGCAGAACTGATATGATGAAACTGCAAAAATTGAAAAGACAATGACAGCAACATAAAGGACAAACGGACAACGAGCCAAGAGTTGAAAGGGCTGAGTGAAATATATTTGTTGTAACTGTAAATGTAAATGAATTAATTATTTTTATTGTATGTGATGCAAAGGCAAGTCTTCGTAGGAAAAACAAAACTGCAATTTGATACTGTAATGATTGTATATATTGTTGTAATAGTCGGAATATGTTGAGTGAGGAAATGAGTGGGTGAAAGCTCTGTTTTAAAAATCGGCCTAACCGAAACCGACCAGGCCTGGTCGACCGAGCCGGTAGGGTGGCCGGTCCGACCAGGTAGAAAACCAGCCAGGCTGGCCGGTTTATTACCGAGCCGACCGATTTTTGTAATGGCTCGGCCGGCTCGGTAACAAACCGGCCGACCAGGCCGAGCCCGATTCAACCAGGCCGAGCCATAACAGTCGGCCGGTGGGCCCAAAAAAGTCGGTTTTGTGGACTTGAAAATGAATTTTAATTTGCTGTTAGGGTTTTTTTAGGTTGTCTAAGGCTTTTATATCATCTAAGGATTACCCCTAAAGCTAGCATGCATTGACTTTGAAGTGAAAAGAATCAAACAAGGTGACAGTGGCTTGTTTCCTGTAGTTATCTGGACTCCCCTTCATTTTGCAGCCAGAAATTTCATTCTGATAACAGGATTGGATTGTACATACAAATCCAAACAATAACAGTGGCCTGCAGAAAACGTGACCATCATTGGTCTAAAGTAAAGTATCTAAAATGTACAAACTAGTTTCATCGCAAGTCACGTAATATAGAAAAATAAATGTCCTAGAAAAGTATGACTATGTTGCTATGTGTCAATTGTAACTCAATGATACAGCTAGAGTTGTTTTAAGTGTCCTGCTCATTATCTGTAACTATAAAAACACCAACACAATTTGGATCCTATTATCTGTCAATCTAGACTGCAACCATATGTGATATTTGACAGCAAGGCCCTAAAGAATTGCTAGAGCACAAATGTCCTTACAGCAGTCAAGGCTAGAACATCTTTGTGGATGCGTAGAATCTGTGAATGAATCAGTAGCACCACCTACCTAATCTATGTGTCGTACAATGGCTTCATTTACTCTAATGGATTTTTACAACGGAGGGATCAATAGGTTAAGTCCTCAAGCAATATTGGAAGACTCAGAAAGGCAGACAAGTACATGCTCAATTCAGGAATAAATTGAACAAACAAAACAAATGATCACTAAAGATCAATGTAAATATACAAAAAGGAAATTCATTGACCTAAGACATGTTGACAAGTAATTTATCAAATTGGAATACATGAATTAAAGCTAGTTGAAAAAAATTGAAATTGTAAATAACTTTGTTCATTGTGGCCCTAAAAAATTATGCAGCAGGGGAGAGACATCTTGGAAGGATTCTACCCTAGATAAAAATAGTTAATTTTGGATACAAAAAGTGGGGAACATAGCCAGTTGCTCTGTACAGCATTACCTGATTGATGTAGCTTAACTTTGAAACACCATCAACCAGGCCTGCAACATCATCTCCAAATTCTTGTTCTACATTTCTCAGGTTTTCTCCAGCATCATCTATGACATCATGAAGTATACCTGGCACTAAAGTATTCACAGCCTACAAACAATTCATGAGCCTAATTTTATCATATGTTGTCTTTTGTCTATATTGTAATGCTTTGTGTTTGGAAACATGAATAAAAATCTTTAAATTTATGTTTTTTACAAAAAAATTAATATTTAATGTATTTTTTACAAAAACCGAGTCATTACCGAGTCATTGAAACCTGGTCGACCGAGTCATTACCGATTCCGAGTCATTACCGAGTCATTACCTCGACCTGGTAGCTGACCGATTCCGTTTTTTAAAACATTGGGTGAAAGGCAAGAACCGTGCTTGTTCACTTCATATTCCCTGTAGAATGCAAACAACAATGAAGTTATTTGTATAAAACAGGTAATATACATGTGTAGAAAGTTACGAAAACATAGAGAGAGAGAGAGAGGGAGCATGCAGTAGAATTGAAGAGAGCTGAAGATTTTAGAAAGCTGCAGAATGGAAGAGAGTAGAAGACTATAAGACAAAAGAGCATGAGGTTAGAGAACTGCAGAATGGATGAAAGAGGAAGAAGAATTTAAGAGAGCTGCAGGAGGTTAGAGAGTGTAAGAAGGAGGAGGAGCAGATAGAGAAGCTGTGAAGATTCAAAGATGATATAAGGCAGATCTGAAGGTTGGAGGACAGCAGTGAAGAAGGAACAGAACAGAGCTGATATCCAGGTAAATCAGCGTGTGTTTTCATTGTAGAGTGAGGAAGTTGGTGCTTCCATATCAAGTTGTAGCTTGATAGATGTCCAATTTAGCTGGCTGTGGTAGGAGCCTTCTATAGGTTGTAGCCTGCAGAAAAAAGATGGGAGTTGGAGCTTCCTTGCATGTTGTAGCATGCAGAATTTGAGGTAGTAGCCTCTTGTAGGTTGGAGCCTACATAAAATCAGTGGTGAGAGGGAGTTGGAGCTTGCCTTTGCATCACAACAATAATAAGATGTGGTTTTCTCCCTTATGGATTTCCACTTATACTTGTTGTCCATATGCATGATAATTATGTGTTGATGTTCTGTATTTAATTTGCTTAATACTTGCTGCTCACATATTAAGATTGATGTTTCATTATATAATTAGGTGATCATGAAATGAAGGTGTAAATAAGTTTAAAGGAAAGTTTTGAAAGTCCATGAATGTGTTAAACTGATTCACCCCCCCTCTCAGTTTAACTAAGGGTTCAACAGGGTCTATATATAATGTGTTTTTAGGGTTTAGGGTGATAGACTCTAGGATTTAGTTTTAAATTAAAAAAAAATACTTTTCCTCTAACTGTGTGCTGTGACCTGTAGTGTGTCAAACCAAATTGACACGGCGAAGTAGGTATGGAAGGTATGGATTTGGTCTTGTTGGATCAGTTGGTTACCAAATTGGTCCCTGGTCTGTATACAAGGCTAAGTGAGTTGATGATGGTTGACTTGGTCAATTTGACCGAGTTTGAGTCCAAGTCAACTGTTTTTAGTACACTTCCCTCAGGGCACAGGAAATATAAACTTTTTAGCATTTTTGATTCTATATATTTCTGTTAACATCATTTAGATTTTTGAAGACTTTTAAATTAGTAGTTTAACCCATACTGCATTGAATTAATTAATTAATTGTCAATCATTGAACAAATAAAAATCTCATTATTGTGAAAATGGGAATTGCCAGTCAAAGAAATATCGGTTTTCCTTTTTGTTAATATTTATTAGATAAGATATTGCTGTTAAAGTTCCTTTTTCACTTGTATCTTTTTCAATAGGATCCAACTCAAATTTGTGTTCAGCAACTTTTACTTGAGCAAGTAGTTTTTGTCCTCTGATATGAGAGGTGAATTGAGGATGTTTGATTTTCTTGCTTTGGTGGGAACTGGGAAGCTCTGTTCTATGATGACCTGCACCCTGTACTTACATTTTTGCTGTAATATAAAACTCAGTTTTTCTGGATAAAAGGTGCTTATTCCTTTTTTTCCTTGGTGTATAGGACTCTGATTCTGATATCAATCAAGGGATGGTGTTGGGTAAACATTATCAACAAAAACAGTCAGTGAGGCTTACACAAAAAGAAATTCAATATCATGCTAACCAGAATCGCCGACAACTTTTAACAAGACCAAGACGAAAAGAAATTCAATATCGTGCTGATCTGGAGATGCTCACTTCACGGTTTCTTTTAATTTATGAATCTCTTATACCTGGAAAGGAGGAAGAAGCCAAGAGAAAACAATTGATCTTCTGTTTGGAGAAGGTGATAAATCGAGTGTGGCCAGGGGCTCGGTTACACTTGTTTGGGTCATGTGCTAATGCTTTTGGCGTGTCTAAAAGTGACATAGATGTTTGTCTTTCAATCGATGATGAAGAATGTAGCAAACCAGAACTTGTCTTGAAGTTAGCAGAGATTTTGCAAGCTGAAGATATGCACAATGTGCAGGTCAGTATCTACTTCTTGTTGGGAAGATGACTAATATGGTGTGATGTTTTAAGTGCACAGTTTAGGGTATAAACTGATAATTATAGCTTCAAAGTCCCTTCATTGTGGTTTTGACAAAACTAGTAAATTGAATTGCCACTCTTGAAAGCTGTCAATTCGTTGATTTATGATGGTCTGCAATTTCTTGTTAGGATGGTTCAGAGAGTGCTATATCCAGCACTAAAAGATAGTAGGTATGATATTCTTTTGGGTGTAGATATAGTCTTAAAAATTAAATCTAAAATCTATGGAGATATGTGTCATCTCCCAGGTGTAAGTACAGGCAGTCCAAAAGCTTTAGTGGTCTGGTCAAATATTGAATACAGAATGTGAAATATCTTTGACTTCATATTTTCCTGTGGTCCCTTCCAAAATGAATTCTGTTGATTGTCTTGCTTGATACATACATTCTTGCATATACTCATGTCCAACTTCTACTTAATAAGATGTCTGCCATTAACTTAATCAATTTGTTGATTGTCTCAGATTGAAATCTATTTTCAGTACTTAATCAAACAATATTTGTCTGACTGAAGATGTTTCCTTGCCTGGATTTTTTGTGAAAAGTGTAGATCTGGAAAATTGGAAATACTTATTTTTGTCAGTTTTTTAGGAATGTTATCTGATTTTGGAAAGGAGATTCGCTGATATCTTTGACAGTACACAGCTTATTTTATCTACGTGGATGCCTGGATTTGCATTTTAAAATAATAAAGGACTGAGTTGCTCTTTTTATTTTTTGTCGGTTTTCATTTTACTACAATGTTGATCCACATTATTGAAATCTGTATTGTTAATGGCTGTTGCTTTTATATTGAAAATTTGAATTTATTGTCACTTATTTTTCAAGCTATATATATATTACATAAACTTTCTTCTCATACCTGGGAAATATTGCATCAAAATCTAGCAGGCCTTGTGAGGGAACTCATAAGGCAAGGGCTAGACCCTGTTGCAACAATGAGGTAGATTGCCACTGTCATCTCAACAATCCTCCTCCTGCTTTTTAGTGGAATTTTACCACAAGGGAGGCTTCCCAATGATCACCTAAGAGGATATGTTAGGTTATAGGGTTCAAGGTGATGAAAGCATAGGCTAGGTGGAGATACTCAATGATGGACAAACACTCAATACTTCTTAAAAAGAAAAAGCGTATCTATGCACCTAGACTAGTAAGGACATATATGACTTCGATTTATTAAAATGTAGCTACAAAGGAGTACCTAGACACATATGAGTCAAAGAATGGGTTTACTAAAAGACAAGGTCAACAAAATAATAGAGTGAACCCTCAAGAGATGTCTCAACTTGAAGCTAGGCTAGGGTTTAGTTTTCCAATGCGCAAACTTGTCTAGAGAAAGATGATGTTAGCCCTCGAAGGGGAAGTTGTACCACGAAAAGGTTAGATATTGAGTTGAAAGGATTAGCAAGATAAAATTTAGGTCTTTAAACCACAAACACATCCAGAAATGCTCTAGAGTCTAGACTAATTTGGCCCTAGGAAAAACCCTAGTGAAGTGCCTAAAAAGGCTTAGAAATATATAAAGAAGGAAAATATTTGGTTTTTCAAAGTTTTTGATCAACACCAAGCTTGCCAGTGCTTAATCCTACTTGGGTGGTGGAGTCTTTAGGGCAGTGTAGTGATCTAGGGTAATGTTTTCCCTTAGGGTTTTGAGCTAACTAGGGTTTCCCAATAAAATAGAAAGATTATATAATAACAATGCACATTCATGCAAAAATAGTTATCCTTCTATCTATGTATAAATATAGAGATTTCCACAACAATATGATTCTTCAACCAATTCACAGTGAATTAGGACTGTCTACCTAATACACAGTGCTGTATCCAACCAATAGTCCACCAGTACAAGAATATCACAATTTAGTAATCCAACATTCAACTATAACTATACTAATACTACCTAATCGATTGTTACTAAGCTGATTGCAATTCACTGTCTACCATTCCTTGGCTAGCTGTGACAGAATGTGCTGTTTTAGGGACAGTCCAATTATTGCCACAGAGGTCGAAATTCCTGTTCCTTCAACTATCCACAATTCCCTATTCCGTTGTCCCAAGTCTGAAGCTGCAGTATGATGTAAACCTGTCCTGATTACCCGGTTAATTCTTGCTGACTGGAATGTTGACTGTTCCCTGATTAAATTGTTGTTACTGCGCTCAAGGATGCTGTCTCAGGCTGCAGCCAGACTTTGGCCTTGTGGCTATGGCCTTATTTTGTAACCTCAAACCCTCAAAGCTCCTGCAGCTCAAACCTCAGTTCAACCAGATCTTTTCTAACTGCTTCAGATAGGCTTGATCCTTGCTGGAATGGCCAGAACCTCTGTCTTAGGCTCCCTGGTTATATATATGGACTGTTTCAGAATGGTAAATTCCTTGATCCAGAGAGTATCTTAGTGGTTGGCCAGAACAGATTCAATTTACTCCAAGAGAATGCCTTGTGCCAGAACAAAGAAAATAAGTGTCTAGGTAGGGTGGGATCAGTTACACTGAATCTAGACGGGGGGATTAGCTAGGGTGGGATCACCTCCACTGAAACTAATCAAGAAGGGGTCATAAAACCCTCAGAGCCTTAGGCTCAAGAAAATCAGAAATATTCCATCCAAATCGATGATGGAAATGTGATTCCAATTCTCCTTTGCTTATAGATTTCCTCATTGGGTTTCTCAAATGTGAGGGGCTGCAAGTGCAACCCCCAATTTGGGCTTTTTGCTCAAGCTACCCCAAAATTTACCCAATGTTGTGCCAAAACATTAGATAATTGGGTTTTCCCTTTTATCAAAGACTATAGCCTACGAGGGTTGGATAGGCTATTCCGTCCTCCTGCATGCAATTAATCCATAGGGGACATTACAGATCTCCCTTCTTGACATTGCTTGTCCCCAAGCCATGGCAAACCTGGGTGCTGCAAAATTTGCCCTTCTATCTCTAGGAATGTGAATTCTTCTTCAATTTTTACAGCATCCTTCCTTAGTTTTTGTAGCCCAATAATTAACATACTGGTGAGGGATGTAATCAGGCCATAGCTGCTGATTTCACTTTCCAAATCACATGTGGAAAGGGTACAGTTGTGTGCTACTGCTGGAAGTAATTTTCATTTTAGACGAAGTTCCTCCCCCTGGCATAGTAGCAGTCTTTAATGGTTTTAGCAATAAATTGTAGGAAGTCGATCCTCTTTGTGGTGGTAATAAGTTCACAATAGTTTCCATCAGCTGTCTCTGCTTTTCTGCTGCCCCCACATCCCTTGAAAGTGACCCATTTCCATTTTTAATTGGGCTATCTTCTATGCATGGTTGGCTTTTTAATAACTTCACCCTTGTGCATGTGAAGGGCCCATCAACCTGAGAGGGATTAATGATGACATTTCTCCTTTACAGTCATCTGATCATGGTAAGAATGATTTGGGAGCCTGCAAAACAGTCATGTTATCTTTCCGACTGATAAGCACTTCACTTTTACGGACCAGATTTCCGTCATTCATAACTTTTGTCATCCCAAGATATTTTGCAGTACAACGAATTTGAGCAACATTGTAGGCATTGAGTGCAACATTAACCCCATAACAGAATTTGGCACATAGTTCAAGGGCATAAGACCCTCCTGGAAAATCAGCATCCTTTGCTACTAAATTCTGTAAACATTGGCTCATACACAAAACAGGAAAGTTGTGTAGATAAAACTTAGCATTTTCCCTATTTATCTTTGTTAACACATACCTTTTTTCATGCTTTTAATGGTGTTTATTACAACCAATATGCCTTGTGTTCCTTGCTTTTATAAGAGTGCCATCAGCTTCAGGAGAATCTGCTGCTGTGATCAGATTTTCTTTGGGCTCTTGTCATCAGTCCTTGACCTGTTTTTGCCAGCTGTCTGTTCCATATTTGTGCAATCCCCGGTTTGAGAGTCAGGCTCTTGTTATCACTCTAGTAATTCTCAAGTTGTGTGATTTTGGTTTTTAGTCAAAGAATTCTAGAGGTAACCACAAACCTACTTCAAACTTTAGGATCTAGCCTTCCGAGGGTTCAGAGAGGGCTTTCTCTTTAAAGTTTAACTTTGTTTTAATTTGTGAATATTAGACTAGTTATGAAAGTGCAGCTTTGGTGGGAAAAATCACTTGAAATGATGGATAATGCAAAATCTATTTGTCCATTGAGCTATGGAGTCAAAATCAAGTAAACAGGACTAGGATCAAGGGCAAAAAGGTCAAATGTTTTCAGGGCAAGATAGATAACCCTTGGAGATCTTGGAAAGTTGTTTTTATAAGGTGGTATGATCGGGATAAAGGGCACTTAAGAATCCTTAAATCCATAAAAGGTAGTAGGAAGAGGTCAAACGAGAGAGGGAGCAATTAAGGGTTCCCTACACTGGAAATTAGAGGAAAACATATAAATGATAACTAGTTAAAAACAGGGTGCTCTTAACGAATTCTGTAGTAATACTCCTAGTTATACATTCAGATTTAGCATAAACATAAATGGATGCATGTAACAAAGAGAGAAAATAGTGACAAGTTTAGAGAATACTTCACTCCAAATAGCTCATCACAGGAATCCTAAAGTATGGTGCCAATTTGGTTTGATCTAGCTTGCTACTCGAAGTTTTGACACACAAAAGCTTTAAAATCCAAGAAGAAATGACTATAACAATCCCAACAATTTTATTCCACACAAAATACTTCTAAAGATGAAGTATTTATACATAGTGTTTTATAAAATATCCTAGAAGACTTCTAGGAATTATCTTAGGAAAATAAAATATCTTTACAATAATAATAGTGACAACTGCTTAACAAATCAGCAAGCTGTCCTATTTTATCCAAAAGATAGAGAAACTATTTGAGGATAAGAAGCAACTGGCTGCCTTGGTGTCCTCCTTGCTGGCTTTTAGATATTTTTTGAATCTGATATGCCTTGTCTGATACTCTTTCTCGGATACTCTTTATTCACTGATACTCTTTAACCAAAAAAAACTGTTTTACTGCTGTAAAGAAAATCTGTTTTGACTATTAAATTAGAAAACAATTTTTTGTCTTCCTTTCATCTGCTTGTTTTTATCCTTCACATTAAATCTTTGAGTGCTTGCCAATCCTCATTTTTAGGAATTTGAATATTCTTTAATTTCCTAAAGTTCTCATCAGCTTCTGTATATCTAGCAAAGGTTGGCTTGATGACAAACAAGTGTTTGATCTCATGTTGCAAGTAAAATAAATCTTCAAAACTCTTAAGTAACACTTTTCCTGTTGGGATACCTTGACCTATTGGTTTATTTACCTGTTCCTTGGCAAATTCTCTTATCTTCTTATCATAGTCATTTTGAGGCATCAATTTATCATTAATGACCATGATATCAGGCAATCCTTTTTGTCTCAAACTTGTGAACTTAACCATAAACCTGGTTATGGCAGTATTCATACCTTCACACTTTTCTTCAAGTTGGCTCATTAGATTTTTCTTTGTGGTAACTTTCCTAATTTCTAGGATAGTTGCAGTTCTATTTGTGATTTTGAGTTCTTCCAACTCCTGTCTATTTTTGCTATTAAGGAAATTGATTAACCTTATAGCTTGCTCTGGTTTGTTAGCTAAATCAGTTTGAGTCTTTTGAATTTCTGCTTGGGCTGCTAGAAATAACTCTCTTTGCTCAAAAATTACCTAAATTGAAAACCATACATCATGGATGGCTTCAATGATATTATTCCAAAGGTAATTTTTGATGTATGATATCTGATCCTTCAAAGTTAACTCTTTTTGCAACTTCTTTAACTCTTCACTCAATTTGTTGGCATTTTGTTCATGTGTCTTTGCATTTACTTGAGCTAATTTATTTGACTTCTCAAGATTTTCAACCATCTTTGTCAACCTGTTAATCTCATTTGTCTTTAAATACATCTCTTCCACTGCTTTGACTATTTCGCTGGCATCCTTTGTAGGCTGTACTGCTGTTGTGGAAGATTCAGTGGCTGATGTTGTGGAAGAAGTCACTGGCACTGCAGTAGCTAGTGTTTCTTTGGGTGCCAACTTTTCACCTAAAGTTGAAGGCACTGCTGCAGTGATAACTGGAATGACTGTAGGAATCATTGGTTCTTTCACTGTCTCCTTTTCTTGGACAAGTTTGTCCATCTGTATTTCCATTTCCTTAACCTGGGCTATCAACTGAAGAATTAAATTCATCATTTCATCTTTTTCATTCTGTTCCTGTATGACTTCTTTTGTCTGAGGATGCTCACTTTGAGGAAGTTTGAGCTGTTTCCTCAAGGTTGTTATATCTTCATTTTTTTTTTCACCAATAATTCTGCTGCTTTGATATAAGTAGGATCATATCCCACCTGCAAAACTAGTTCTTCCAAGGTTTTTATCCTCGGATCCTTGGCATACAATGAGGCTTTGTCCATCTTCATTTGATCTTGCATGTTGGAGATGGTATTTTGTAGCTTTTGAGTACTCATGGCTTTATTTGTGAAAGTAGAATAAAACATTTCTGAAGTCTGCCTGTGGAACTCAATTTGATCAAGAGCATGGATTTTATCTGTCTGAATTTTTAAATCAACTTTCTTATAATCAGCCATTGTTTTAGGAGTTTTGACTGTGGGATGCAACACTGACATGATTAGCTTTTGATTAGAATAATCAAAAACAGAAAGGAGCCTGTTTTGTATGCTAAGAGTCTGTTTGAGATATTGAGAATAAATGTTATTCTTTATCTCTTCATTCTTCAATTTAATCTGTTTATATTTCTCTTTGATATCTAAATCCTTTAACTCAGTTGCCTGTGAGGAAGAAGCTTCCATGCTTTGCTGTCTTTCCATTAACTGTGTGTCTTCATTATTGAGTTGTTCTTCATTCTAATTTTTAACATTTGGCTCATTTATAATCACAATGGCAACATTGGTTTCTGACAAATCTGTATCGGTATTTAAAGGCTCTGTTTCTTCAACATCTATTGTCACTTTTCCTTTACCTGCTGTATCTAATTTAGGTTTTTTGATATATATGATTTTGAACTTGGTTTCAATTGTAGTCTCTACCACATAGGCTCCTTCTTCCCTTATTCTTTTGGTGGACTTCTCTAGTTGATTTGCAATCTCTAAGGTATGACTAGTATTACTTTGTTCACTGCATCTATTAAGGTGTTTTCAGTCCATTCAATTTGATTGGAAAGCTTTTCTATTTCTGGTTTAGCTTCATGGATAAAGGGTGTTAACTTGCATTTAACCCTTAGCTTGCTCAAGATCCCTTGTGGATCATAGTTCCAAGGGAAACTCTCTTCAAATTTATATTCCAATAATTGATTTTCTGCTTCTTTTTCTGCATCCTTGTGATTACATATGAATGGCCCTATCTGATTCTTAAGTTTGAATTGGGTCTTCTTCTTAGCTGCCATGAAATTTATTGAATCTGAGTTTAGGATTTGCCTGATATACTCCAAGGCAAAGATCCTCATTGAAGGATGTTTGGGTAACTTGTAAGGTAACAAGTTTGACCCAAACACTCTGATTTCGGTATATTTCTCATACAAATACCAGTCACCAACTTTACTCTGCTCTGATAACTGCAATATCTTTTTCATTTCTTCATTTATTCTAGGCTGCTCTGTTTTGGTCAACATTGTGATCACCGGATGTAAAAATAACTTTGAAAACTCTGAATAACTGAAATCTGTTCATTCTTTCCTGAGCATGGATGTCCAAAAAATGACATATAGAGGATTTCCTTCAATGTCAAGTTTTTGAAGAGTGATTGGAAAATTATTTGATTGGAAGTATAGAAACATATGGAAAAGGTAGGAGGTATATCTGAATACTCCCTCAATTTGCAAATTGGTTAATTGATAATGAATACTATCAGCAATGAAACCAGTAGAATCAAAAGATTATTGAGGGTGGTTGACCTGGAGAAAAGGTGGATAAGAATCCCAAGATGGACTCATCTGTGTGTTCATCAGTAAAATATCCAAGGATGAAGGAAAGCATGGAAATCACATGTCTTGAGCCTTCGGGGAATTTAGCAGTTGAATATGGAGGATTTAACTTTGGAATTTCTACATGCAGAGGCATAAAAGTATGAAAAATCATGAACCTTTTGGGAAAATCTAGGCCAATATATAACTTGGTGAGGGCCTCTATAGACAAAGGGACTGCTTGGGGGTCAGACTGAAGCTGTAACATTTGGTTAATTGATTCTGCAGTGATGGTAAAAAGCACATCTTTACTGGAATTTACAATGGCTCTTTGCTCTGGAACATAGTACTGCTGACACAATCTAATGACCTCTCGACAGGAGTGACTTAATGGGACAACATATTTGGGTAAATGAGATTCCCAAATATGGACTTCTTCTTGATCATCTAAAGACTTTTCATAACACTAGTTATGGATATTTAGCAGGTTGAATTCAACAATGGGATCTGCTAATTTGTAATTAGTATCAGCGAGGGGTTAAATGCAAGTTAACACCCTTTATCCATGAAGCTAAACCAGAAATAGAAAAATTTGCCAATCAGATTGAATGGACTGAAAACACCTTAATAGATGCAGTGAACAAAGGTAATACTAGTCATACCTTAGAGACTGCAAATCAACCAGAGAAGTCCACCAAAAGAATAAGGGAAGAAGGAGCCTATGTGGCAGAGACTACAACTGAAACCAAGTTCAAGATCATATATAACAAAAGGCCTAAATTAGATACAACAGGTAAAGGAAAAGTGACAATAGATGTTGAAAACACAGAGCCTTTAAATACCAATACAGATTTGCTAGAAACCAATGTTGCCACTGTGATTATAAATGAGCCAAATGCTAAAATCAGAATGAAGAACAACTCAATAATGAAGATACGCAGTTAATGGAAAGACAACAAAGCATGGAAGCTTCTTCCTCACAGGAAACTGAGTTAAAGGATTTAGATATCAAAGAGAAATATAAGCAGATTAAATTGAAGAATGAAGAGATAAAGAATATCATTTATTTTCAATATCTCAAACAAACTCCTAGCATACAAAACATGCTCCTTTCTGCATTTGATTATTCTAATAAAAAGCTAATCATGTCAGTGTTGCAGCCCACAGTCAAAACTCCTAAGACAGTGGCTGATTATAAGAAAGTTGATTTAGAAGTTCAGACAGATAAAATCCATGCTCTTGATCAAATTGAGTTCCACAGGAAGACTTCAGAGATGCTTTATTCTACTGTCACAAATAAAGCCATGAGTGCTCAAAAGCTACAAAATACCATCTCCAACATGCAAGATCAAATGAAGATGGACAAAGCCTCATTGTGTGCCAAGAATCTGAGGATAAAAGCCTTGGAAGAACTAGTTTGCAGGTGGGATATGATCCTACTAATATAAAAGTAGCATGATTATTGGTAAAAAAGAAAAATGAAGATATATCAACCTTGAGGAAACAACTCAAACTTCCTCAAAGCTAGCATCCTCAGACAAAAGAAGCCATACAGGAACATAATGAAAAAGGTGAAATGATGAATTTAATTTTTCAGTTGACAGCCTAGGTTAAGGAAATGGAAATACACATGGACAAACTTGTCCAAGAAAAGGAGACAGTGAAAGAACCAGTGATTCCTACAGTCATTCTAGTTATCACTGCAATAGTGCCTTCAACTTTAGGTGAAAAGTTGGCACCCAAAGAACCATTGGCTACTGCAGTGCCAGTGACTTCTTCCACAACATCAGCCACTGAATCTTCCACAACAGTAGTACAGCCTACAGATGATGCTAGCAAAATAGTCAAAGCAATGGAAGAGATGTCTTTAAAGACAAATGAGATTAACAGGTTGACAAAGATGGTTGAAAATCTTGAGAAGTCAAATAAATTAGCTCAAGTATATGCAAAGACACATGAACAAAATGCCAGCAGATTGAGTGAAGAGTTAAAGAAGTTGCAAAAGGAGTTAACTTTGAAGGATCAGATATCATACATCAAAAATTACCTTTGGAATAATATCATTGAAGCCATCTATGATGTATGGCCTTAAATTTAGGTAATTTTTGAGCAAAGAGAGTTATTACTAGCAGCCCAAGCATAAATTCAAAAGACTCAAACTAATTTGGCTGACAAATCAGAGCAAGCTATAAGGCTAATCAATTTCCTTAACAACAAAAATAGACAGGAGTTGGAAGAACTCAAAATCACAGACAAAACTGCAACTATCTTAGAAATTAGGAAAGTTACCACAAGAGAAATCTGATGAGGCAACTTGAAGAAAAGTGTGAAGGTATGAACACTGTCATAACCAGGTATATGGTTAAGTTCACAAGTTTGAGACAAAAATGATTGCCTGATATCATGGTCATTAATGATAAATTGATGCCTCAAAATGACTGTGATAAGAAGATAAGAGAATTTGCCAAGGAACAGGTAAATAAACCAACAGGTCAAGGCATCCCAATAGGAAAAGTGTCACTTAAGAGTTCTGAAAATTTATTTTACTTGCAACATGAGATCAAACACTTGTTTGTCATCAAGCCAACCTTTGCTAGATATACAGAAGTTGATGAGAACTTTAGGAAATTAAAGAATATTAAAATTCCTAAAAGTGAGGATTAGCAAGCACTCAGATATTTAATGTGAAGGATAAAAACAAGTAGATGAAAGGAAGACAAAAAATTGTTTTATAATTTAACAGTCAAAACAGATTTTCTTTACAACAGTAAATTTTTTTTTTTGGGTTAAAGAGTATAAGAGTTTAAAGAGTATCAGTGAATAAAGAGTATCCGAGAAAGAGTATCAGACAAGGCAGATCAGAGTCAAAAAATATCTAAATGCCAGTAAGGAGGACACCAAGGCAGCGAACTGCTTCTTATCCTCAAACAGTTTCTATTTCTTTTGGATAAAATAGGACAGCTTGCTGATTTGTTAAGCAGCTGTCTCTATTATTATTGTAAAGATATTTTATTTTCCTAAGATAATTCCTAGAAGTCTTCCAGGATATTTTGTAAAACATTATGTATAAATACTTCATCTTTAGAAGTATTTTGTGTGGAATAAAATTGCTGGGATTGTTATAGTCATTTCTTCTTGGACTTTAAAGCTTTTGTGTGTCAAAACTTTGAGTAACAGGCTGGATCAAACCAAATTGGCATCATACTTCAGGATTCTTGTGATGAGCTATTTGGAGTGAAGTATTCTCTAAACTTGTCATTGTTTTCTCTCTTTGTTACATGCATCCATTTATGTTTATGGTAACTCTGAATGTATAACTAGGAGTATTACTATAGGATTTGTTAAGAGCACCCTGTTTTTAACTAGTTATCATTTATATGTTTTCTTCTGATTTCCAGTGTAGGGAACTCGTAATTGCTCCCTCTTTCGTTTGACCTCTTCCTACTACTTCCTTTTTCGGATTTAAGGATTCTTAAGTGCCTTTTATCCTGATCATATCATCTCATAAAAACAACTTTCCAAGATCTCCAAGGGTTATCTATCTTGCCCTGAAAACATTTGACCTTTTTGCCCTTGATCCTAGTCCTGTTTACTCGATTTTGACTCTATAGTCCAATGGACAAATAGATTTCCCACTATCCATCCTTTCAAGTGATTTTTTCCACCAAATCGACCAGAACAAAACCAAAGTTGCACTTTCATAACTAGCCTAATAGTCACAAATTAAAACAAAGTTAAACTTTAAAGAGAGAGCCCTCTCTGAACCCTAGGAAGGCTAGATCCTGGAGTTTGAAGTAGGTTTGTGGTTACCTCTAGAATTCTTTGACTAAAAACCAAAATCACACAAGTTGAGAATTACTAGAGTGATAACTGCTCCAATGTGACTTTAGCTGGTTTGTCATGTGTAGGCCTAATGAGCTTTTCCCTGATTGTAGATTCAGGGACAAAATATATCTGATCTTTAGGGAAGATGATCTCATCTGCTAACTTGTACCTATCATCATGGATGAGTCCGTTCAACAATTTGTAGGAAAACTTATTTTTGGAGTACTTTGCTAAGAGGCGGGCTCTCCAATCTTTTAAGAATGTGCATATGTGATGTTCAACGTTCTCTTTACATCCTGGCTCATAAGGTTGTAAGCTGTTACCTGATGATCTGGGGCTTGTACTCCTGGAGTCCTAGAAGCTGCCATGTAAATTACTTCGCCCTGCTTAGGTATGACCTCTATTTGCTTGATCATTACAACTCGGGGCCACCATTAGTCATGCCTCTTAGTACTACCTTGCTGCCATTTGGGTCTTAGATTTTCATTTCTATCGCTTGGTAGTTCATTATGAATCTTCCTAGTGAGTACAACCTTTGTACTCCCAGTCATAGTATTCAAAATCGGAACCGGTGTCTGGATCGGTCCACCTAATAAACTAGGTTTCAAACCGGGACCAGTGAAACCGGGACTAGTTAGATCTCAATGAACCGGTTTTAAAAAAATACATGAAATAATTAATTTTTAATGAAAAAAACTATTTTTATGATTTAAAACCAATAGAGACAAAATGTGCAAAGCTTGCTCATCTATATACCATGTAAAGGTGAATATATCAAAATGGCATCAAGTGCAATACATATCAACAACATAATACATAATCAATGAGGCTCGAAATGGCCTCTAGAGTCCAAAAACAATGCTACAAGCTATAGGGCCATTGTCTGTAGATGCTCTATAGATCCATGTCACCCCACCTCTTCTCTCGAGGCACATGAGCATTCATGGCTACATCATCATCAGAGCCATCATCTTTTACTGCTGCAACCTTGGAATTAGAATATCCTTTGTCCTTCTTCTTAGGACAATTGCTGGCGAAATGACCAAGATCACCACAGTTAAAGCATTGGACCTTGTAAAGGTCCTTCTTCCTTTGCTGTTTCTTTTCTGTTGATACAAGGCTGCATCCTCCTCCTCCTCCTTGACTTTGACCTTTCTGCTTCCTCCACTGATATTCTGCCGCTTGGTGACCCTCCTGATCTCCTCTTGGCGGAGGATAGCCCACATGTCAGCCCAAGATGGTAACGCTTCCCTTCCTAGAATGCTTTGGACAAACATTTCCCAATCTTCCGTGATTTCATTCAGAGCAATCCTCATTAAGAGCCCCTCATCTGGAGTAGCACCAATGCCAATCGACTGATCTCAAATGGCTTGAAGCTTGAAGAGGAATGTCTCTATCTCTTCACCCTTCATCATTTGGAACAACCGCAGTTGGTTCTCCAGAAGCATTCTTCTTTTGACGTAGCCTCCGTGGTACATCGTGTCCAAGGCTACCCACATGTCATTTGCTGAAGTCTTCCCAACAATATGAGGTATAAAGTGGTCCTTGACTCTGTCTATGATCAAACGCTTCCTCCGCGCTTGATTTTCTTCATACTTCTTGAGAGGATCTCCATCGGTTGGTACAACAAGAACCTTCTCTGCATGATCTTTGAGACCATACTCATCCAGAACTGAGAGAATTTTGGCCTTCCAGATAACATAGTTGGACATGCCGACCAATCTTTCTTGATCCCTCAGTCCATATCGAGCCATCTTGCTCAGATCTAACAGAAACAATACTTCTCCCTCTGGATCTGGGTTTCTTGGTGACTATAAATCCTCTAGTAATTGCTTCTGCTGAAGACTGATTTCCTTCCTGGAAATCTTCCACCAAAACACAAACAGACAACATACTCTTTGATCCTCCTGATCGAATTTCGGATCTGTTTGGATCAGATCTGCTGAGTAACTGTCTTTCTCCCGCCTTTGTTGCCTTAACTAGGCACAATTCTGCCCCTGCAAAATCTCTACCCCCCTAGCACTGTTGAAGATCTGAAGCACTGCTTCCGAATCTTGGCGAAATTCTTCCTCAACTTGAGAAATTAATGGACTATGTCTCACTGACTGCATCAACAACCGAGATTAAAACATTCATCAATGGCTGAGATTAAAAGACTGCTTAATCCATGTGACTTAAGACAATTTCAGCACATGTGTTAATTAATTCACTTTAATTATTTAATTTTCCCAAGTTTAGATGTAGGAAATCCATTAAAATAATTAATTATTTGAATAACTTGAACACCAACTGAATTTTCTCAAAACACTTTCTGGGTTTTGGAGATCAAGTGTGTCCTAGCCCCTCCAAAAAATTTCAGGGCTAGAGCACTCTCGGTGCTACACCAACTATACAAAATCTCAACAGAGCTCAGCTAAAGCATGGGTGGAAAAGCTAGATATCTACTTCCAACTCAATCATATGTCTGAGATAAAGGCCATCAAGGTGGTGATTTTGCATTTGGAGGGAGAAGCCCATGACTGGTGGTTTCATGGGTTGACCACGTTGGGGCACAAAGGCGTGACAACGTACGATGAGTTCACCAGGAGGGCGTTGGAGCAGTTTGAGAGGAAAGATCCGGAGGAATACTTTGGAGAGCTAACAAATCTCAAGTAGAGCGGAAATGTAGAGGCCTATATTTCGGAGTTCTTGAGGATGTCAGTGGTGGTCCCGAACTTCTCAGAGTCTCCAGAGGATCTATATGTTTGTAGAGGGCTTAGCAGAACCACTTCGGGGGTTAGTGAGATTGAGCAGATCCACTACCTTGCATGACACAATTGGGAGAGCAAGAGATTTGCAGGATGCTCTACCCAGAGCTCTAGCACCCTAGCCAGCTAGGCCAGTTTTGCAGCAGAGGGGAAGAGATACGAGAGCCCCATTACCAAGGGGTAACCAGGGCCGAGGTTAGTTGGATGATGAGACTTGGAGAGATCTCCGGGGAAAGAAGCTGTGTTTCACTTGCCAGGAGCCATGGGCACTAGGCCACAAGTGTGTAGGAGGAAATGCACACTACATAGAGGTCTTTTCAGATAGTGACAAGGACGAAGATGCATTCTTTGAGATGGAAGGTGAGGACATCACAACACCCAGGGAGGTTGAACCTCCACTTCCACCCCCACCAACGGCTGGAGGATCAACGTTTGCACCATTAGGAGGGGTCTTGACATCACTGCGTGGGGTACCCAACTCCCTGACCTTGAGGATTCGAGGTGCTGTACAAGGACAACATGTTTCAATGCTTATGGATAGTGGGGCCATGCACAACTTCATTGATGCACAAATGGTTCGTAGGAGGGGTATTAAGACAAAGGAGTTTGAGGGGTTCTCTGGGTTCTCTGTGCTTGTGCCAGGGGACCAGACCATGCAGTGCACTACTTATGTCCCAGCGCTGGCAGTGACTATGGGGAGCTACTCCCTGACCGACCACTTCTTTGTGGTTGACATTCCGGACACCAACATAATGTTGGGAGTCAAGTGGCTCTACGCACTTGGCAGAGTCACCATTGATTCGAAGAGGCTAGAGATGGAGTTCCTGGACACGAATGGCAAGCCAGTGATGCTGAGGGGCATGCATTCGTACCCACCGCAGACTGTTTCTGCACATAGGATGATGGTCGACTTGAGGCGCGGGGATATAGAGTGGGCTATTGAGTTGAGAGTCTCAGAGGCTGGTGGAGCAGTGAAGCCACGACACTTGGATATACAGGCCATTCTTGACAGATTCTCCACGGTTTTTGGGGACATACTGCCAGGGCAGCCACCTGACCGAGGTTTCGAGCACACCATCGAGCTGGAGCAGGGGATCTAGGTTGTGATCACTACACTGTATAGGCATCCCAAGGCCTATCGGGATGAGATTGCGAGGGCTATGCATGAGCTCCTAGCATTGGGGCATATCTAGTTGAGGTTGAGCCCTTTCGCTTCATCATTTGTACTAGTGAAGAAGGAGGACGGTACACTGAGGATGTGTATCGATTACAGGGCCCTGAACAAGAAGACGATGAAGAACCGCTACCCCATCCCGTGGATGGATGAGTTGAGGGGAGCCAAGTTCTTCTCCAAGATAGATCTGAGGTCAGGGTACCATCAGATACGAGTTAGGGACCAGGGTGTCCCTAAGATAGTGTTCAGGTGCCACTATGGGCACTTTGAGTTTTTGGTGATGCCCTTTGGGCTAACCAATGCTCCCGCTACCTTCCAGTCATGCATGAACCATGTGTTTTGCGGGCAACTGAGGAAGTTCGTGCTGGTATTCTTTGATGACATACTGATTTACAACCAAACTTGGGAGGATCACCTACGACATGTGGAGACAGTGCTTCGCATATTAGAGGAACAACAGTTCTATGCAATGCTGTCCAAATGCGAGTTTGGGCTGACAAAGATGCTCTACTTGGTGCACATTATAGGCACCGATGGAGTGAAGATGCATGAGGAGAAAATTAGGGCCATCCGGGAATGGCCAATGCCCAAAAATGTCACCGAGTTGAGGGGGTTTGTGGGTATTTGCACCTACTACAGGAAATTTGTGAAGGGATCCTCACAAATTTGAAAAAGAAGGGGGCTTTCACTTGGAACTCTACTATGCAGGAGGCATTTGATCGCCTTACACAGGTGATGAGTAGCTGTCCGGTCCTTGCACTTCCAAATTTCACCAAGCCCTTCATTTTGGAGTGCGATGCATCTGGTGAAGGAGTGGGGGGACTTATTGATGTGGGAGGGGCATCCCATAGCTTTTGAGAGCCAGAAACTCTTGCCTCATGAGAGGCTTTACCCCATTTATGACAAAGAGATGTTGGCCATCGTGCATGTGCTAGCTAAGTTCAGAGAGTGTACTTGGTGGGGAACCGGTTTCAGGTTAGGACAGATCACAATAGCCTTTGGTTCTTCTTAGAGCAGAGACAACTTCAAGAGAGGCAACTGAAGTGGGTCAGTATGATCCAAGCTTACGAATTCGACATCGAGTATGTCAAGGGGAAGCATAACGTAGTGGCAGATGCCTTGTCGAGGAGGCCAATGTCCCTCTCCCTGATGAGTATCGTGGCAGAGTGGAAGGCCCAATTGCTGGTCGAATACAAAGGATCGATTTACATGTGAGGTTTTGGATGGGCATGTGATCGATGACAGATACCTAGTCATGGATGATGAGATTTATTATTGGGACCGGATCTATTTAATAGTCAACTCCCAGTTGCGGGAGAAGATTTTGCATGCAACCCATGACTCACCTCTATCTGGGCACCAGGGGTTCACCAAGACTTACCGCACCAATAAAGAGAGGTTCTCGTGGAAGGGCCTCAAGGAGAATGTTCTGAAACATGTCCGAGAGTGTGAAGTTTGCGAGAGGAACAAAGGAGAGTTGACCCATCCGACAGGTTTGCTACAACCACTTCCTATCCCCGAAGGGAAGTGGGAGAGTATTTCGATGGATTTCATTATCGGGTTGCCCATGGTGCAAGGCAAAGACTGTATTTTTGTGGTGGTGGACAATTTGACGAAGTACGTATATTTCTTCGCCATTTCAGCCCGGTACACGACTTCTTAGGTGGCCGAGTTGTTTTTCAGGGATATTTTCAGATTGCATGGTCTTACCAAGACCATAGTTAGTGGTCGGGATAGCAGGTTCATGGGGGTGTTTTGGCAAGAGCTCTTCCGACTGGTGGGCATCAAACTTACCCCGAGCACGAGCTACCATCCACAAACAGATGGGCAGATCAAAATAGTCAAGAAGTGGCTGGAGGGCTTCTTGCGGAACTATGTCACAGGGCAGCAGAAGGCTTGGCTGCACTTGGGGGAGTACTGCTACAACACTACATTTCACATGTCCATCAATATGCCTCAATTTTATGCTTTGAATGGTTATCATGCATTGACTTTTGCTGATGTGATGTTTGGAGCTAGCAAGGTCCCAGGGCAAAAGACTGGATCCAAGAGAGCCAAGACATTCTCAGGGCTCTGAAGGATAACTTGGCAACAACCCAGAATCAGCGGAAGATGTATGCAGATCGGGGCCGTGTGGAGAGGCAGTTTGATGTGGGGGGACTTGGTTTACCTTCGCATTTAGCCTTACAGACAGTCCATGCTGAAGCAGAAGGAGGTTGAGAAGCTCAAACTCTGCTTCTATGGGCCGTATAGAGTCATTTGGAAGGTGGGAGAGGTAGCATATGAGTTGGAGCTGTCGTAGGGAAGTTAGATACACAATATCTTCCATGTGTCTTGCCTAAAGAAGGCTTTGGGATAAAGGGTGACATCAACCACCAAATTGCCTCCCACTGATGATGAGGGGCACTTGGTGCTCCAGCCAGAGGCTATTATTGACCCTTGGGAGAGGCATTTGCGGAGCAGGGTGGTGAAGGAGTATTTGATACGGTGGAGGAATCTCCCAAATGAGGATGCCACTTGGGAGGGGGAGCAGATTCTCTAGCACCCATCACTTCAGTTGCTTGAGGGAAAGCAACTTCTTGGGGGGGAGGACTGTAATTTTCCTAATTAGCAGTTTTGCTAATTAGAATATTAATTTTTAACAAATTTTGATGTTTCTAATGTTATGCAGAAATAACGTGGGCCGGGACACACAATTAATAATTGAGGAAAAGCTACAACCTACTCCTATAGTTCACAAGGAAAAATTGCGGCCTTAGTGGGGTCCATGTGGCCAGCATTCGATTTGGAGGCAACTCCCTAGGTGGCAGCGCTGGAGAGGCTCGATGGAGGTAGCGCAATGAGTGGCGGGATGAGGGGATTGTGCAGTCCATAGTGGGCCCAAGGGAATGTTGGGGACTCAATTGACAAAACAAAGTGAAGGCAACTCATTTCCTCATTCATTCAACTTCTATTTTGATTGTCATCTTGACATAGCATGCTTGTGCCGGGTGCCATGTCTGCAGTGCTGTTTAACACATGAGATCTTCAAGCGGAGATCTCAACCTTTACCTCAGGGGACTTCGAGTGCTTTCTCAGGAGAGAAGATTCACCATTTTGGAGGAGCATTACACAGACAAATTTGCAGGAGAAGTATCACCACTTCAGGCACTGCGTAGAGGACACAAAGACTGCGTAGTGGGGACGCAGTTCATTTGGAGAGTTGGTCCGGGAGGTGAGAAGGAGGGTCATTTGCAGCTGAGGCTTGGTGGGGAAGCTAAGGGCTTCCTAACAAGGGAATTATCCAGCATTAGAGGCATTTTTACAGTGATTTTCCAGCAGAGGAAATTCAGCTAGCTGCATAGTGTGGTCAAGTCAAACAAGGGAAAATTTTTGAACTCGAGCATTCCACAATTCCTTCACGGGTTTTTGTGGGTTTCTTGAGTAGAGTCCGGTGTCCAAATCCTAGAATTTTCTGAGCAGTGGAAGCAGCCCAACCAATAGTCCAAAGTCAGCCAGCAACAAAATTTCTGGGCAGAGCAGCACAACACCAGAGCCACCAGTAGAGAGTCATTCTAGCTTGGGTTGGAAAGTATGTCAGCCTGCCTTGAGCAGGCCTAGGTGCACCTATTCCAGCACCTCTTTTGTACTCAATTCCCGACATTAATAAAATGACTCAGCTCATCTTTTGGCTTCAGTTTTTCATGTGTTAATGGTGTATTTTGTTTGCTGTAGTTTTTAGTCTATTTGCTTCTTGTATTGCTGTCATTTTCCCTTATGGGATATTACATGCATACTTCCGCCCATAAGAATCTAGGCATGTCCTGGTCATACAACATGGCTTTTTCTACCCCAACAATAGTCTCGTTTTTCTGCTCTGCAACCCCATTCTGCTTCGGATTATATGGAGCTGTCCATTCTCTTTTGATGCCCTCTTTTGCGCAGAAATCTGTGAAGTCCTTGTCAGTGTACTCTCCACCATTATCTGAGCGCAATAATTTATCTTCTTCCCTGCCAGATTTTCAACTAAAGCTTTGAATTCTCTGAACCGATCAAAGACCTCATCCTTGGTCTTTAAGAAGTAGATCCAAGTTTTCCTAGAGTGGTCATCAATAAAGGTGATGAAATATTTGCCACTGCTAAGAGCTCTGGTAGACATTGGTCCACATATATCTGAGTGTATTAGCCCTAATACACTTGGAGCCCTATTGTTGCTTTTGGAATTTTCTTCTTTGGCGTACTTCCCTAGTACGCATCCTCTGCATACGTCATCGTGCTTAGTACTCAATACTAGAACTCCCGTCACAGTTTCTCTTAGTATTCTTAGAGCTCCATGGTGTAGATGCCCCATTCGCCTGTGCCATAGCTCATTCATGCCCTTTTCTCCATTGAGATCGCTGCTTATTAGTGCCATTGGAGACTCAAGCTGCAACCTGTATAGTTTGTTACTTCGAGTTCCAATATGAGCCTTTTTCTTTCAGCTTGGATGTTTGATGTATACTTTCCTTCCAATGAAGTACATATCATATCCCTTGTACATGAAACACATTCGTGGCTCAGAGATTATCTCCTGCTTATGTCTGAAATGCTATGGTCCCTCTTCCTATTGGGGTACACTTTGTTTTGTTTCCCATAGTAATCTGGAAGTTCATCCGGTCTTCTTGATAGCTCGAGAAATATTCTTGAACACTAGTCATATGAGTTGAAGCCCCGCTATCAATGTACTAGTCATCGGTTGATGCAGAAGTCGATAAACACACAAATTCTTCCAATCTGGAAGACAACTCTGAATGTCATGATCTTCCATCATGCTTTTTCTTTTCTCTGGCAGTCTCTGCAGAAAACTGCGCAATCCCTTTCGAGTTTGATTTGCTGTCAATGCAGCACTGCGGCTTCCCTTCAACGCAGATCTTTTCTGTGCCTTTGTTCGGTCTAGCTCTGATACCGTGTGAAAATTTCTACAACGAAATTCCTACTGCAATATATGATATTATTTCTCCTACTTATTATTCAACAATAAGTTATTTACATAAATTACTTCAGTAAACATCAAAATAAATTCTACTACAGTCTTCACAACCAAAATACTGAGCAAACTATAAAGAAATACAAGCACGAGATTGACACAGTTATTTTTGGACAATTGTCCCCGGAAAACCCACTGTGGGAAAACTAGTGCAACAGATGAAGGTTTCTTTATTATTCTTCAGCAAAATATCTTGTACAGAAAATAACCAGCAGAATAAAAGAGGAATATTTGTGAGTAATTTCCTCACGTTCTTTTCAGTGAATTTATGATCCTGGAGATCTCCTGGGCCTCTTAGCGTCTCACTGTGTCAGCTTCTGTGCAGTCCCAATGTCCCAGCCTCTGCATTGCCTTTGCCACTGCGTCACTACCTCTCTTCTGCGTTGCCTCTTTCGGTTGGTTTCTTTACTCTCAACTCTTGCTGATTCCCTCTCTCTCTCCACCCTTCACTCTCCCTCTGAATCGATTTCTCATGCCGAACTTCAGCCAGTGAGAAAATCGATCTTCTTAGGCATCTGAGTATTTGCCTCAGTGTAATCTCCAAATGACCCTCAAGCTTTCTTAAATAATCTTCTCGTTGACTTTCAATGACCTAGATTAGAAGCTAATCAATGGCTGAGAACAATTTGATTTGATCCTCGTCTTCTTCTAGAAGTTACAACCACAGTTTAGATTAATACCCATAAATTATTTTAATTTCCTAAGTTTAAACTTAGGGTCACATTAAAAATAATTAATTTATCAAATAAAACTGTCTCTGGGTGAAATTTCCCAAAACGATTTCTAGGTTATTTGGAATACATGTGTTTAAGCCTCTCCACAAAATTCGAGACTTAGAGCACATCCGATGCTATCACAAATCAACAACTCGACCATAAATTGACTCACCGTATTCACTGCAAAACATATGTCCGGACGGGAGTTGACTAAGAACATCAGGGCCCCCACGAGTTGACGATACTTAGAAGGATTTCCCAAAACGGGCCCAACATCATGTCCACATAGCTTCTTAAAGTTGAGTTCCATCGGATTAGTCACGCACTTGCAGTCCACCATCCCAAACCTTTCAAGTAGATTCACAATATATTTTCCTTGAGAAAGGAAAATCTCACTTGGCTTTTACTAGACCTCCAGGCCTAGGATGTAGTGCATCAGTCGTAGGTCTTTCATCTCAAATTCTGAAGCCAACTCCCTCTTGCATTGATGAATGAGAGGGTTTGCACCTGTCAGAAATAGATCGTCCACTTAGAGCACCAAAATGAGAGGCTTGTCATTATCAACCTTGAAGTAAAGGTTCAGATCAACTTCACTTCGTGTAAAGCTCAAGTTCATCAAATAGGTATCGATCCTCTCATACCAAGCCCTGGGGGCTTGCTTCAGCCCATAAAGGGCTTTCTTCAACCTGTATACATCTGTATCTTGATCTCGAATTTCAAACCCCATAGGTTGCTCCACATAGACCTCTTCTTTGAGCGAGCCATGTAAGAAAGCGTTCTTGACATCCATTTGATGTAGATTCCATCCCTGTGAGGCAGCAAGGGCAACCGGTGCAAATATCGCATCATAGTCTATGCCTTCCTTTTGCGAGAAGCCTTGGGCAACGAACTTGGCCTTGAACTTTTCAACACTCCCATCAGCTCGATGTTTGATTTTTTAAAGCCATTTCGAGGTGACAACAGATTGTTGATTTTTGGGTAGCATCGAAAGTGCTCTAGCTCCGAAACTGTGGAGAGACTAGAACACATGAGATATCTAAGACCCATAAATCGTTTGGAGAAATTCCACCCAGAGCTTAAGTTATTCAAATAATTAATTATTTTAATGGGGACCCTAAGTCTAAACTTAGGAAAATTAAATAATTAAAGTGAATTCATTTAACATGTGGGTGAGAATGTTCTAAGTGACGAGGATCAAGTCTTTTCTAATCTTAGCTGTCAATTAGAGATTAGATCATAGCCATTGATTTGTCAACTGGAAAAGTATTAAAGGAAGACTTGGGTCAGTTGGAGAATACACATAGTGGATCTAAGAGATTGAATTCTTCTGAAGGAGCAGTGCTTGGACGAAGATCAGATCCAAGTGATTCAGAGAAGCAATGAAGGGCAGATGCAGTAATTTGTCGAAGGACCAAGAGTACATTATAGAGCAAGGGTAATAGAGATGCAGGGGAGGCAGCGCAACCACCAGGAGAGGTGACGCAGTCCCTAGAGAGGGTGACGCAGGCCCACACAGAGGCAACACAGAGCCTCCGGGGGAGAGTCCAGAATCAGCTAGAGATCGGGGTTTCTAAGCCGACAGGGACTAAAACTCGATTCTGGAGAGGCATATCAGCGCAGAGGAAGGGTGACGCAGTCCATCAACCAAACCCACGGGCTTACGCAGTGGCAGCTTAGAGACTGCGTAGAGGCAGCTGGGGTTTCACCAGTGTTTGATCCGAATCTGCCGGGATTTGCATAGTGAGGTAAACTCACAATTTATCTTTGCTTGCTGAATTTTTATTTGTTGTGTGAGCCGGATTATTGCACCCTAGATGTACTCAGAATACTGCTACTTAATAATATAAACCCTCAGAACTGCTGCACCGGTTTTCCCACATTGCGTTTTTCCAGGGACATTTGTCCGAAAAATTTGTGTCCTTTATCTATGTGCTTTACTTATTTTCCAGCACTTGATTTGTATAATTGTGTAGGCTGCAGTGTATTTACTTTGATGTTTTCCTGAATTATTCAGAAAATAGCTTATTAATTAAAGAAACACAAGTAGGAGAAGTAAATCAGATTCATTGCAGTAGGGTTTCTGGTTTAGATTTAGAGATTTTCACACAGACTTACCCTTTGTTCTAGGGACCACATCCTAGACATCATTCTTCACGATCGACTCATACTCTTTGTTCATAACATTCTTCCAAACTTGGTGCTTCACGGCTTCTTCAAATGTTCCAGGCTCATATTGAACAATGGTGCTCATGGTAACTAAGTACCCTTGGTACTTGTTCAGCTTCTTACTTTCACGGAATGTCCCCCTTGGTGCAATATGTCTCACGGCATCTTCGAGAGTATCTCTAAGCCATGAGGGTCTTCTTTTAGAAGAAGAGGACTCACTAGGAGGTGGATCAATGGGATGCATCGGACCATCAGCATCGGGCATCGATTCATCCTTCGTTTATTCCTGTTTTCCTGCATCTTCATCTTTGTCTTCCTTTGAGATAGGAAGATCTCTAACCTTCCCAAGGGCATCATCTTCATCAAAGGTGACATCATGACTTATCTTGACTTCTTGTTGAGATTTTGTGTATTTGGGGTAGCATCAGATGTGCTCTAGCTCCCAAATTTTGTGGAGGGACTAGAGTACACTTGATCTACAAGTCCGAAAAAGGGATTTGAGAAATTTCATCTGGTTTGGGAGATATTTAATTAATTAATTATTTTAATGTATTTCCTAAGTCTAAACTTAGGAAAATGAAATAATTAAAGTTAATTAAATTAAACATGTGATGAAATTGTCTTAAGTCACACAGATCAAGCTTTCTTTTAATTTTAGCCATTGATTCAAGATCTGATCATGGCCGTTGGTTTCCCAACGAGAAAAGTATAAAGGAAAGGCTTGGGGTCATTTGGAAGGACACACAGAGGCAGAGCACTGAAGCTATGCTGAGATTCTAGGGCGGGTTTACTAAGAATTCTCAGAAGTGTTTCAACTGCAGAGAGGGGAGTTTAGACAAAGGGGATGATCTGATCCTAGTGTCTAGAATCAGCAAGAGACAGAGATCAACTCAGAGAGGCAGCACAAAAAAGCAGGAGAAACAACAGCAGAGAGGGCAGCAGCTGCGCAGCGTAGGGGCGGCTTCAGCTATGCAGGTGCTATGCAGTTCCTCCCAGGGCAGCGTAAGTCAGCTGGAAACCCTCAGGGGTTACACAGAGACCCTTAGGGATAGTGTAGGGACTGCGTCACCCAGTCTGGGGTAACGTAGCTCTTTCCAAGCCAATGCTAAGGGACGCAAGGGCTTCAGGGGCAGCGCTGGGGTTTCAAGGGCCTAATTTTGGCCGAGTCCTGTAAATCCCATTTGAGGGTGTGGATTAGTGATTATTTTGGCTTCAGAACAACCGATGAGTTGCAGATCTATTTTATCTTTGTCGGGTTTTCCAGATCTGGAACCTAGATTTGCTGTATTCAGAAAACTCTTAATAATAAAACCCTCCAGTAGCCAGCAGACCGATTTTCCCGCATTGGGTTTTTCTGGGGACTATTTGTCCAGAAAATCACTATGTTACTTTATCTATGTGTGCATATACTTTTTCTGGATCTGAATTGGTGAAAGTCTCTTATGTGTTTTGCTTCGATATTAATTTGAAATTTTCAGTTAATAACTTAATTAAGTAGGAGGAGCATAACGAGATCTAGAAGTAGATTTTTGCATAATTGTAACATTCATACATTTTCACACTTCTCTTTGACCAGGCACAGATTCTATATGCCTTTGAAGTTTTACTGTAGCCCATAAACATTCCCTTCTTTCCAGAAGCATCCAACTTGCTTCTCTTTTCTTTCGGCACATGAAACTATACGGGACTTCCAAAAATTCTAAAATGAGAAACATCATGTTTCTTACCGGTTAGATTTCTTCGGGAGTTTTGGAGTCCAAAGCTTGATGTGGGCATCTATTTTGAACATACACGACATCGTTGGTAGCTTCTCCCGATAGGAACTTTGGTAGGCCTTGGTCATGAAGCATGGCACAAGTAGCTTCAATGATGGTTCTATTCTTCCTTTCGACAACTTCATTTTGGTCGGGAGTATAAGCAGTAGTGGTCTCCCACTTAATGCCAACTTCCCTACAATAGTCATTGAACTCATTTGACTCATACTCGGTTCCATTATCGGTCCTCAATATTTTGATCTTCTTCCCTGTTTGATTTTCAACCAAGGCTTTGAA
This sequence comes from Pinus albicaulis, assembly GCA_034641835.2. Taxonomy (NCBI): domain Eukaryota; kingdom Viridiplantae; phylum Streptophyta; class Pinopsida; order Pinales; family Pinaceae; genus Pinus; species Pinus albicaulis. The sequence goes on along the minus strand of CM076570.1, from coordinate 6,076,924 downwards.
AGAATGGAACCACTTGAACAATTTGCCCTTTTTCTTCAAGAAGTATATCCAAGTTTTGCGAGAGAAGTCATCCACAAAAATAGCATAAATCAAATATCCTCCCAAGGATGTTACGGGCAACATATTAGATAAATTCGAATGAATCAATTGAAGAATGTCGGTAGCCTTACTTTCACTTGAGGGGAATGGTCCCCTTGTATGTTTCCCTTCGGCACAACCTTGGCAAACACCTTCATGATGAACTTTGAAATCGGGCATACCCGTGACCATCTTCCTAGCTTCGGGAAGAGCTTTATAATGAAGGTGAGCAAACCTCCGGTGCCATAATTCTGATTGAAGAGTAGTGTTGCATGTCATGGCTCCCATAGAATTCCTCCAACCTAATAAAGAGTATCAACCCTGAAACCAAGAGTGAATGCTTCTTTGAAATTCCTCTTCAAAAAAGGTACCTTCCCATCAATGAATGCCACCTTGAATCCTTTGTCTTCCATCGCCAAAATAGATACCAAATTCTTCTTCAAGTCAGGTTCATATAATACATCTTGTAGATGAAGGATTTGACCTTGATTTAGATGAAGAGTAACAGTCCCTGTCCCTTTTGACGGGATAGGTGGTGTTGTCTCCAAGTATGATTTCCAAATTGGTTTCCTTTCAATCAAATGTGAGAGGGCCTCTTTGTACCTAGTGAAGTGCCTAGAGGCACCACTATCAATCAACAAATTATCCAAGGTGTCCGGAGGAGAGGCAACAGAGAGGGCAGATATAAGAAGAAATTCTTTTTGCTTGTTATCTACAACACTAGATTCATCATACTTGGAGTTTCTTGATCTCTTGGAAGGTTTACCATTTCCATATCGTGTAGCGGGAGCATCTCTCTTTCTTTTGTTATTGAACCTGTTATTCCTTTGATTTCCATTTCCCTTGAAATTGTTGTTGTTGTAATCGTCATCTTGTGGTGTATCCCTTTTATTTGGACACTCTCTAGCATAGTGGCCAAACCTGTTACAATTGAAACATCTACCCCTTCTTCCTTCATTAAATCTTGGTCTTCCTTGTCCTTGTTTCCTTGGACCAACATTGTTCTTTCTTTTAGCTTGAGTGGAGAATGCAGTAGGCTCATTCTTATTTGAAGGCATGTCTCTCTCCATCATCCTTGTCTCCACTTGAGTGCATCTAGTCAACATTTCATCAAAATTTGGGATCCTATCATTGTTGAGAATAGTGGTATTGAATACATACCATGCTCGGGGAAGGTCTCCAAGGGCAATAAGAGTGAGCTCCCAGTCGGCAATAACCTCTCTAATAGATAGAAGATCATTTTTGATTTCAGTAATCCTCATGAAATAGGATTGGATGGATTCTCCTCTATCCATCTTGATGTCCTTCAGATTGTTCTTGAGAAAGAGGATTTGATTTGCATTACTAGCCCTGAACATGCTAACCAACTTGTTATACAACTCGTTAGATGTGCCCAGCGCGGAGATGTAAGCAACCAAATGCTTGTGAATAGAATCCCTGATGATCTTCTTAGATTTGACCTCTCCTTTCTTGTACTTTGTCTTAGTGGCAGCTGGTGCATTTGAAGGAGGCTCAACAATCTTTCCCTCCATAGTCCATAGCATCATGCTCCTCCAAAGTCAAGTCCAAGGACATTTTTCATGCATGATAATCAACTTTATCATTGAGCTTGTCATCAGATTTGAAGTAAGATGAGGAAGCCATTGACCCTAGTCCTTATCCAACAATTCTCAGTGATTGCTCTTCTCACTCTTGCTTGGGCTTTGTCTTCACCTGGGCTCCGATACCATGTTAATTTAGGTTAACAATGGTATGTTTTATGCTTAGAGCAATTTACTTCAATCTTTTCTTATTAGCCCAATATTAATTTCTAGATTAGCAATCACATTAACATTGATAGTAAATGCTGAACATAAACAATAAGTAGAAGACAAGCCAAGACAAGAGGACACAATATTTGGCGGGTGCCAGGGAAAAACCCCAATGTGAGGAAAACCCTTTGATCAAATCTTCTTATTATTCTTCAAAAGTTCAGCAGAGAGAGAGAGAGTACAATATACAAAATACACTTGCCCAATCACTGTCAAAATAGTCCAGTCAAACAGCAGTCAACATGATGCTGTAACCAGAAAGTCAATGCTGGTCAAACCAGCAAGAAGACACCTCCAAATCAGTTCAGTCAACCCCAGTGAATGCAGCCTCCAGCAGTAGTCCAAATTAGCCCAAAACAGATCCGAAAATCACAGTCAAATCCTGTCAACGCAGAAGTCATCGCTGCGATCAAATTGCTGCGGTCACCCTGCTCCAAAATGCCTCAGTATGTGTGCCAATGAATGCGGCCTAAAAAGATCGAACTTCCTGCCTGAAAATCGAAGTCAAATATGTTGTGTTGACCCTTGGTCAACACTCTGCAGTTTACCCTAAAAACAGATCTGCAATTTCAGAAATATCCAGAAACCCTTGCCACACGTGTGAAGAAGAGAAGCTGCTCCTTGTACGAACCTATGAAGAGAGGAGAGAGAAATGTGTTGGGTGATGATGTCCAAAATGAGGAAGAGGTCTCTCTTACATATGTGAAGAGGAGAAGCTGCTCCTTGTACGAACCTATGAAGAGAGGAGAGAGAAATGTGTTGGGTGATGATGTCCAAAATGAGGAAGAGGTCTCTCTTATTTATGCAATTCGTTGAGAGTGGAGACACATCTATTGGGGCTTATGAGCCTACATTAGACTTCTGGCCGACCTTGACAATTTGCACATATGTGAGAGAATAAATTCAAAATAGACTTCTGCTCATCCAAACAAGATGATATTTAGATCAATCTTGCACCTCTCGGAAAGAGGAATCCAACAAAAATATCATCTCCATCATATGAGTAGTCCAAGGCGGAGTTTGGTCCTAGTTGCCAATTTTAACATTGGTGCTCTATCTAGTATCTCCATGCAAAGTCTATGTGAGCCAATTGTAAACTGGCCCCGAGAAATATGAAGAGCATGTGTCCAACGGTGATTTGTGCAGGGGGGTTTAGGCAATGAGTTCATCTCTAAAATCCATGAAGTGCTCTGCGTAGAAAGCCATCTTCTGGGTAGGAATTGAGTACTTGAGAGGGTTCAGAAGAACAAGGAGGAAGAATTAGACTCTTCATGTTAGAGAAAGAATGAATTGAATCAGATCCAGAGCTTTAGTTGCAACAAACATGGTCATTGTGATTCTCACTGTCCAAGAGGGTGAATGGGAAGGAAAGCAGTGGCAACAACAGGAGGTTGCAAAAGTGCAGAAGCTGAAGGTGTGAATGAGTTGACTGCCATGCTTGATACTACCTTTGCTATGATGTTATGTCTTTCCACGAACATAGTTTCAGGTGTTGGATGGTATGTGGACAATGGAACATCTAGATATATGGCTTATGACTAAAAGATCTTTAGTAGGTTTCAAGAGCAAGATGGATGATCGTGTGTGGAGTTAGGTGATGATGCCATATATCTTGTAAGTTACTGGGCTCCATATCTTTCCAAGTGCTCTTAGGTGATGTTATTGACCTAGATTCTGTCTTATATGCTCAAGTTATTGAAAAGTCTTCTTTCAGTTTCTTGCATCATATATTTATAATATTTGGTTTAGTTTGATGGTAGCAAGTCACTGTTAGAGACAATAACGATGGATCTGCTCACATTTTGGCTAGAGGAATGCAAGAATGTGACCTTTATAGGCTACTCATAAATTCAACTGAGTAGGTATGGCAGGAAAGCCATGATGGAGTGTGCCTCCAGCCTTAAGGAGTTCGTTACAAAATCAACTATGGAATTAGTGATTGATTATTGATTACAATTGATCGGAATATGGAAGAGCATTGGGATGAGGTTTTTAAGGATTCTCTTAGCTGGAGGGAGGTGACCTTGGTGAGGCTCTTACTACAGTTGTTGGAGGATTCACCTAGGAAGAAGGAATTGCCTCTGATGGGCTGATGATTGCACCACCATTTTTGGATTTAAGTATCAATGAGTTTGTACTCATGTTGGGATTTTCAAGTTTAGTGTAGATTTCAATTTGTGATTTGATACTCTGGGTCTTATGAGTTCATTATTGGAGGAAATTCAGAAAAAAATTAAAATCATGATGTGGTGTGAGAACATTCTGACCAGTGGAGATGGCATAAAGGACGAGAAGGTGGGAAGGTTATTGATGTGGTGTTTCTTGTTCACAATATTTTCACCTTGGAGATTCTGACGAGAGTTTAGAGTTCAGAAGGAAGTAGTGATTGTGATTCATGTTACTTTAGGATCGTTGATGGTCAACTGTTTGACCAAGCCCCTAGTCGAGGGGAGGTTCATGACATAGGGTAGCATCTTGTGTATGGCAGATAACACTTTCCTCATTAAGAGGGAGTGTAAGATTTTATTACCTTGGAAAGTGTGCACAAGTCTTGGGTGCACATGTGGCAGATGGTACAGTTGAAGGTATCAACAAAATTTTTTCACCAAAGAGGTTCTGGATCAGCTATGTACTACAGTAAAAAGTACAATAGGTACTGCAGGTCTGTGTTGGGCTTTGGCACATGTGGCAGTCTCAACAGATCCATACTGCATTTACTTCTATGCAGCATGATGTTTTGCAGATTAGAGCTTGGCAATAGAATATACTAGCATGGAGCACATCACTATTTGTAGGTTTCTAACAGTGAGGATGCATGCATGCATATGCTAACCATAGATATGAATGGGTCATGCTATCCTCAGCAGTTTGCATCTGTTAGACAGTTTGCATATGCTTGTGTTATTCAGTTTGCATGCACATGTATGAGCAGTTTTTATGTGAAGGTGCATGCAGTTTGCATGCATCAAGTTTCTAATTTAAATTTGCTTGGATCAATTAGGTAAGTCCATGTAGCTTAGCTCAGTTTAGTAAAGTGCATGCAGCCTAGCAGTTAAACTGCAAATCTCAAGGAGGATGAACCTGTGCATGCTTCAGACCATTTTTAGTTGAGGCAGTGTTGTGCATGTGTCCAAATTTCATTGTGCCTACTCTTGTTATTCGCCGATAAAAGAGAAATCAGAGCTATATGTTTTTTCATTCAGTTTCCAGTTCAGCTGTTAGCAGTTTGCTTTTTTTTCTTTGCAGATTTCATTTTCAGAATTAGTGAAACAAATAACAGGTTTTGACAGTCATATATTGAGTTTCCATTATATATCTTTTACAGTATGTATATATAAATTCTAGCATTAATTACAGAGTGCAGTTTTGGCTTTCAGTTTTCTGTAGGAATTCTTTTAGTGCAGAATCTGTTCACCATGTTTCAGAAAATCTAACAATGTGACCTGTCAATGCATAATTTTACACAATGTCACATGCTATTGGAATCAGCTCTCATATATATATATATATATATATATATATATATATTCAACACATTATTTTAATCCACAGATTCATTTACGTTGTCCTATTTATTTTGAATAGTCAGTTTATGTATTGGATTGGTTCATTACATTGTCACATTTGTTGTTATTTTTCAAGTAAGATTTCGGTGTATATTTTCGAAAAATAAATAAATTAGGCCTTCTGGCTGTAAAACCTCATGTAAATAAAACCATGGAAAAACAAGAAATTGGACCATCCAATATAAGCTCTTGATTCTGAATATGTTGCTATCTTCCTTTTAAAAAGTTCTGCACTGTTATCCACTGTCCATGGTTCTGAATTTCTTTGTAAACACTCTTCAATAATTCTAAGCTTCCTGTGATTCAGGACATGATATTAGCATCTTTGACTCAAGAATCAAGATACATAACGAGATGAAAAGAAATGTTGTCAAAATATAATTTATTTTCTTATTTCCATTGTTATGGGATTTGAGGATCATTGTTTTTTGTTCAGTTCATGGACATCCAATTATTTTTTTTCTTCAGGGCTCTTTGTGAAATAGTTGGGTTGTGAATGCAGGCTCTGACCCATGCTCGAGTACCTATTGTGAAATTCACTGACCCACTGACTGGAATTTCCTGTGACATTTGCATCAATAATATCCTGGCAGTCGTAAATACAAAGCTTCTTTATGATTATGCACAAATAGATGTCCGTTTACAGCAACTTGCATTCATGGTAAAGCATTGGGCAAAAAGTCGGAAGATCAATGAGACATATCAGGGCACTCTGTCTAGCTATGCGTGAGTAATACAGTACACTTATAGCCTTTGGTAATTTCCGTGGGATACACTTTTAGATGTGTTGTAAGTTACAAATAGTTGTAGTATTCATCAATTCCATTTTATGATCACTTTGTTCTGAGTCTGTTTTTGCAGGTATGTGCTTATGTGCATTCACTTTCTACAACAGCGCAGACCTCCGATTCTTCCTTGCTTACAGGTATTTAGATTTTCAACTCCATATGATTCATTCCCTTTCAATCTTTTGTTTATTGGCATTTACATATTTTCCCGAGAAGTTATCTCTTGGTATTGTGATCATTGTCGGAGAGAGCTAACGCTTGCTTGAAAATGTTGAAAAGCGTAACTAGGTTCAGTCTTTATAATGATCTCGTTCTGTCTTCATAATGATCTCATTGAAATCATGACATTGTATATTTTTTATAAAGAAAGAAAAATAAATTATATTTTTGTTTTGGAGTATGGATTTCATACTCAAGTTTGAGTCAAAAGCAAGTGCTTCTTGCTTTTAGGTCTTCTAGGTCTTCTAGGATAAAAGATATTATTGGTCACGTGTCATAGTCCCATTTGGATTAATTATAATAAAGGAAAATATTTATTTTGTCAAGAAAAAGCCATGGATAAGCCCAAGACCAAGTCGGCCCAAGGAGCAGATCAAGTCGGCCTAAAAGGAGGGAATTTGACCTTCAAGAAAGGCTATATAAAGGAGAGGAACTCAACTAATTTGGTCACTCATCTCACACAAGTTTGATCTTCAATGGCGAAGAAGAGAAAGAGTAGCTGGAGGATGAAAAAGAGGAGCAGAAGTCGAAGTTTGTCAAATATTCTCTTTTCTTGTCTCGCTAGGGTTTGTGAAGGTGCCAGTTGTAGGGGGCGAAATTCTGAAGCAGTTACAGGAGGCTGAAATTCTGTTGCAGGGGCCAAAGTTGCAGTATCTCAGTTTTGGTAGCTGTCTCAAGGAAGATCTTTTTGGGGGCTAGCTTTGGGCTTGGAGGGTTTGTTGTCTTTGGTCTTTGGGTCTTGGAAGTCTCTTTTGTAGGCAGATTCTAAAGAAGAAGAGAAGCATTTTCTAGGTTTTCCCCTTGGAGGGGTTTTTCCTTGGCTTGGAGCCTATGTCTTGTTGTGATCTTCATTGTTTTGGTAACTGCTTGATGAATAAAGATCAATAAAGTAATAAAAGACCAACAAATATCAAAAGTAATTATCAAGTTAGGGAAAGTCATCTAAATATATAACTCTCCTGATTTTCCAACATGGTATTAGAGGTAAGGTTCAAGTTGGAGACGAAAGATCACATCTTTGTTGGCATTATGGCAAGGGCTATAAGGAAGGGTTTCAAGGTTCTTGGAAATCTTGCTACATCCATCAAGAATTGTCTATCGAAGATCATCTCCATGCTTGCAAAAGAAATAGATCGAAGTATGTTCTCTGCTTTATTCGACACTTAAAAAAAAGAGAATGTATGGGTTATTGAAAGTGGTGCCTATAGACATATGACGGGAGAATGTAGTCAACTACAAACCCTATCTAAGGGTAACTCATCTCATTCAATCGAACTTGGAGACAAGAAGAGCTATCCAGTGAAAAGGATTGGATCCACTTCGTTGGAGCTTGAGTCTGGTGGAAGCATTCACCTCAACAATATCTTGTATGTTCCGGGCTTGAATAAAAACTTACTTTTTATTTCTTGTCTAGAGGATAAGGGTGATAAAGTTGCTTTTGTTGATGGCAACGTTTTGGTTTGGAGTAAGGGCTCAAGTATTAATGATGTTAGGGTGATTAGGATTCGTGAGGGGACATTGTATAGATTCTTTACGCCTCTATCTTATGCCTAATAGAAAATTATATATTACAGAGAAATGGAACACATAAAAATATGCTGAAATACAAACACAAAAAACATATAAAACAAGAGAGGCACAGATATATGTGGTTCACCCAACTTGGGCTACGTCCACGGGGAAACAACCAGTCCTTCCTTTCTATTATCCAGCAAAATGAAGAGACACAACCTACAACAGACCCGCTGTAATATCCTCTACTCTTTCACACAGTCCCCCTTTCTCTCTCTCTCTCAGAATACACACTCAACACACAACTGCAATACAATTCCCTCATGTGAGCCAAGGGGTTGCCTTCTAGGGAAAAAACCCTAAATTAATCATAACTTCTACAGTCAGATCATCCGCCTAATTAACAGCCCATATTGACTACATAATTACAATATTTTACAAGGCAACCCCCGCACCCCCCGCGTGGAGAGGTGTACAGTCTATCTGGGGTATACATCTGAATGAAACAAAGACCTCTAAATTAGGATGATAATCAGGCTCCACACCCAAGAATGCCCCAGTCCCCTTGGAAGTGAGTCCTTCCGAACTATGACATTGAAGGTATGGACACCTTCATTTTAAGATTTGGCCATCTCTAAGTCCAATGGCCAATGACATCCCCGAGTTAAACAAAGAGAATGAAAGGACCTGTAAGGGATGTGCTCCCGTACCCCCTGCATGGAGAGGTGTACAGTCTATCTGGGGTATACATCTGAATGAAACAAATACCTCTAAATTAGGATGATAATCAGGCTCCACACCCAAGAATGCCCCAGTCCCCTTGGAAGTGAGTCCTTCCGAACTATGACATTGAAGGTATGGACACCTTCATTTTAAGATTTTGCCATCTCTAAGTCCAATGGTCAATGTCATCCCTGAGTTAAACGAAGAGAATGAAAGGACCTATAAGGGATGTGCTCTAGGCAAGAACGTAAGGAAACCATTTGCAAGTAGTGACACTAGATCTAAAGAAATTTTGGATCTCATACACTCAGATGTATGTGGACCTATGGCAATCAAGTCTCTTGGTTGGAATCCGTATTATGTAACCTTCATTGATGATTACTTAAGGAAGACTTGGTTATACCTTCTGAAGAATAAGGATGAGGTATTCGAAAAAGTTTAAGGAGTTTAAGAATGAAGTGAAAAACCTAACTGAGAGAAAGAATAAAATTCAAAGGTTCAACAATGGTGGAGAATACACCTCCTGGTGTGGCAGAAAGGAAGAATCAAACTATTGAGGAATGTGTCAGGGCTCTGTTGCATGATCAAGATCTCCCTCAATTCCTATGGGGAGAGGCATGTATGACAACTATTTACTTGCAAAATCAAAGTCCTCACAGGATTCTCAACAATATGACTCCGGAAGAAGCATTTACAGGAAAGAAGCCAAGTTTGGATCATCTTCGAATATTTGGGTGTCCTATGTATATTCATATACCTAAGGACAAGAGAAAGAAGTTAGATCCTACCAGCCTAAAGGGCATATTTGTGGGATATAGTGCTTCATTTAAAGCATATAGAATCTATATTAAGGAGTACTGTCGAATTGGAGTAAGCAAGGATGTAATCTTTGATGAAAGTATAGCTTACAAGAAATTGAAGGATGTTCTAGTTGACTTTGATGAAGAAGAGATGCCTATTATTGAAGATATCTCGAGGAACAATGATGGTCAAATACGACATCTGATAAAGAATATGTTGAAGCTAAGTTGCACTAAAACAAATATGGATACCGGGTTTGAAATGGATACGACAAATATTCAAAAAATTCGGATATTACCATTCATCTTTTAGAATCTAGATTTTATATCTAAAAACACATAATCATCATCATGAATTCAACATAGACAAATCATGATGATGAATTCAACATAAACAAATCGTCATCATCAATTCAGCGTAAACATTGTCATCATCATTAGTCATTATTATAACATTCAACATATTATCATCATCATTAGTAATGTAATAAAAACTGCTACAACCTTTGTGATTTTGGGTCCAACTCCTTCAAAGAACGTGTCATGCATGGTAAATGGTATCTATCTTCCTTGCATGACTATTAAAAGGCCCATGGGGTCATTGGGATATTCTGTCAAGACCTATTTGAACATTTCAATCTTCTCAGCATCAGCTTGGTCTCTTAACTATATGCAAGAAAAAGATTGGCTAGAGAAGGTTTGTTATATTGGAGTGATTTATGAAATCAATAGAAAAATCAATGACAATTAACAAAACCTTAACCAAATTGACAATTAATTGCTCAAATAAATCTCTTTACGGAGATATTCATCAAACCCTTCTGTTTGGATTTTTAAACATCTATCTTTATTTTTATTATTTATTTATGGCTATACAAATTTTCACACTTTTTAACATTTTAAGGGTGGATTCCCATCACGATTTTCATGGATCTGTTTCCGGATTTTCGAAACGGATCCAAAAAAAATTTAAAACCTTGGGAAACGTATCCAATTCCACATCTGAAGTTTCCAATTTTTTGAAACGACACAAAAACGTTTTCACAATGTTTCAGACTAAGTTGCACGATACGGGGAAACATGTACGAGTTTTCGAAATGGGCACAAGTACTAAACATGACCCTCCCCCCCTGCCCCAAATTTTGGAAAGGGGAAACACGATATATATATATATATATATATATATATATATATTATTAGGACATTTCAGAAATGTTATGTGCAATCATAAAGTATACATGATACATTATAATTTATTACATTTAAAGTTTAGACATTATGATTAAATTGTCCAATGTCAATGCATAAACTATAAGTCTCTAAATTTACATCACATTTACTCATGAATGATCACAGATACAATGAAAATAACAATATCGAAATATCCAAAATCAACTTAATCAAATATATGAGGCTGCAAGTACAATAAAGACTATGAGGTTGCAAGTACTATAAAGACGAAAGACTAATACTCATCATCATAATCCTCATAAAAAATAGAAGCAGAAGCATGCTCAATAGTGGATGGTGGAGCTGAAAAAGATGATTGGCCAATTCCACTTCTAGGCTCTCGGTCCTCAATATTCATGGCAGCAAGAGAGAGCTCCAAAATCAAGACTTTCTCGATCCACATCCCATTCTTTAGAAGGACCATTGCTATATTCTGGACCCATTACAAGATGCAAGGTGAAAGTTGGAGTGCACATAAACAAAATCCCTATGTTGCCAGGAAACGTGGGTGCGGGGATGGGGACGGGGACGGCATTTTTTGAAACAGGGTGCGTGGGTTCGTCTGGGTATTTTTATATTAATATATATTATAAATTATAAATTATAATTTATATATTAAATTTATAAATTATAAATTTAATGACACTAATAATTTATAAACTTGGATAATATACAATGCTACATGGCTAATATACAACCAAATCGCCATATAAAATAAAAAATTACTCCGACCGATTCAGATTCATAGAGCAGCAAAAACAAAGAGAATTCAAAATCACAAAATGGATTTTTAAGCATATGATGGTGCTTTGTAATTCATAACCACGTTTATTCCTCCAAGATTCATATTTCAAATGTTGTATATACTGACGTTCTGCTTCATTGAAATATATGGAGTCTTGGCTGCTTCATTAAGGTCTTATGACTCTAATTAGTTAGCAATCCCTCTACAACCCGTGGAAGAAATTCTGAACGGTAATAACTTTCGATGGGTTTTAATTGTAGGCCTACTTCAAATAGCTAAGTAAATTTTAGAAAGTAATTGTTTTAGTGGGAGTCTAACAAACTGCCTGTCAGCAGGATGGGTTGCTCTAACTGATCTTTGCAAATCTGTGTCCCCAGGATTACTGACTTTTTGTTATGAGTCAAGCAGTTCACTCTCCATTGAATTAGCTGAAATTTGGAAGGACTTGGTGTAGAAGTAAATGCTATTTTGAAAGCCTGCAAACCAGGGAGCAAGTTTTAATTCCTATCCAATATTTGTATGTTTGAGTCCTGTATGTTTCGCCGTCGAGAGGAGGGCCGCACTGTGAGGGCGGAATCCAGATGAATGCTGCCGCTGTGCCGTTCGATAACTTGTGCAATGTGAATGCTGAATGGTTAGGTCGAATGGTTAGTAACTTAGTAACTTAGGTTTAAGTTTGACATTTGTATTTTTAATTTTTAATCTTTTTAAATTTTAGTTGTAGTTTGATCATTATATGTTTTAAAAAAATCAAAATAGTTCGATTTTAATTTTAATTTATCGTTTGAACTTTGAATCATGAATGTTTTAAAATTTAGAAAAAAAATAAAAAATAAAATAGTTTTTATAATTTATTTTATTAAATTATAATTTATTTTTAATATTTATTAAAATTTAATTAAATTTTTTAATTTTTAATCATTTAAAAAAATTTATATATTTGAAAAAATTGTTCATGAAGAACCTTGAAGAACCCGAAATTCGGGTTCTAAGTACCCAAACGATGGGTTCTTCATACCAAAAGAACCCAAGAACCCGAATTTTTTTTTTGAAGAACCCGGTTCTTCTGAGAAGAACCCATACCCGAATCCGGTACTTGGGTGCGGGAACCCGTGCAACGTAGCAAAATCCTCTTCCTTCTGTGAGCCCAACCTCTTGCGCTTCACAGAATGAATAAAACCATAGGTGCTCCATTTCCTTTTTTTTGATGAAGAGCTTGCCACTTGTGAAAGGACACGAATGGCAAGGTTTTGCAAATGTACACGATTTGCTCCATGACAAATCCACCACCTAACTGGATTCATGGTGCTTTTCTCCTCCAAAGCGGATATATTTGAATAATCATGAATCATCTAATCCTATCTTCCTTCACCTCCTTGTGTAGATGAGTTGGAAACGTTCTCATAAGGGTTTTTTTCACCCCATTAGCCACCTCTCTATCCTTATGGGGTGCCTTCCTCTTCCCATTGCTTTGAGTATTAAGCTCCTCATCATAAAATTTGGGGTTTAAGGCATGTGCTAAAGTGTGCAATGGAGTGTTGAAATTGTTCCACCTATTAAAAATGATTTTCTTGACTAAAGCAACAAAATGATCATCAACAAACAAAAGCCGTGGAGACTCTTGTGAAATGATTTACATAGTTTTCTCAACCATGGAATCCATGCCATCATATACCTCTCCTAAGAAAGGTTGGCCAATGTCAACATTCTGAAGAAGCTCAAATTTAAGGGTTGTGAAATTTAGCATGAAATATATCTTGCTTCATCAATCCTCATCAAGGCACAATCTAGGCACCATATATCCCCGCTCTGAATCGGCCTGTCTCCACTCAGCCCAAAGTTGACTTACCTCCATAGAAACTAATACTTGCTTAACCTCAACAATGTGATACAACATTGGAAAGTTTGAGGCATATATTGTCTGAACAACTTTTAACAACTCCAATTTGGAGTAATCTCGAAATATTGCTTGAGATTGGTGGTGGTTGGCGATGAATTTAACAATATCCCTTACTTCCCCTATGATTTCCTTTTTCCTTGGAACTTTATTGTCGATCTCTTCTAAGATCAGATTCAGATTATGGACAATGCAGGGTGTCCAAAAGATGTGGTCATACCTCCACTCAATAATTAAACCTATAGCTTTGCAAACTGATGCATTATTTGTGATAACTTGTACCGCCCTGTTAAGACCAATTTGTTCAATAGATTTTATAATAACATCAACAATGAACTGTGTGTCTTTTACATCTGTTGAGCAATCTTTCACCTTTAAAAACATTGCTCCTTTTGGTGAAGTGGCAATGATATTTATCAATGGAATGCGCCTTGTATCTGTCCATCCAAATGAGACTATGGTAACCCTAGAGCTACTCCAGGAAGAACGAATTGGTGATAAGATATCCTCCACAAGCTCCTTCTCATTTTTGTGAAGCTGAGTTCTGACTTTCTCATAGTTGGGCCCCTTGTACCCTTGAGGAGCGTTGTTAATTGCCCTTGTCATATCTTGCCAGTGAGGAGAGCGAACAACATTGAATGGGATACCACATGCATAGATGCACCTGACCACTCTGCAATCAACTTCTTCTCTCGCTTGCACATTCACAAATTTAGCAATTTTGCCTATCTTGAACTGTAGCGGATGCCCCTCTAGTATTTTTGGATGGTGGTTGTTCTTGTTGTTGAGTGACTCTCCTCTTCCTTGCTTCAACTATAATCCTTGGCTCAATGTTTGGTGGAGCTTGAGGAGTAGCTTGACAAAGCTCTTGATGCCTTCTTTTAATTCCATCTGCCTCATCTTGCTCTCTTTGATATGCCCTTCTCACCAATGGGTCTTTCATTTTTGTGTAACCTGCAATGCCCTGCCCTCCTCCATGCAAAAGATGTGCCTTCACTCTTGGGTAGGAGCCCTTGTATGAATTATTGCAAATATTACATCGCCATTCCCATGAGCCACCACCTCCACATCTTTAACTTGCACCTTGGTTGGAAGCCATTGCTGCAAGAAAAATTAAAAAACAAATCTATAAAGAAAAAACGTTTTTCATATTTTTGGTAGCATAAACCCTCGAAAAATAGAAGAAATAGTGGGAAAAAAACTAAGAAAATGAATGCTTCTTACCCAAGTTAATTTTTTGTAGCTGAAGCTACCCCAAAATGCCATAAAAGAGTAGAGAAATATGGCTGTAGCTAAGCCAAAAACCAAGAATGTTGTAGCTGAAAACTTCCCACTCCAAAGCTGCTTCTGAAATCTCTTTCTCTTGTTGCCAAAATTTCCTTGGCTCACTGTTGAAAATGCTCTAACTGAAACCACTGCGCTTTTCCTCTTTTCTCCTTGCTAAAATCGTCTGTCTCCAAGTGAAACGACTTGCCCAATTCGTGTGATGAAGGAATGAGGTGAGTCTTTTTATAACTTGCGAGAGCCATATAGAAGCATCCAAAAGATATTTTATTCGCCAAATAAAATAATAAAAACAAAAAAACAAAAACAAAGATACCGAAAAACAAAAATTTAAATGTGGAAACGTGGTCATACGACCAGGAAACGTGTTTCAGGATGTACTGGGCCATGTTTCCCCCCCCGTGAAACCTGGCAGTACGGCTTGAAATGCATTTCCAGGCCGTACCAAACGCGTTTCTGCATTTACGTATCATTTCTGCTCAGAAACAATCTCAAGGACAATGTTTCTTGCAACATAGGTTTCAAACAAGGATTGTATTCATTTCCATTTTGGAAACGATGATCTGCGTTTCTGGCAAATTCTTCAAGCGTTTCCGGTAACTGAGTGTTGAAGGTCCTAGTGAGCCTATACAACAAGTGATTTTTCCAGAAAATCATCAGAGGCTTGGTTCCAATTATTGGCAAATGTCAATGCATGAACTATAAGTCTCTAAATTTACATCACATTTACTCATGAATGATCACAAACACAATGAAAATAACAATATCGGTATATTCAAAAGGCTACAAGTACAATAAAGACTATGAGGTTGCAAGTACTATAAAGACAAAAGACTAATACTCACTCATCATCGTAATTCTCATAAAAAATAGAAGCAAAAGCATGCTCAATAGTGGATGGTGGAGTTGAAGAAGATGATTGGCTAATTCCACTTCTAGGCTTTTGGTCCTCAATATTTATGGAAACAAGAGAGAGCTCCAAATCAGGACTTTCTCGATCCACATCCCATTCTTTAGAAGGACCATTGCTATATTCTGGACCCCTACGAGATGCAAGACGAAGGTTGGAGTGCACATAAACAAAATCCTCTTGCCCAACTTGTTGTGCTTCACAGAATGAATAAAACCATAGGTGCTCCAATTCCTTTTTGCTGATGAAGAGCTTGCCACTTGTGAAAGGACACGAATGGCAAGGTTTTCCAAATGTACACGATTTGCTCCATGACAAATCCACCATCTAACTGGATTCATGGTGCTTCTCTCCTCCAAAGCTGATATATCTGAATAATCATGAATCATCTAATCCTGCAGCAAAACTGGCAAATTCTTCCTGCACCTCCTTGTGTAGATGAGTTGGATAATAAAGTTGATTTTGGATATTTCGATATTGTTATTTTCATTGTGTCTGTGATCATTCATGAGTAAATGTGATGTAAATTTAGAGACTTATAGTTTATGCATTGACATTGGACAATTTAATCATAATGTTTAAATCTCTTTATCTTGCTGCCGAAATCTCCTTTGCTCACTGTTGAAAACGCCCTAGCTGAAACCACTGCTCTTTTCCACTTTTCTCCTTGCTAAAATCGTCCATCTCCAAGTGAAACGACTTGCTCAATTCGTGTGATGAGGGAATGAGGCGAGAGTCTTTTTATAACTTGTGAGAACCATCTAGAAGCATCCAAAAGATGTTTTATTCACCAAATAAAATAATACAAACAAAAAACAAAAACAAAGAAACTAAAAAAATAAATTTAAATGTGGAAACGCGATCGTACAACTAGGAAACGTGTTTTAGGCCGTACTGCCATGTTTCCCCCATGTGAAACGTGGCAGTACGACCTGAAATGTGTTTCCAGGCCGTACCAAATGTGCTTCCGCGTTTCCGTACTGTTTCTGCCTAGAAACAACCTCAAGACCAACGTTTCCTGCAACATAGGTTTGAGACAAGGGTTGTATTCGTTTATGTTTTGGAAACAATGATCCACGTTTCCGGCAAATTCTTCAGGCGTTTCCGGTAACTTAGTGTTGCAAGTCCTAGTGAGCCTATACAACAAGTGATTATTCTAGAAAATCATAAGAGGACTGAAGTAGAAGGACATAGAACATCTGGGACTGTCAGGGAAAGTAAAATACCTAAGAGGTATTCTGGGTATCCCACATACATGACAAAGCTTGTTGAAGCATAACCTTTCTCCTATGAAGATGCTGCTAAACATTAAGAGTGGGAATTCTATGCAGGAAGAATATTAGTCCATAATAAAGAACAATGTTTGGGAAATTGTCCCTAGGCCAAGTGACCATTGACAAGTCTATAGTCACTTCAAAATGGTTTACAAGATATAGCATGCTATAGATGGGAGCATTGATAAATACAAAGCAAGGTTTGTAGCAAGAGGCTTCTCACAGAAAGAAGGGATTGATTATGAGGAAACCTTTGCTCCCACAACTAGATATACGACAATAAGGTCGCTTGTTTTGTTGGCTGCTACTATGGGATGGAACATCCATCAAATGGATGTCAAGACAACTTTCCTGAATGGGACCATTGATGTGGAGGTTCACTTGAGTAGCCTCAAGGATTTGAAATAAATCAAAGGGAGACTCATGTCTCCATGTTGAAGAAAGCTCTATATGGCTTAAAGCAAGCACATAGAGCTTGGCATGCAAGGATGGATGCATACCTATTAAGACTTGGTTTTACCATGAGTATTGCAGATCCTAACCTATATATTAAGGTGGTCCAAGGTGAACTATTGATCATACATTTGTATCTGGATGATCTACTAGTCACAGGCGTAGAGAATCAGATTTAGGAATGCAAGAAGTAGTTAGCAACCGAGTTCGATATGAAGGATGTTGGGATTATGCATTATTACTTGGGACTAGAAGTATGGCAAAAGTTAGGAGAGATATATCTTGGTCAAGGTAAATATGTGATCAAGATACTTCAGAAGTTTGGCATGGATAATAAGCCTATGATGACTCCTATGATTACAAACTTAAAGAAGTTGAGGTGTTCAGAGTCTAGTGCAGTGGATCCTGCTTGCTACAGATAGTTGATTGGGTCCTTGATGTATTTGGTGAATACAAGGCCAGACATTTGCTTTGCAGTGAATATCCTCAATTAGTTTTAGATGAAGCCAAAACATGATCATTGGATTGCAGCCAAGCATATCCTAAGATATTTGTGTGGAACCATACATCACTGCCTCCAGTATACTGGTATTGAAATCCAACTCATGGGATATCCAAATTCAGATTGGGGTGGCAGTGAGTCAGATAGAAGAAGCACCACAGGTGGATGATTCAGCATAAGGTCTTCCATGGTGTCATGGATGAGCATAAAGCAGGATACAATTGCTTTGAGCAGTGCAGAAGCTGAATATGTTGTTGCAAGCAAGGTTTGGCAGGAAGTTGTTTGGCTCACGAAGTTGTTATGAGATTTGTTTGAAGGACCACTTAGCCCTACGTAGATACATTGTGATAATGAGAGTTGCATAAAATTGACAAAAGACTCGATATTTCATGCTAGAACAAAGCATATAAACAATAAGTACCACTACGTCAGAAGCTTGGTACGAGATGGGGTTGTGGAGTTGCACTATTTACGTAGAAATGAACAGGTAGCCGACATATTGACTAAAGCGTTACCAAACAAGAAGCTTTAGTTACCTGGGAGGTAAGCTTGGTTTGGTGGACATCTCTTCCATAATTGAGAGGTAGAGATGTTGGATAGTTCTTGTCTTTATGGGTCAAGCACTAAACTAGGACTAATAGCCGCAAGTCTTAGTGAAGGCCATAAAGAAAAAATGGAGTTCGGAGGATTGGATAAGCATCTAGATTGAAACTTCTTATGGATTGTAGAATCCAGGGAAAGAAGTTATTGACCGATGCTCTTTGAGGATGAGGTAGGGAATCTAAGATAAGAGTAGTCAAAGAGGACCGATATTCTTTGAGGATCCGGGTTTGGGAATCCAAGTTAAGAATAGTCCTAAAAAGGACACACCTTGTAGACATCCAGATGGGGTATGTATCTTGAGAGGTAGTATGGCAGAGTACATGAAGCCTCCCAGCATAATGCTCATAGTTAAAAATGGGCTTGTCAAGTTATGGTCTTCAAGGACAGTGTTGGTTGTGATATAGATTCTTGACAAAGATGGCTTATCAATCTGACTCTTCTTATGAGAATGCTTCAAGATTGAGATTCCTTGTACCATGTAATGTGATTATGAATACCTCCCTAGTTAAGAGAGAGTGTTGAAAAGTGTAGCTAGGTTTGGCCTTCATATTGACCTCATTGTAAATCATGGCACTGTACTTTTTTTATAAAGAAAGAAAAAGAAATTATATTTTTATTTTTGGAGTATGGGTTTCATACTCAAGTTTGAGTCAAAAGCATGTTCTTCGTGCTTTTATGTCTTCTAGGTCTTTCTAGGATAAAGGATATTATTGGTCGTATGGTCCCTTTTGGACTATTTATAATAAAGGAAAACATTTATTTTGTCAAGAAAAAGCCATGGATAAGTCCAAGACCAAGTCGGCCTAAAACGAAGGAATTCGACCCTCAAGAAAGGCTATATAAAGGAGATGAAGTTGACTCATTTGGTCACTCATCTCACACAAGTTCGATCTTTAATAGCGAAGAAGAGAAAGAGTAGCTAGAGGATGAAGAAGAGGAGCATAAGTCAAAGTTTGTCAAAGATTCTCTTTTCTTGTCTCACTAGGGTTTGTGAAGTTGCCAGTTGCAGGAACCTGAAATTGCAGGGGCCGAAGTTGCAGTATCGAAGTTTTGGAAGTTGTCTCAAGAAAGATCTTGTTGGGGGTTGGCTTGGGGCTTGGAGGGTTTGTTGGCTTTGGTCTTTGGGTCTTGGAAGTCTCTTTTGTAAGCAGATTCTTAAGAAGAAGAGAAGCATTTTCTGAGTTTTCCCCTGGCTTGGAGCCTATATCTCGTGTACTTAGTCTTGTTGTGATCTTCATTGTTTTGGTAATTGCTTGATGAACAAAGATCTAATAAAGTAATAAAAGGTCAACAAATGTCACAAGTAATTATCAATTTAAGGAAAATCATCTAAATACGTAAGTCTCATGATTTTCCAACAGAAAATATGTTCATTTCAAGTGAATTTGATTGATATTGACAAAGTATTAATTTCTTATGTGTTGCTAGACGTGTTTGTTTGCATTAGTTGAAACTTGAAAAGGTTAATATTTTTTTAAATAGCTTTTAAAATCTTGATGAGATAGCACATCATGGTATCATGATTTTTTATTCTTTGTAGCTTCAATCGCATTATTTCAAAGACTAAACACCGTATATTTGAGGATGTTGCAAATGCATCCAATTACTAAAAGCATTGAATTTTTACTTCATATATTTAAGGAGAAGATGTTATGTCTGCAATAAACTATTACCAAATATGAACATAGCTATGTAAATTACATGCATTACATACAACATTCAACTGGTCAATATAGTAATCATTTTTGTGTCTCTATGTAGTTGGTGCTGCCAATAGTTAGTAAGTGTTGATGATGAGGTCAGAGAAATTTAATTTTTGGTTTATCAATGTGTCTAAATTTACTTCGGATTTTTTTAGAGCATCAACGAATAAAAGCTGTAGAGATTCTTGCGGAGTGATTTCCACAGTTTTCTCAACCATAGAATCCATACTATTGATTTTTGTAGCATCGGAAAGTGATCTAAGTCTCAAAATTTGTGAGGAGGCTTGGACACCAGTATTCTAAAGAACCCAGAAATCATTTGTGGAAATTCCACTTAGTTTATCTTTTTTAAAATAATTAATTATTTTAATGAGGACCCTAAGTCTAAACTTAGGAAATTAAATAATTAATGGGTATTAATAAAACAAAGTGTGAATCTTTTAGAGAATGAAGATCAAGTCAAGATTTAATCTTAGCCATTGATTAGACTTCTAATCTTGGTCGTTGATTTGTCAATGAAAAGATTATAAAAGAAGACTTGAGGGCCAATTGGAAGATAAGCGGGGCACACACTCAATATCTCGAGGGAAGTCGATTCTGAAGGAATAGAATTCGATTTCAGAGGGAGAGTTGCAGGGTAGAGGAAGCAAAGGGAATCGATAGTGACAGGGCTTGAGGGAAGAAGGACGTAGAAGAAGAGCATAGAGGAAGCACACAAGAGTAGCGCAAAGGGTTCACGCAGTAGTGACGTAGTCTCACGCAGGCTCTGCACAAAGAAGCATGCAGGGGTGACGCAATAGGGGCCAGTGAGTCCCTCAGGTGTCAGAAATTCTCCAGAGGTCTGAGAGAGTTTATCTAAAGTGTTTTCTCAAGAATTTTCTCAATTATTCTGCTAGTCTTTCCTTGTAAAGAATTTGCTATTGAAGATTAATATATAAACCCTTATCTTCTACATTGATTTTCCCACATTGGTTTTTCCGACGACAATTGTCCAAAAATAACTGTGTCATTCTAATTGATTCTTATGCATGCATTTTACTGTTCTTTTCTTTATATATGTACTTGAGTGATAACTGCAGTAGTGTTTATTTCGATATTTACTGGAAGGGTTTTGTAAATAACTTATTGTGGAAATAAGTAGGAGAAATAAATCTATAACTGCAGTAGAATTGAAATTTTCACATGGTTTCAGAGCTTAGATTGAATAAAAGGATTGGAGACCCTGCGATGGGACGAAGTCTAGAAGTTGTTGCAGCAATAACTCGAAAGGGTTCACGCAGCTCTCCAGAGAAAAGGGAAACCATGGAAGAACAAAGGGATCACAACATCTCTGTATTGGCTTCCAGACTGGAAGAAGAATTCGCTTGCGTATCAAGCTCTGCCTCTTCAGAAGTCTGGTATATTGATAGTGGAGCTTCCGCACATATGACGGGAGTATGAAAATGTTTCTCAAGCTACCAGGAAGAGGAAATGAACTTTCAGATCACCATGGGCAATAAGGCGAAGTGTACCCCTGTTGGAAGAGGTGCCGTAGTATTTCAAACTGAAGCTAGCAATAAGCTTCGGGCCACCAATGTGCTGCATGTGCCTGGTTTGGAGATTAACTTACTCTCGGTGTCTCAGCTACAAAACAAGGGCTATGACGTTTACTTCATTGGCAAAAGAGTATATGTCAAACACCCGAGTTGGAAGAGGAAGGCACAAATTGGTGTCAAGAGAAATAAACTGTATAAGTTGTAGCTCGAATCTCCAATGGCATTGATAGGCAGCAATGATGAGAAGGATTTGAATGAACTATGGCACAGGAGAATGTGGCACTTACACCATGGGGTATTGAGAATTCTCAAGAAGATTGTCACAGGGGTTCCAGATTTGAGCACCAAGCGAGATGATGTTTGCAGTGGGTGCGTACTAGGAAAGTACACCAAGGAAACCTACCCCAGGAGTAGCAATAGGGCTAATAGTGTGTTGGGATTAATACACTAGGACATCTGCGGACCAATGTTCGCTAGAGCTCTTAGTGGTGCTGAATATTTCGTCACCTTCATTAATGACCATTCCAGGAAAACTTGGATCTACTTTTTGAAGACCAAGGATGAAGTCTTTGATCGATTCAAGTAGTTTAAAGCTCTGGTTGAGAATCTGACAGGAAAGCGGATCAAGGTATTGCGATCAGATAATGGTGGAGAATACATTGATAAAGACTTCACAAATTTCTGCTCAAGGGAAGGAATCCGAAGAGAGTGGACCGCTCCATATAATCCGGAGCAGAGTGGAATTGCAGAAAGGAAGAATAGAACTATTGTGGAGGTTGCAAGGGCAATGTTGTATGATCAAGGCATGCCCAAATTTTTGTGGGCAGAAGCTTGTAATACATTTGTGTATGTTCAGAACAGGATTCCTCACAACGCATTGGGTAAGATCACTCCAGAAAGTGTCTTCACTGGCAAGAAGCCAGAAGTAAGCCACTTCAGGATCTTTGGTAGTGTGGCATACTGCCATATTCCCGAAGAGAAGAGGAAGAAATTGGATAGGACTGCGGAAAAAGGGATATCTGGTGGGATATAGCGAGAATGCTAAGGCTTGCAGAATCTACATTCCTGACAGCAGGAAGATTGTAGTGCAGTGGGATGTAAAGTTCATGGAGGAACCCATAAGTTTTCAGGAGGCAGCTCAGCCTCAGGTATGGGTAGATGCAATTGAGGAAGAGTACAATTCCATCATGACGAATGATGTTTGGGAAGTGGTTCCTAGGCCTCAGGATAGATCAGTTGTGGGTTCGAGATGGATCTACAAGATCAAATATGTTGCAGATGGCAGTGTAGAAAAATATAAAGCCAGGTTCGTGGCTAAGGGGTATGCTCAGAAGGAGGGAATAAACTATGAAGAAACCTTCTCCCTAGTAGCCAGATATACTTCTATTAGATCCGTGATATCCCTTGCTGTGCAGATGGGGTGGGAGATTCACCGATTGGATGTCAAGACTGCGTTCTTGAATGGGGTGATAGAAGAAGAAGTATATATCGAACAACCAGAGGGATTGAGACGCATGAGCAGAAGACTCATGTGTGTAGGCTTAAGAAAGCCTTGTATGGACTTAAGCAAACCCCTAGAGCTTAGTATGGTCGAATTGATGGTTATTTGCAGAAGATGGGATTCGACAAGAGCGACGCAAATCCCAATCTCTACTATCTGAAAGTAGGGAATGAGCCTCTCATACTGGTGCTGTATGTAGATAACCTATTCCTGACAGCTTCATCTAGGCTCATCAAGGATTGCAAGGAGAACCTCGTTGCAGAATTCGACATGAAGGATCTAGGGCTGATGCATTATTTTTTGGGGTTGGAAGTTTGGCAATAGAAGGGTGAAATCTCCCTTGGTCAAGGAAGACATGCTACAGAAATCTTGAAAAGATTCAAGTTGGAGGACTGTAGACCCATGGCTACTCCAATGATCACCAATTGGAAGAAGATTGATACATCCGAAGATGATGAGGCTGATCCTACCTTGTATAGACAGCTCATCGGGTCCTTGATGTATCTGGTCAACACTAGGGCTGTCAACACCCTCAGTCAGTTCATGGTGGAACCAAGGAGGGCACATTGGCCATCAACCAAACATGTTCTCAGATACCTTCGAGGAACAATCGAGCATGGATTGAGATACATCCGAGGCAATGGCATCAGATGTGTGGGTTCACTGATGCAGATTGGGCTGAAAGTTTAGTAGAGTGGAAAAGTACTAGTGGGTATTGTTTCAATGTTGGATCAGGAATGAGGTGCAGCAGGAAACATAAGTCTGTAGCTTTGAGCTCAACCGAGGCGGAATATATGGCAACAAGCACTGCTTCATCTGAAGCCATATGGCTTAGAAAGACGCTTGTGAATCTACTCAAGGAAATGATGGAAGCGACCAACATTCTCTGTGATAATTAGAGTTGCATGAAGCTCTCTAAGAATCATGTGTTTCATGATCGGTCGAAGCACATTGGCATCAGGTGTCATTTTATCAGAGACTCTGTCTAGCGGGGAGCTCTACAACTGCATTACACTCCGATAGGAGAACAGGTGGCTGACATCCTCACTAAAGCTCTGGGAAAGACAAAGCTTGTCTACTTCAGAGAGAAGATGGGGATGATCAAGAATCCATTTCAGTAGAAGAAGTGGACAGATTCAGAATTGAGAGGGAGGTACAGTACATATGAGGAAGTGACAGTGGCAGTGTCATGGGCAACAATACAGAAGGTAGCAGCACAACAGATTAGGTGCAACAACCGAGCATCAACAGGGCAGAGGGTGCTTCATTGTCAGAGCAATATGCAACAAACAAATTGCTAGAACACTTTCCTTGCTAAGAGGGAGTGTTGATTTTTGTAGCATCGGAAAGTGATCTAAGTCTCAAAATTTGTGCAGGCTTGGACACCAGTATTCTAAAGAACCCATAAATCGTTTGTGGAAATTCCACTCACTTTATGTTTTATTAAAATAATTAATTATTTTAATGAGGACCCTGAGTCTGAACTTAGGGAAATTAAATAATTAATGGGTATTAATAAAACAGAGTGTGAATCTTCTAGAGAACGAAGATCAAGTCAAGATTTAATCTTTAGTCATTGATTAGACTTGTAATCCGGGCCGTTGATTTGTCAATGAAAATATTATCAAAGAAGTCTCGAGGGCCATTTGGAAGATAAGCTGGGCACACACTCAGTAATCCGAGGGAAGTCGATTATGAAGGAATAGAATTCGATTTCAGAGGGGGAGTTGCAGGGTAGAGGAAGCATAGGGCATCAACGGTGACAGGGCTTGAGAGAAGAAGGACATAGAAGAAGGGAAGAGAGGTAGCACAAAGGAGCAGTGTAGAGGGCTCACGCAATAGTGACGCAATCAGTGAAACAGGAATCGATGACTTAGCCGATTAGTCGTGATTACTACTCTGCTCGGCAACCAGACGATCCGATTTGCCTCTGTGGGAGTCAAACTCGTGTTGATCGAGTTTGACTCATGGTCAACGCGAGTTTGACTCGCGCAGAGGCAATTATTCCGATTTTTTCCGAAATTTGCCCGATTACTCGACTGTCATGTCTTCCTAGGTTTTTCGTGGGAAGTGGTTTTGTTGCCAGCGTGTTGTTTTATTTACACGCACGCTGTTAAATGTTTTATTTACACGCGCATTGTCTTGGGAGTCATCGCCATTGTTGGTACTGGAGCCACATTGCTGGTGCTGGTGTTGGAGCCGTCGCCATTGCCGTCGCTGGAGCTTGCTAGAGTTGCCGCAGTAGGAGCTGTGCTCACTGTGCCGCCATCGTCTTCACTGAATCAGACATTGCCGTTGTCGGGGAGTTCACACATTGTCGCCGTCGAAGAATTTAAACATTGTCGCATTGCATCATTGCTGGAGTGTCTAATAGCCACCATCGCTGGAGTGTCAAATTGCCGCCATCGTCGAAGAGTGCTGCCATCGCTGGAGTGTCAAATTGCATCGAGAGTTCAACAGTAACTTGTAAGTGTCAAGACTCGACTCAAATTTCAATAATAATTTTTTTTTGTTTTTTTTTGTTTTAATAAACTAAAATGAAAATGATAAATCTAATACATTATACGATTCAATATTCATGGGACTAGTCACTACTGTGGCCCTCCACGCTGGTCCAATACAGAGAATGACCCTCCACGCTGGTTGGATGGGCTTAGATTTAATATATTTTGTTAAGCTTTGGACAAATGTGGTTCCAAGTTCCAGATAATAATGTTTGATTTTTGGTTAAATAGATGTATAGGTTTCCGTGTCTGTAAGACAGTAATTAATGCCTTTATGTCAATCATTCCTTCAAGCATTTATTTGTTGAACATGAAGAAACTTCTAAACATAGAAAATTGAGTCTAACGAAAAGAGATATTTAAGCTAGGATATGTAAATGACAGTAGGAAACCAAAGCCTCGGAAAAATTCAACAGAATGAGGGCATACAATCTTTTGCCTGTAAAAACTTCCAACTTCCAACAGAACTGGGACTGTGATTTATCATTTACCATATACCTATAAAATTATAAATTATAAAATTTAAATTGTTTTTTTTTTTTTTTTTTTTAAATTTAAACTGTAATTACTAAAGTCTAATACTGTATAAAATAAATATCTCCTTTTTTTAATAAATAAATATCTCCTTTTGAGATTCCAGAAAATAAATATCTCCTTTTTTAATTTTTATTTTTTTTGCCTTCTTATTTTGTAGGAAGTTAGGAACCACAACAATGTCGAGGGAGAAGGATTTTGCTTGGGCTTATTGTGACAAGATTCTCGGAAGTCCCAAGCTCCTTTGTAAATTTTGCAAAACAAAATGTAGTGGAGGCATCTATAGATTCAAGTACCACCTTGCACAGATCCCCGGGCATGATATAGGTTTCTGTAGCAAGGTTGACGATAATGTCAAACACCCAGCAACCTTGGCCCTTGACATGTTGAGGCAGCATAATGCTAAGAGAGCAACGCAAAAACAAGAAATAGGAACTCTTGGAGTTGAAGTTTCTTCTTCCAATACCCCCTTTTCATTTCCTTCTATTGAGTCCTCAATGCCATTCCCAAGTTTCTCACACATGCCTCCAAGTCCGAGCCAAACTCAAGCCCAGATGAATCGACCTGAATTCAACACTGGAGGTGGAAACATAAACACTTTTTTTGCTTCCCGCACAAAACCTGGTTCCCAACCTACCTTGGATGCCACTGGTTGGAAAAAAGATATCCATAGACAGGAAAGGAAGGCCATTGCTAACTTTTGGTTCTATTCTGACATACCTTTCCACTGTGCCAGAAGTCCTTATTGGCAAGCTATGATTGATGCAGTCGCTGTTGCAGGTCCAGGATTCAAAGCCCCTACATCAGAGAGCCTTAGGACAGATTTGTTGTTAGAGAGTGTTGAAGATGTCATGCTTGTGCTAGCTGAGTTTCGTTCATCATGGGTAGAGACAGGGTGCACCATCATGAGTGATGGATGGACTGATCAGAGGAATAGAACTTTAATAAATTTCCTTGTATCTTGTCCAGCAGGCACAATGTTTCTCAAATCAGTGGACGCCTTAGAAAAGGTTAAGACTGCCCAACTTATTTGTGAAATGATGGAGGAAGTCGTTCAAGAAGTGGGAGAAGAACATGTTGTACAAATTGTCACCGACAATGCAGCTAATTATATGGCTGCTGGTAGAATTTTTGAGATTAGGCACCCCACTATTTCTTGGACCTCTTGTGCTGCCCATTGCATAGATTTAATGCTTGAGGACATTGGTAAGCTTCATTGGATACATGAGGTTGTGGAGAAGGAAAAATCCATAACCAAATACCTGTACAACCACGCTATTGTCCTAAACACCATGAGAAAATACATTGAAGGTAAAGAAATTGTTCGACCTGCAGTGACTAGATTTGCAACAAATTTCATATCTTTGCAATTTGTGGTTGAGCAAAAGATAAATCTGAAGAGGATGTTCTTGGGACCTGAGTGGATGGCATCTAAACATTCCAAGGCCCTTGAAGGCATTGAAAATGTTGCACTTGAGAAAAATGATGGTTTTTGGAAAGACGCCGAAGAGATTATTGCTGTGACAGAGTCCCTTGTCAGAGTTCTCAGGTACTTCAAGTCTTTTAGTTTTAACTTTTTCATTTTTTAAATTTCATTTCAAGCTTCTTTTTATTTTCAAAGTTTCATATTTCATTAAATTTGAAAGCTTGAACTTTCAGGATGGTTGATGGTGAGAACCCTGCTATGGGTTACATTTATGAGGCGATGGATCTCGCAAAGGAGGCCATCAAAAGAAGATATGGCGACGAGGAGGCAAAGTATTTGCTTCTTTGGGATATTATTGATGCACGTTGGGATAGGCAATTGCATTCCCCCTTACATGCTGCTGGGTACTTTTTAAACCCACAGTGTTTTTATGATAAGAGAAAATTTAATGAAGATGGGGAGGTTGGCAGAGGACTTATGACATGCATTGAAAGGTGCTCCCCTGATCCCAAATTTCAAAGCCGTGTCTTTTCCCAACTACAGGATTATAGGACGCCAGCCAAATTATTTACCTATACCAGTGCTATACGAGAAATGACTAAGATGTTGCCAAGTATCCTGAAGGCTTCATCAATTCATTAAATTTGTTTAAAATTTATTTTGTATGTTAAATGTTTTATTAAATTTTGTTTTCTTTTTAAGCTTTTAGTATTTAGTACTTACTACTCACAAACACTTGGCATTTTCTAGGTCTTTGGTGGAAAAATTTTGGTAGTGATACACCAGAGTTGAAGAGATTCGCCATTCGAATCTTAAACCAATCATGCAGTGCTTCAGGTTGTGAGCGCAACTGGAGCATGTTTGAGAAAATACATTCTAAGAAGCGCAATCGATTGGCACAAAAGCGCTTAAATGACCTTGTATTTGTCCATTACAATCTACGACTTCGCAACAAGCAAATACTAGGTGAGACCCTGAATTTGAAGTTTTTATAATTTGATTTGCACTTTAAAATTTTAAACTTTAAAGTTCAAACTTTAATTTACATTTCAATGTCTCATGATAATGACAGGTTTGGATCATTCACCAATCGACCTTGAGGAGATAGATCTGCAAACTATAAATGCATCAGATTGGGTCCAATTAGAGGAGCAGCCTCCTCTTTTAAGTCTACATGACTTGGAGAACTTAGAGAGTCAAGAAAGCAAAGGAGTGGGAGGAATCGCTTCTAGTTCTCACTCTTAGAGTCTTAGACTCGCAGTTATTGATTTTTTAGTATTTACTGATTTGCTTGGCAGTATTTTGTAAACTTTTAGAAGCATATGCTTCTGGTTCTATGTAGTCACCAGTTAGGACTCAGTACTTCGGATCATGTTTGGAGTCTGGACTCATAACATATATGAGATACTTATTCATTCATGATATTTTGGACATCTATTGATATTATGCATTATTTGGACATGGCTTTATTGAATATTAATGAAAAATAGTTGTTTTAATTCAATATATGTGTATATCTTTATTTATTGAATTTGCCGATTTTTTCCCGATTTTTTTCCGATTCGATTCAAACTCTTCGCTCTTTTGCCTCGCCGATTTATTGCTGATTCCGAGTCTGGTAACATTGGACGCAATCTCACCCAAGCTTTGTGCAGAGAAGCACGCAGGGGTGACACAGTAGGGGCGAGTGAGCCCCTCAGGTGTCAGAAATTCTCCAGAGGTCTGAGAGAGTTTCTCTCAGGTGTTTTCTTAAGAAGTTTCTCATTATTCTGCCAGTCCTTCCTTGTAAAGAATTTGCTGCTGAAGATTAATATATAAACCCTCATTTGTTGCACCGGTTTTCCCACATTGGGTTTTTCTGGCGACAATTGTCCAAAAATAACTTTTTTCACACATACTGTCATGAACATTTGCCAAGAAATGCTTGTCTGTTTTGGCACTTCAGAGGAACTCAAATGGAATGGATGTGAACTTGAGCAAAAGATCTGTCTTGCTCCACCATTCCTCAGGAAGACACAATCTGTGCACCATAGTTCCTTGCTCGGAATGTGCCTGTCTTTTCTCAACTTGTTTTCCACTCAGTCCGAATCTTATTTATTTCATAGATAATTTCTTCTTTATATATTATGTCTTCTTGTTTGATCTTCAACGCTACTATCTTTTCTTGGAGTGTAATGCTAGTTCCCCATCTCTTGAGTTCCTACTACCGGTTTATGTTGAGATTTTGTGTATTTGGGGTAGCATCAGTTGTGCTCTAGGTCCCAAATTTTGAGGAAGGACTAGAGTTCACCTGATCTACAAGGCCCAAAAATGGATTTGGGAATTTTCATCTGGTTTAGGAGATATTAAATTAATTAATTATTTTAATGTATTTCCTAAGTTAAAACTTAGGAAAATAAAATAATTAAAGTGAATTTAATTAAACATGCGATGAAATTGTCTTAAGTCACACGGATCAAGCTTTCTTTTAATCTTAGCCATTGTTTAAAGATTTAATCTTGGTTGTTGATTTGTCAATGAGAAAAGTATAAAGGAAAGGCTTGGGGTCATTTGTAAGACACACATAGGTAGAGCACTGAAGCTAAGCTGAGATTCTAGTGCTGGGTTGCTAAGAATTCTCAAGTGTTTCAATTGCAAAGAGGGGAATTTAGACCAAGGGGATGATCTGATCTCGAGGTCTAGAATACACAAGAAGCAGAGAAGAGATCAAGAAAGACAGCAACAGCAGCAGCAGACGACAGCGGTAGTAGGCGACAACAGCATACGGCAGCAGCAGTAGCAGACGACAACAACAACAAGGATAACGTGATTTTCAGGAAACCCTTTAGGGGTTACGCAGAGACCCTTAGGGGCAGCGTAGTGACTGCGTCACCCAGTCTTGTGTAACGTAGTTCCTTTCAGTGACAGCGTTGAGCATTTGGAGGCCTTCAGAGGTTGACGTAGTGTCTTTCAGGGGAAAATCTGGGGTTTCTAGGCCTAGATCTGGCTGAGTTCTGTAAATCCCATTTGAGGGTGTGGTTCAGTTAGTATTGTTGGTCTTAGATAAGCCAAGTGCTGCAAATCTAGAGTTTTCTTTGTAGGGTTTTCCAGATCTAGAACCTAGAGTTGTGTATTGAGAAATATTCTTAATAATAGAGCCCTCCAGTAGCCAGAGACCGGTTTTCCCACATTGGGTTTTTCTGGGGACAGTTTGTCTAGAAAAAACTGTCACTTTGTCTATGTGTGCATGTGCTTATTCTAGATCTGAATTGGTAGCGATTTGTTATGTGTTTTACTTTGATGTTGACTTGAATTTATTTAGTTAATAACTTGTATAAGTAGGAGAAGCTTAACTGGATTAACATAAATAATTTCTGCATAAGAATTAAGATTCAGAAATTCCTACATGGTATCAGAGCGATTGCAGATCTAGAAGGGTCACGAGCTGAAGAATATGAAGGATCTAGCTGTAGAAAGTAGCTAGAAAGGCAACAGAAAAGAAGATTTGAAGGGATAGCGCCGTTTTCAGGAGGAGATTCACGCAGAGGGAAGGGTGACGCTGTCCAGCGCTGTGTCGTAGCAAGCCCACACAATTACTGCGCAAAGGCAGCTCAGAAACAACGTTGGTTAAGTTTGAAGCCAGCCAGTGTGATTCAGATCTGAATCTGTCAGATCCAAAAAAGTCTGCAGAAAAGTTGCAGTGGGGTTAAACTTCTGAAGTTTTCAGATTTTTAACCTTAGCACAAGTGACAAAATTTGGGAAGAGATCAACTTCTCAGAGAGTTTCTTGCCAAAGGAAACTTGTAGTTTGGTCAGAGGATCAAAGAAGAAGCTGAATCATAGTTGATTTGGTAGATTTCCAAGGAGGGAAATCAAGCGTCGTAGGGAGCAGAGGGTGCCCAGTTTGAGAAGGACCCTAGATCCAGATCTCTAGCATAGAGAAGAGGAGCTCCGACACATTCTGAGCAAATGGCTCCTCATGGACTGCGTGATCAGGATAGGCTAGAGGGCCTCTCAAACTTTTCGGTGTGGAAAGCAAGGATCTTGATCAAGAAGAAGAAGAAGAAGGATCTTTCTAAGATCAAGTGCTTCCAGTGTGGCGAAATGGGACTTTTTGCCAACCATTGTCCAGAAAAGAAGGACAAGGAAGCATCTTCTTCCAAAGCAGCGATGGCAGATGATGGGTTCAGAGATGATGTAGCCATGAGTGCTCATGAACCACGGAGGTGGGGTGACATGGACATGTAGAGGAGCTACATGGAAGAGAGGCGGGATCCTTGAGCAACTCATCTCTTGGATCACAAACGAGCTAGTCAGCCTTAAGACAGTAGCGAGACAAGTGGAGCAGTGGGTGCATAGATCACAGATGAGGCAGAGGTAGAGGCAGATCTGGAGGCTGGGAGGAGCAATGCAGAGCATAGCAGCAGTAGTGTAGAAGCAGTAGTAGCGCAGAGGCTGATGTGACTTCAGCAGTACAGAGGCTGATGCGACTTCAGCAGCATAGAGCAGTGTTGCTTATGCAGTGCAGTGCTGCAGCAACGCAGAGAGCTTCAGAGGGACAGCGTAGTGCAGTAGCAGCGTGATAGATTTCAGCGCAAGGAGTTGATGTGACATGGGTCTACACCATCCTTCAGAAGGAACAACCAAGAAATGTGCAGGAGGGGCAGGAAATAGGACACAAAATCTTTACACTTGGGACAAATTTGAAGCACATGAAGGTCACCTGGAGAATCCTTTTCAAATTGGATGAGCTAGATGCACATTTTTTTGAAGTGAGACAGTTAGAAGGGAGAAAACTAATGTGGGCATTAAAACCAACTATGATTGCTCTTGTACGACCCAAATTCTTGGAAGAACCTTGTCAAGGGTTCAGACTTCCAGTTGCATCATGCCTTATTAAGATTATAAGGTTGACCGCACCTATAGCTCCCTACAATGATGATGTTATGAACGAGATTTTCAGACTAATAGCAGAGACTTTCTAGGACTTGGACTACAGTGCAGGCTCGACCTTTGGGAAGAAGCTTGAGGTTTTAGAGGTCATGGCCATGACCAAGACTTATGAGGTCATGCGAAGCAACAAAACTAGTAGCTTGTTGACTTTAAATTGTAAAATACACAAGAGGTACTTGTAGTAATAATTTATTAATAAAATGTATATATGATTGATGATAAATGTTACAATGAGGCCCTGCTTATATACCTATGCTTATGAGACATGCCTTTTCAGTTAACTAATGACTACTTAACCTAATCCTTATTTGACTATTAGTAATTACACTTATTTTTATTTATTCTATTTGTTATGAATTATATTCATAACATTGCCCCTTTCTTCGAAAAGCTTTGTCCTCAAAGCTATATTCATTTTGTGCTTATCACCTAGTCAAATATAACTATAACTTGACGTTACTGGTACGTCATCTTGTATAATTTTGCAGGCGATATTGTCTTGGATTTATGGTTATCACTTTTTTTTTTTAAATTTTTTATTATTAAATAATTTTAATTAATTAAATTTAATTCCATTTTTTTTAATATATATATGTGTGTGTTTTTAATTAACATGTTATAATTATAAATTATATATTTTATATAATTATAAATTATATAATTTATGAACTATATAAATTTTTTAATTATATTATAATTA
Organism: Pinus albicaulis; assembly: GCA_034641835.2. Classification (NCBI taxonomy): domain Eukaryota; kingdom Viridiplantae; phylum Streptophyta; class Pinopsida; order Pinales; family Pinaceae; genus Pinus; species Pinus albicaulis. The sequence continues at coordinate 6,043,694 of CM076570.1, read as the reverse complement.
ACTATATCGGAGATTCAAAACCGTCCATCATATTCTTTTAAATGTCACCACGTCTCTGTGCATGTGTCGTATACATTTTCACAACACAGGTTTTTCTCTGATACCGTGCTCATTCCTGTTCCTGCTGCTGTGCCTTTTGAAATAAAGGCAATCTCCTATTGCAACACACCTAAACGACGTCTGTCCAATTGTGTTAAAACGCTGAGGCACTGTTGGGGGCTTTGTGGCAATCTCTTTCCACTTTGTAGCGGCGTCCTTATTAAACTCCCATATGGTCAGCACCTCTTCTCCCCGTTGTGCTTCGTTTTTCATCGCCTGCACCAATAGAATTCGCGACCCGCAGTGGAGTAACTGAATGAGATGAGTAGCAACATTATGATGTGAACGAGGCAATGGCACGAAGATGGACGTCCCCTCTACCATGTTGAAACCCATAATGCCATCTGTTATGCGGAAACCCTCTCGTTCCAGCATTAAACAATAGAAATAACCTCCAGAAAATACTGGTCCAGGATTAATATCATTCGTATCTTGAAATAAATCTAAATGCCTTGGCACGAGTCCTGCCATCGTCCATGCATTGTTAGTGGAATCGTATATTCCCACTATATGCTGTCCACTAGTAGCAGAGAATTGCACCACCAACACTTTGTACCCGTCATCCCCTTCTTCAACGATGCCTATCTCCCTTTCTTCAACGATGCATGCAATTGGTGGGAGCACCAAGTACTTGGCTGTGATAGGATTGCAGACAAAGATGGAGTTGGAATAGGCGCCTTGCATCAAGAAGAGGCCTGCCCCTGATCCCAGATAACTAAAAGGTGGACGTTCCTTCCCCACTAAAAAATCAAGGGATAAACAAGAGTTCCTCCAACTCCGTGTGAAGCAGGAGTATGTCCAACAATTTTGATGGTTCTCCACACCTCCCAAAACAAGCCATGGATTTTTGTTTGGAGGGGCCTCTGCCCATCGTCTCCTGACAAAATTGGTCGACGAAAAGAGTGTGTTCCATTGTTTGCACACACTAGTAAATCTATACAGATATTCTGCTGGAAACCATGCCAAAATATCTTCAATCAAATCCCCTGGTAATTCCTCATACAATTGTGAGTAATCCTCCTCCTGGACATTCACAGCTCCCATTTTTAAAACACCATCAATTTTTAAAAGTGAAGTAAAATTCAATAGCAACCTGCCACCTGTGGTACCATTATGATTATGGACCTTCCTCTATTGCACTATTTTATTTTTCAATATAATCCGTTTCTTAGTTCTAGATTCATCCGTCTCAAAAGTTTCCTCTTCAACAAATGCCTTCAGGTTAAACGGTTTTGGCTCAATTCCCATGATATTTGACACTTGCACCATATTCATCTTGTTTGGTGGTTGACCTAGAGGTGGGCGTAATGTAAACTCCAGCTCTAAGGGAGGACCTACTAGTTTCTTATTTTGCCTTTGCTCATATTGTTTTTCTTCTTTTTCTTCATATTCCCAGTGGGATTCAGAGTTTGAGTGATATTCTTCTTCTTTAGTTTTCATATACCCACTGGATTTTCGGTCTCATTTATGTCACATTGAGGAGTTCCTAATTTAGCATTTTCAACATTCTTTTCCAAGTTAGAGCATTCTTCATTGTTAGTCCCTTTCATCTTAATGTATTTTTCCTCATTGTTTTGATATTGTTCATCTTCTTCATAGTCCCTATCATCTTCCTTATTATCGATATCCATAAAATTCTTTTTAAAAAGTGTTGTGACTTCTGCACATGTTTTTTCTAATTGCTAAAGCTTTTCTTGATTTTTTCTAATTTTCTCACTTTCTTCAGGATCTTTATGTAATGGCACATTATACGGTAAGCTATGTTCATAGGCTCGTAAACTACGTTCATAGGCTTGTAAGACTATATTGTATGACATGGCTTTGATACCACTGAAGCAACAAAACTAGTAGCTTGTTGACTTTAAATTGTAAAATACACAAGAGGTACTTGTAGTAATAATTTATTAATAAAATGTATATATGATTGATGATAAATGTTACAATGAGGCCCTGCTTATATACCTATGCAGGTGACCTTTCATGACTAGGCATGTCTTTTAGACATGTCTTTTCAGTTAACTAATGACTACTTAACCTAATCCTTATTTGACTATTAGTAATTACACTTATTTTTATCTATTCTGTTTGTTGTGAATTATATTCATAACATCATGTTTGATCTTGAGTGTGATGGCTTGATTCTACAGATGTTCCAATGCTTCTTTAGCATTAGGAGACATCATCCTGACACAGTCATAACACACATACAGTCCATCTTGTCATCATGTATGAGAGGTCGTGATACCATTTGCCGGGAGCTGCGGACTAGATTGTTGAGCATTTGGAGGAGAGAGTAGTCGGTCTCACCTGTCGCTTATGAGCTAGCCGAAAGGTTGGTTGAGTAGAACATTGGGTTGTTTAGGAGAAAATTGACCAGGGAGGAGTTGCTCCAGTTTGGTGGATCAGGCAACAAAAATGAGCTGAGGAGGAAGGGACTTTGCTTCATCTACAAAGAACCTTGGGGGTTTGATCACTCATGTTTGAGTGACACTGAGGAGATGACATAGATAGAGTAGGTGGATATTCCTCATGACCTTCAAGGTGAGGATTCTTCTTTGGACGAGTCCATGAGGTCATATGAGGATGCCTCTGGGGAGCATGTGCAGTCATGCAGAGTTGTGGACAACAGGCCAGGTTTATATTCTAGCATGCAGCCAGTAGACCCTATGGGAGACATTCAGGTTGATGAGTCACCCGAGATGATTCAGCGTGAGCAGGCTATAGTGGAGCACGAGTCAGCTGAGGAGGAGAATACATGCAGTATACAGGATGATCTGTTATGTAAATTTTATTAATTGTTAATTAGATTTAGTTATCTTAGGTTATTAATGTGGAAGGGCATGATCAAAGATCATGCCTCTTCGCCAAGGGACACCTTGAGGCTATATTTAAAGCTTAGGCGATCTCTCATTGTAATCATCTTTTCATCTATCATCATTAATAATATATATTTATCAAGTTTACCAGAGTTTTTACACTCCATTGGTTTTGTGACGGTTCATCGATAGTCATATATATAATAAATATATATATACGATTATAATTTAATTTTTATATAAACTTTAATCCAAAATTAAATTTATATAAAAATTAGTTATAAAATGTAATATCCCCAAAGGGAAATAACCAGTAATACACAGAAATATGCCAGACAGATGTACAGATTAAAATGCTGGGACCAAATCATGGAACAAGTACACATAGAATGCCAGAACACTAAGCCATTTTATTAATCTGAGAATACATATAGAGGAGTACAAGATAAACAGAATGAGTGCACCTATCCTTGCCCTAGGCAAGTGGAGACCCTCTCAGAACAAATAATGGCTGCAAATAGGGACAGCGTCCTAGCTGGCTGAAGAATCTGCTATGAAGAACTGCTGCTGCAATGTACTGGAACTATGAGCTGGAAACTAGAAAGATGGCTGATCTCAATCCTCCAGGACAGGCAGAAAATGTGAGCGGTATGCCACGGTCCCCCCCTCACCGGTGGCGCCCCCGTGCGCTGGTGACGAGCGCGACGGATGAAGGCGGCGGCCTGAGTCCTCCGGATGAGATGACCAACTCTCGAGCTGAAACGCGCAGAAAAACGGCCCCCGCGAAACCCCCACACAAAGACACGCTCATCGGATCGGCGTCACTCCACGGTGGATACGCGTCCCTCTGCGCCCGGATGGATGCGAGTCCTCCCTCTCCAGGATCTACGTCCCTGTCTCTCCGGATATTGCGTCCTCCCAAGGCTAGATGCGGGATGCGGGTCCTCCCACATCCGGATGCGCTATCTCTCCGGATACGCGTCCTCAGGGGTACCGAATCTGCTGCCTGTCTCTCCGGCCTCTTGTGTCCTCCAAGGGCCTGACCAAATTGTCTCTCGGATACGCGTCCTCCAAGAGCGGATACTGTTGCTATCTCTCCGGATACGCGTCCTCCGAAGCTAGATGCGCCTATCTCCGGATACGCGCGAGTCTCAAGAAGGGGTATCTCCTCTGCCAAATCTCCACCAGAAACTACTGCAATTTACCACTGAAACTGAAGGATGATGCTCAGAAAATAACCTTACTAGGGCAGGCACTCGAAGTCCCCCGAAGCTAAGGGTGATACTCAGAAAATAACCTTACCAGGGCAGGCACTCGAAGTCCCCCGAGGCTAAGGGTGAGATCTTCGCACGGAGACACTCGGTTGCACTAAACAGTGCTGCAGACCGACTAAACAACCGGCGTCCTGAAGCAGACAGAAGTCTAGCTCTCAATATCAATATCAAATCCAACATGCCAAAATGAGGTGAGAACCCCACCTTTTATAGTGCTAAACTCCCTCCAAAACCTTGACTGCGTCCTTCACTCTCCTTGGCCTGCGCAGTTAACCTTGGGTCAGCCTGATGCCTCCCCCTCATACTCATGTGGACCCCTAAGGCCCCCTCTCTAAGTTATAACGTCAGTCAACTAGGAAAAACACTTTATTTTATAAAGTGAGGTGACTAAAGTGAGGTAACCCCTCTTATTTCTCACTTTATTTATTATTTCTAACTAAAGCGGCAAAATTAAACAAAAATGAAATATTCCAATTAGCAAAGCTAATTGGGAATATTACATAAAAAATAAAAATAATTATTATTGTTATATAATAATTATATAATTTATTTATATATTATATAATTTTCAATAAATAATTATATAAATATAATAATTATATAATTTATTTAAAAACAATAATTATTATTATTATTTAAATTTTAAAAAAATTAATTAATTAAATATTAATTAATTAATTAATTTAAAAAAAAAAGGGGGGAAAAGAGAAACTGGCAGAAAAATATTCCCCACCTCATATGCGTTCGATGTCGTCGTCAATGTCAATGGCTGAATTCTAGAAAAAATTGGTTGATCTCGAGAAACAGATCACTAATAATTCTGAAGAATTCGGAAAAAGATTAGTCGACCTTGAAGGTACAGTTGCAGGGCATTCCAACGACATCAAAAGGGTTCATGATACAACAAATCGAATAGAAAGACAAATGTGGCTAAATCATCACGAGGCCACAGAAAAGCTTAACGAAGCAATGAACAAGATGACAGAGCATAGTGAAGCAATGAACAATATGACAAAACTCTTCAGTAAGCTAAATGATAAGATAGATAAGTTAAGTCAGACACAATCCCCAATATCTCCTAACAGGGAACAAAATCAACAAAACAATTCCGCAGATTCAGGGAACTCCGAAGAGCATCAGGAAAAAACCGATTCCCCACATCATCAAGAAGACAGTAATGCAGATTTTCAAAATAAGCAACTCTGGAATGCATTCGCTAATCAATATCCCCTTCTTGTTCCACCATTAACATATCAGCGCAAAGCCAAGATCGACCTACCCAAATTTGATGGTAATGAAAAAAATAGCGTTGCATGGCTTAATAAGGCAGAAGAATATTTTGAGATTTATGACATTACTAGTGATGACGAAAAAATTAAGCATGCTTCCATGAAAATGGAAGGTGAAGCATATAATTGGTATATGTGGTGGAAAAAGACGACGCTCGCTATCAGTTGGAGGAAATTTAAAGATGCATTCTTCAAAAGGTTTCAAGGCATAAAAGAAGAAAAGTTCTTTTCAACGTTTATCAAATTACGCCAAAAAGGAGATGTGGATGAGTACACGCGAGAATGGGAGACTTTGGCAACACGAGTACCCGGATTGTCGGAATCTCGTCTAATCCAGTCTTACATCTCGGGACTTAAAATCCACATACAAGAAGAGCTCGAACTACATGAAATTACGTCCGTAGAAGTAGCAAGGCAAAAAGCAAAAGCTGCTGAAAAGAAATTTGAAAGATTATCAAAACCAGAAAAAGTATATTCGAGACGACGGTTTCCTCAATCTGAAAATGTAGATGACACAAAATATGTCCCTGTCCATCTTCGTGAAGAAGAAAAATCTAGTTTGGAAAAACAAAGAATGCGAGAGGGCAAGTGCAAACGTTGCGGTGAAAACTGGGACCCTAAGCACAAATCTGCTAATGGAAAAGCGAAGAATCTATACAGTTGTGAAGCAACTAACGATGCTAACAGTGCTGATTCATGTATAGAAGGATTAGAAGACAACTTAGAGTTCTCTCTAGAAGTGGATGGCGAAATTATTCCACAAGTGTCATTATCAGCTATGACAGGCATATCACAACCTCAAACCCTAAGGTTAAGAGGACATATTAAGAAAAACAATGTAATTGTTCTAATAGACACAGGCAGCACGCACAATTTTCTAGATTCAACCATGGCCAAAAGACTCAACCTCTTTACTTTTCCCATGCCTAATATGAAGGTAATGGTGGCCGATGGTAAGAAGATTGAACAAGTAGGAAAATGCCATAAAGTCAAATTGCAGATTAAAGACTTTCATTTAGAATCTCCGTTCTACACCGTTCCATTACGAAGAGTAGATGTGGTCTTAGGAATTCAATGGCTACGAACTCTAGGTACTTATTCTGCCAACCATCAGAAGCAGTTTATAAGTTTTAAGTGGAAAGGGCAGAAATACAAGTTGTATGGATTTCAAGCCCCAGAAAATCAAGTCGTATCTTCCTCTCTGATGACGAAGATGATTCAAATAGGAGCGCCAACATCTATAGTACAATGTCATCAGTTAGAAATGTTATCTTCAAAAGGGAGCCACGAAGAGTCACCAGAAGTCAAGACAGGATCCGACCCTGTCGATATCAGATATTTTCACTATCCAGATCAACAAAAGATTGAACTCGAGAATATGCTCCATGATCTTTTTAAAATGTGGGAAGCAAGAGCCCGCCGCTCAAGAAACCCAGGCGTTCGTCAACATTGTCCATCGTTACATATGCTTTGAGGACAAAGCATCTTTAAGAGAGGGGCAATGTTATGTAAATTTTATTAATTGTTAATTAGATTTAGTTATCTTAGGTTATTAATGTGGAAGGGCATGATCAAAGATCATGCCTCTTCGCCAAGGGACACCTTGAGGCTATATTTAAAGCCTAGGAGATCTCTCATTGTAATCATCTTTTCATCTATCATCATTAATAATATATATTTATCAAGTTTACCAGAGTTTTTACACTCCATGATCCTTCTGAGGAGAGCCAGTTGGAGGCTCACATTGAGCCCAGGGTAGAGGAGGATCGGCAACCACCCTTGGGGTCAGCCATTGATGAGGAGCGGGCAGGTGTACAAGCAGCGAGTAGGGTGGCAGTGTTTGCAGACACTTGTCCTCAGGCAGTGTTGGAGGTTCACAAGGCAGTTTCACATCAGCCTTGTAGATGGCAGGAACGTGGAGTTTCCTATGAGATGTGGGAGACAACAGAGCGTCCATCTTTGGGTCTACCCATTGATGAGGTGCAAGCAAATGTAGTGGCAACCAATAGAGCGATAACAATTTTAGGCAACAACCCTCTCCAAGGGTACATAGACAGGGCTTGGAGCCCAACTTGCCCACCTGGGTCCATTATAAGGGGAGTGGTAGGATTTCTTGGATGGATTTTGTTGGTCGATCGGGTAGAGCATTAGGAGTTGCGCATGTTCCAATATCAGCTTAGTAGACATACTCCTTGCACATCCATACATTAGATTGGCAGAAGATCATGAGTTGGTATCCTATTGATGGTATGATCTTCTTAGTCAGGAGCATAGCTTGCCCACCTGGGTCCATTATAAGGGGAGTGGTAGGATTTCTTGGATGGATTTTGTTGGTCGATCGGGTAGAGCATTAGGAGTTGCGCATGTTCCAATATCAGCTTAGTAGACATACTCCTTGCACAAATATCCATACATTAGATTGGCAGAAGATCATGAGTTGGTATCCTATTGATGGTACGATCTTCTTAGTCAGGAGCATAGCGGAGCAAGGACCCTTAGAACTGGCAGATACTACAATTTCCAGTTGGTAGTGGGACACAGGTTGACAACTCTTTATTATTCCATCCTGACTTTAGGAGAGCAGGGTTAGCATTGGATTGAGTCAGGAGTCCGATTGGATAGAGGTGATGAGTTGGTATGCAGTTGGTGGGGCAACTTACACAGTCAAAGCTGCAACATAGGAGGAGCCATGGAGCACTGATGCTTGTTTGCATTGGGATCCAGGTTGTTTTGTTGACGACATATTCAGTCAGTGATTGGTCTGAGATTTGGAAATGGAGGGATCCGTTCCTTGTGGGTTGATACAAAGGCCTTGCATCTCCCAGTAGTTTGTATGGGATTTGAGCATTGGGTCTCAGTGGCATTCGGCCAACACACTGGTCCACATATTTGGATTGCTTGAGGGCAAGCAATCTCGGCGAAGGTTTTGTAATATCCCCTTTTCTGGTGTTCCTTACGACATGGCTAGGATGGATTCTCAGGGTTGGGGGCAGACAGGTCACAGGTGCAGGTTGGTGTCATCAGCGGGACTAGGGGATTTATGGAGGAGTTTTGAGGAGTTTCTATGAGGACCAGTGGCATTCGCTTAGTATATTCCATTGTCCACACAGTTTGCCTTTCATTCTAGTGCATTCTGACAACTTTCGGAAGACTGAGTTATTTTTGGGCTTAACTCAATTAATTACGTTCAAGGTGGCATTCCGGGAGGGATACATGATAGAACACCTTATTGTAATAGCTCGTTGGAACTAGAACGAGAATACTTACATAATGGGATGGCTGGACATGAGTTTCAGTGACCTGAGGAGACATGGTGGCCGAATTACTCTTTTCCCGCATTAAAAAGAATATTTTAAAAGAAGAGAGAAAAATGCTCCATGACTAAAATAATAATAAAATAGAAAGCTCTAGAGGGGTCCATGAGATCTCTAAAAGAAGAGGAGGAGTCCATTGGGGGAATATCTTGGATTGAGTATTGTTTCTTGCATGAGAGATTGAGAACCTGGTTCTCTACTCCATTGGTAACCCCAGGACAGAAACCCTCGGGTGATTAAGAGAGGTCGCGCGAGTACCCATCTCCCCTTGGTGAATTCATCCATAATTCACAGGTGTGTTCAACGGTGCATTTCAGTTCAGTTTGGAGGTCGATACAGTGCAACAGATCATATTGGAGGCCAAATTTCTATCTCAGCTATTTTGATCATATATGCATGTAACCCCAGTTGTCCATTATAATAAAAGCTGGGAGTTTTCCTGTTTATTGTGTTATGGGATTGCAGTGCTTATTTGTTTTAATTTTACATGGCAATCTTCTGTGAAATAAATGATGATTTTATGGAAAATTTCAGTTTAAGTGAATTTTTGCAAAATTAGTCATAATATCCCATTTGGGGATATTACAACAGATGCATGATTATATATAAATTTTGTGATGCTTTTTGATTATTCAACAATATCCTTAACAAAAGAAAATTTTCTTATGTCCTCCAACATCAAATCAATGCAATGTGCAGCACAAGGTGTCCAAAATATGTTAGGATGCCTCTCCATAAGCATCTTGCTAGCAACAAGATAATTTGCAGCATTGTTCGTTATGACTTGGACAACATGTTGTGGACCCACCTTCAAAATGAACATATGCAATAAATCACATAATAATCATGCAAATTTGATATGTGCAGATGCATCAACAAATTTCATAAACATTGTCCCCTTTGAACAGCTGACCAAGAAGTTAATAAGGGTTCTACCCTTTTGATCGGTCCAACTATCTGACATCACAGTGCATCCTGTGTGTGCCCATGATGCCCTTAACTCCTCCAACCTCTTAGTGCAGTCAACCATTTTATTTTGAAGAATGCGCCCTCTATAGTCATCATATGAAGGGAATTTGTACCTTGGGCCAACAACAACAATAACATCAACAACGGCCTGGTAAAAGGGATTATTTCTGACAACACTGAAATGAATATCACTCCAAAGAAAAAACTTGCCCAACAACTTGTCAGCTTCTTCCTTCTCCCTTTTTTTAATAATTGAGGAGATAGATGGTTGTGCACCTGGTGTGGTTCTAGGAACAAAATATAATGAGTCAGCTACAGGGTTGGGTGTAGAAGATCCCAATGGTGAAGAACCAGTACCACTCTCATGGTCACCTCCCATACTGACACTCCACTCTCTGCTATTTGACTGCTCAGAGCTGCCTTGGTAAGTTTATTTGTCTGTATTCCTTTCAATGATTTGAGGGCTCTTCGGATGATTTCTGAATTTGTATTTGTGCAGGCCCTACCTCGTGTCCAGGAATTTATGCAAGGTGGTACTTCAATCTGTAAACTCCTGTCATATGGTGCCCACATAACTTGCAACTCAAATTTGATTTTTCCAACCCCCATCTAGTTCACCAAATTACCACATAGGGTCCAATTTCTTTGGCATGTTTGTAAATTTGTTGATATTTAAACCTAGGGCACAAGAAAAATTGCAACATAAAAATAAAGATAAAATTTACAATTTTACATACAACATTTTGAATTTTTGACCAAAAAAACCCCTCAACTCAATGCAACAATAATGGAAAAAAATACCCATTCAAACACAAACAAAAATGATGGAAAGAAACAAGGGGCACAAGAAGAAATGAAACAAATAAATCTAACAATCAAAATTTTGCATTTTTTACCAAAAAAAACCCTCTTCACTAAATGCAACAAAAATAAAAATAAAAAGACAATCATATCCAAACAAAAATCATGGAAAATACATGGGTGATAGAAACCCAATGAAAAACAAGAAAAAAACAAAAAAACTGGCGAAATTTATGCCCATACCTCGAAACCACGCTTTGCAGAATAAACTTGGTCCAAACTTGAAGTTTTTTGGCTTGGGATGCTAAATTCCTTCAGTTTTCTCCCCTCTTTCCCTTGTAGATACCTTCTCCTCCTCCTTAGCTCTCTCTCTTGCCCTCTGTTTGAAAAAATGACAAAAAAAAAATCGAATTTCACATATAAAAGTCGCTGTTTTCTGCACCCATGATTTTTTCGGGTCGGGATTTTTTTTGAAATAAAAAAGTCACCAAAAAAATCGGTGATGTTATCGGCCCAACGAAAAATAAAAAATCGCGATTTTATCGCAATGTTCGCTTCACTGACCCTGCCAAACCTGCTGAGAAGCTGCCTCCTTATAACAAGAAGGCTCAGTGCCCACCAACCTTGTCATTACTGCCATATATCTTGTGTACCTCTGTGGCTTCTTGGTCTTCCTGAACTTGGTGCTAGGAGCGTCAACCTGCTCCTGGGCCTCCCGAATTAACCTATCAACCCAGTGGGCTCTCGTCCTTCCTGAGCCAAGAGTCTCTAATTGAGTCGCTGCCTGCTGTTGTCTTGGTCTCTCCTCCTTATCATCCTACTCTGAATCCTCCTGTGTGGTCCTCTTGCCACCTAGCTAAGACTCAATTTGTGCTCCTGACTGAGGCTCCTCCTTGGGAGCGAGTATCTCCTCCATCTCAGGTACTCCATCCTACTTTCGCTCTAAGGAATCTCTCAAAACCCTAACCTCGTGGAACCTCACATCTTGTCTGATAACTGTCTTCTTGAGTCTATATGCCTGAGCTATTCCACTGTACCCAACGAAAATTCGCTTTTCTGATGTGGGGTCAACTTCTTCTTGCTATCTTTGGACACATGGCATTAAAATTTTGTGCCAAAAATACAGTAGTGTGAAACATCAAGATTGTTGTCTATGAAAGCCTCCTCTAGTGTAACTCATCCAAGCACTCTGTGTGGACTCTTGTTCTGCAAAAATACTACAGTGTTGCATGCCTTTGCCCACATGAACATTGGAAGTCTTTGATTATGCAACATGGCCTTGGTCACTCCAACAATAATGCGGTTATTTGTCTTAGCCACCTCTTTCTACTGAGAGTTATGTGGTGCTATCAACTCCCTCCTAATGCCTTCCTTCACACATAAATCCTTGATGGAATTGAAGACATATTCTCCACCATTGTCGCTCCTCAATGCTTTGATATTCTTCCTTGTTTGGTTTTTTACCAAGTATTTACACTCCATGAACTTGGAGAAGACCTCATCCTTCTTCTTCATGAAGAAAATCCAAGTTTTACAAGAATAATTATTTGTGAAGGTGACATAATACCTTTGTCTCATAAGAGATGGAGAATAGAAGGGCCCACATACATCTGAATGCACCAGGTCCAAAATCCCTTTGGCTCAGCTATCTTGGCCCTGAAAGAATTCTTGGCATATTTGCCAAGTGTGCATCCCTTACACACATCATGCTCATCAAGGGTCTCCAAAGTTCTCAAACATCTCTATTCTCCAAAGGTTCTTCATCCTCACACTTATCTACTTCACTGCTCTAGAAGCTTAGTGCTTGAGGTACACCTTACTTCTGCTGAAGATGACATCTTAGCCCTTGTCCTCAAGGGTAGCCACTGAAAAAAGGTTCTTCTTCAAACTTGGAACATAAAGGACAACGTTGAGATGAAGAGGGCTCCCAGACTCCATCTCAAAGCTGACAATACCAACTCCCATAGATGCCTACTTGCCATTATCTCCTAGCTCGATTTGAAACTTCTTGTCCTTGTTCTTGGTCATATGGAAAGATGCTCCAAAATCAATATACCATGTACACCTGCCTATTGAGCTTTCCATGCAAGCTATCAATGAGAAAAATTTCTCAAACCAAGAAGCAAACCCATCTACCTCAGCTGATGCAGCCACTTGATCCTTGGTGGATCTCTTCTTCCTGTTAGGACACTTAGTAGCATAGTGCCCAAACTCGTGGCAATGAAAGCACTTAATCTTGCTCGGATCCTTCTTCTTCTTCTCACCCTTTTGATTGGACTCGGCCTTCCCTTTGCCTTTCTTGCCCTTGGCTTTACCTGCCATGGCAGTGTTCTCCTCGTCCTTTTTCTTTGTTGATCTACCATCTCTGTTCCCCCTCTGGATTTCTTCTTAAGCGTAATCAGTCCAAAACCTTTCCGAACTGGGAAAATTTTCTCTTCCACTCATTGCATCCTGGAAGCCGTACCGAGACTTATAGAGTCCTAGAAGAGCAAGACTCACAAGGTCTTTTCCAGCGATCATCTCACCCACACCACCTAGCTCATCTTGAACCTGAGTGAACCTTGAAAGATATGTGATGATGAGATCACCTTTGCTCATCCTGATGCTCCTTAGCTTCTCCTTGAGAGCTAGCTTCTTGGCATCACTGGTACCCTGAAACAGGTCGAAGATGCCTTTGAACGTCTCATATGCTGTCTTCTTCTCATAGAGATGAAGAATAACATGATCTTTGACCTCCTCTAGAATAATCCTCTTTGCCTTGATGCCATTCTTAGTATGCTGGTCCATCTATTGGGGATCTTGAGGTGGCTGTATAACGTTCTTGAAAAACTCTCCCACCCCATTATCTTCCAACACTATTGCGATCCTTTACTACCACGAGCAGAAGTTAGAGGCTCCCTCTAAACAGTGATCTGCTCTTTGTCCTTGAAACGCCATCCTCCTTGTCCAAAAAACTACTCTTCAAAAAAAGACTGATTTGATCTGCGCTCTTCAAAACTGATCTCTGTTCTTCACAAATTGATCTGTGTGCTAGGCTTTATGCTAATCTCTACTTTGATACCATGTTGAATTTCCGTGAAATTCTGCAACTGCTTGAATGAACAATCTGAAACTAATGGCAACTACAAATTGAAACCAAAAATTCTTTTCACCAAGACAGAATTTCTCAACACACATAAGCAATAGAATAATCACAGAGATAAAAACAAAGTCACACGAGACAATAAATTTTCTAGGGAAACCCAACTGGGAGAACCCACTTCTTGCTGTAGAATTTTATTGATAGATTTTGAGCAATTTGATCTCTTACAGGGCAATTTATCACACTGATAAATAAAGTGATCTTCACGCTATACTGGCTAGTCACCCTTCAAAACCTCAACCTCTGCTCCTACTTCCTTGCGGCGTGCCAGGCCGTATTTCCTTGCGCTGGTTCCTCCTATTTCCTAGTGCAGTCTTGGCCCATATTATTTAGGAAAAACCTCCTAAATCCTAATGCAAATCTGGCAGCAAGAAGTCTCTTTATCACAGATTATTTGTTCCTTGAAGGTACACACTCTCAACAAGAAGCTCTCACACACAAACTCATGCAACAACAATGAATTACAATGGTGCCTTCATCCTCCTTTTATCAATTTGATCCATGCTATATCTGGCGAGTACAAATTTAGAACACGAGTTGAGATTAACTTGTTAACTAAGTCGAACTGCTAGTTAAACTTGTCCTTGGTTCAATCAAGACTGAAGCTCCCAATTTCGTTCTCTTCCAAACTCGAACTGGCACTTGGAGATCGACTTAAGTGACCCTCCAACTCTGCGCATGGATTTACTAACTCCATGAACTCTTCCATCTGCACGAACTCATCCATGGTAAAAGGAAGACTGATCGTGGTCCCTCTTTGGCTAAGGTACAAGCCAGAGAAGACCTTCTCTCGCTAATATTTTCAACAAAAACAATGGTATTATAAATTTGTAGTTGCTAGTTGGTTTTTCTGCACCTGAATGGACTGCTGGTTGATTAATTTGTTACAATGCTGAGCGATAGTATGCTACAACCATGAGTTTTAGTGCTTTTCTGGCAATTGAAGCAGAGTTCACTTAATTGTGTTGTGAATGGGCAGCATTTACAATTGGTTATTAAGAGTGCTGTGATTAGTCCTTTCAGGACACTGAATGTATTGAACCTTGCTTGGAAATGGAGTAGGATTTCTTCCCAAGGTTGGGCATTAGATTGGCCACCATAGGCAACTAGCCAAGCAATGTAACCCATAACACAAAAGGCACTGTTTCTTTTTCCTGCTGATAATTAGTTGAGGGAGACTAGATTCCATCTCAAATTGCACGGAGAACAGAGCCAATCAAAATCCATTTCCACAAAGCATCCATGTTGGTGAAATGTGTGGGCCGTACGTCTGATGTTTACTGATCAACAAACCAACAAGTCGACCAGCTCTAGGTTGATTCAGAGTCAGGCTTGTTGTTGGTTGTAGCATCAGATAGGAACTTTCGCAGGTCTAGGTGTCAAGATGTGTGGAAGTTGTCCAAAATGTTCAACCTTAAATTCACGTTAATGAAATGAATTATCAAAGTGAATTGCTTTTTATAAAATGTGAATTTAATTTAATGAAATGTAAAGGTTTTTGCATTAGTGAATAGATGAATTTTAACCATTGATATCAAGTGAGGTGAGGTCTAATTTCAACTATCTATCACTTTGGAGATGAGGGTTAATGGATTTGGTCATAATTCAAGATTATAAAAACAAGGCTAGGTAGAGCAGAAAGGCACACAAGAGAGACATTGAGTGATTGAGTCATGAAGGACAATGATTCAAGGAGAACAAAACACGGGTAATAAAGGATCTTCATTTAGTGTTCTGCCTGAGGTAGGAGTGTCTAAGGAGAAATTACAACAGGAGAGATCAACCACCAGATCGACTGGGGAGCAAGGTTGCAGAGTGTAGGTCATGCAACACGCCGTACAAGAGATCGCACAGGCTGTACAACAGGTTGACAGGGTGATCCGACAATTTTCTGAGGGCTTTACAGGCCATATAGGTGCCTAGTAAATTCATAAATATTTTTCTATAGTTTGTATTTTCCCTTAGAGGGCCATTTTCCCATTAAGGAAGCCCTTGTGTGCCTTGAATAAATTTGATGAGAAGCACATTTGAAGGGAGGAAATATTTTGTTGTGTGTTTCTGGTAATTGGTCAAGTTTCTTCCACTGATATTGCTTTTATTTTACTAGTTAAAAATCCTGCTATTTCATTTTATTTAGTAAGATGCAATTTAAAATAATTAATAAGAAGAAAATTACTAGGAAGTCATTTGCTAGTTGATTGGGGTTAGGGAATTTGACATGGTACTTACACTTCAAGAGGGAGGTTAATTTCAAATTTGCACCTCAGTAGCTATCAACCAGCTATGAGATTGGTGGAGGGTGCACAGCAGTAGGCTGTACAACAGTTTTGTCTGAACCACACAAAAAATCACGCGATCCATACAAAAGTTGTGCGAGCTGCACAAAAAATCACGCGATCCATGCAATAGATCACATGTGGCTATACCAGTTAGGTCGATTAGTTTTGTAACAGATCTCAATACATCTGAAAGCCAACAATTTGTAGCAGTGGAATTTTTGTGGGTGTTTAAATGATCAAACACAGATCCACAATAGCTTGTCACAGATCTATTAGATTTGCGATGAGGTCTCAGCAGACCTATAAACTAGCAGTTAAAATTCCTATGGGTGGTTGAAGGAATAAGCACATGACAATTTTTGATCAGATCTAGAAATATTAACACAAGTCTAAGGTTTGAAGACAGGTTAGTGGAGCTTCAAACTTCCTGTCTTGGAAGGCAAGAGTCATGTTGCTTTTAAAGGAAAATGACCTTTGGGAGATTGTTGACAAGGAAATTTTAACATCGGCAGATCTGCGATAGTTAACAACCTCATGAGAAGGGGGGCATTAGAGCCTGGTAGGTAATCATGGATGAAGGATCATTCAAATCCCTCACTTGTTCTAGAATAAATCGGCCAAAGACTGCTCAGGGCTCTATTGGATTTATCCCAGAGCAAGGTTGCGGGGAAGCTTCAAACCCCCTTCGTTCCCGTTCCGAAACGCGCTCCGTGCGGGAGCGTTTTGGAAACGCGCTCCAGAAAACGCTTCCTGAGGGGAGCGTTTTCGGGAGCGCGTTTCCGAACCTGTGAAAATGCTCCCTGCCTTTTCG
The DNA here is from genome assembly GCA_034641835.2 of Pinus albicaulis. NCBI lineage: Eukaryota > Viridiplantae > Streptophyta > Pinopsida > Pinales > Pinaceae > Pinus > Pinus albicaulis. The sequence goes on along the minus strand of CM076570.1, from coordinate 6,026,900 downwards.
GGAGCGTTTCAGGAAGCGCTCGGGAGCGAACGCTCCTTGAGCGCTTCCGACGTTTAAAAAACACTTAGGGAGCGTTTTTTAGCCGCCCCCGAGCACGATGGGGCGCCGGTCAGCTCACTGAGTCTCCGGGAACAAAAATGCATCTGTTAGCGCGCGATTTTTTTAAGTGAAAAATCGATTTGTTTATAATGGGGGGGGGGGGGCGTTTCATTTTGGATTTTATTGTTTGTTGAGTGTTGAGAGAGAGAGTAAGAAGAGACAAGGAGCGCAAGGAAGGAGAGCAAGAAGAGACAAGGAGAGCAAGGAGCAAGGCTGACAAGAGGATTGCAAGAAAGAGGTAGGCCTTCTAATCCAATTTTGTATTTTCTAGGATGAATTTGTAGATTGTTAAATTGTTTAAAAATGAGAACTTGAATTTTTCTTGAATGTTGCATTTTATTGGATTTAAAACTTAAAAAATGAATTGTTTTTTTCCTATGTTGCATTTCCTATTCCCATTTGGCATTTTTCCATTTGTTTTGCAGGCTAGAAACTTGAAACTTGTTTCCATCATGGCTATATGGCTAGGGATTTTCCTCATGTTGGTTCTTTTCTTTGTGATAATGGTGTTGGAGAGTGCTAGAAGAAAGAGGCAAATCAGAGAAGAGGAGGATGAAGAGGAGGGTTATGGTGGATCTGAAGAAAATCCTGAAGAGGAGAATTATGTGTTGAAATTTGGTACCGGAGGACAGGTGGTTCCCTAAGGCTTTGATCTTTGGCCTAGGGAAAAGTGTCCAAAAGAATTTAATTTTTCTCCTAAAGTGACTTTATAAAGTTATAAAGTCAAATCTAATTTAAAAGTGACTTTAAGTGATAAAGTTACAAAAGTGACTTTATAAAGTTATAAAGTCAAATCTAATTTAAAAGTGACTTAAAGTGATAAAGTTACTAAAGTCTAATTTTAAAGTGACTTTAATAAAGTCAATATAAAATTAGAAAGGAAAAAGTGACTTTGGAAATAAAAGACTAAGTGGGTCTTTATTAAAGTGGGGTGAATTAAAAAATAGAAAGTGAGATTTAAATGAGCATTTAATCTCAGCCCTAGATCTCAATCTATCTCAGCCATTGGATTTCGAGATTCCCCAAAAGTCACTTAGGGTTAGGTTAAAGGAGGAAAAGGAGGAAAAGGTCATTCATTCTTTCATGAGCAGATTGGGAGAAGGAGAGCAAGAGAGCAAGGGAGATTTCTGGGCAGTGAGGAGGAGGAGGCAGCAGCTTGGCACGCATTCCAAGGCAGCATTTCAGCAAGACAAGTGCAGCAGATTTAGCAAACAGCAGGCAGTTTTTTTGGCACGGTTTTCTAGGCAGGGAGGCCGTACAGCAAGGCCATACAGCAAGCCGTACAACAATATTGGGCACGGAAATCGAGGCAGCAAGGGGCTGTACCGTACAACAGAGTTTTGCAGCAGTTTTGGCACGCAAATCGAGGTTTTGGACAGCAGCATTAATTGCTGTTTGCACAGATTTTGAGGAGGCCGTACAGCTGCATTTATTGCAGATTTCTAGGCACGCAAATCGAGGAGAACGTACAACATTTATTGCTGTTCTGTTTTTGCTGTTTGTACATTTTCCGAGGCGGTGGTTAAGCACGGAAAACGAGATAAGTTGTAAAAGTCTGTTTGCTGATTTTTATTTTGCTGAATATTTCTCTCACTGTGAAAAAGGCATTTTCCAGAAATAAGAAGGAGCTTTCAAACTGGTTTTCCCCAAGAGTTGTAGGGGGTTTTTCCAGGGTCATGTTGACCAAAAATATCTGTGTCAAATGTGTGAATCACTTTTTATGCTTGCTGATTTTTAATTCTACATTTTCCAGCATTCTGAAAAATTTCCAGAATTTGTGTTTTCAGCAAAAGTTATTTTCCAGTTTGTTAAATGTATGGATATGGGAAAGGGCATTTAACTATTTTGGAGTAATAAGGTGAAAAACTGAAAACCGGGGTGGGAAACTATAAATTTTTACATTATGCTGAGGAGGAAGTGGGGAGTGGAGAACCTGAGGACACAGATTCCCCAACTAAACGAGACCAAACTCAGACACCTTTGTGGAAATATGTTCAGAAAATGGAAGGAGGGAAAGGTGGTGGAACCACTAAATTTATTTGCCCCCATTGCAATAAACAATACCATGGTTCATACACCCATGCGAGAAGGCACCTTTGTGGGATAATGCCAGGGGATGGAACTAAAAATATTGGAATCAAAGTTTGTCCTTTTGTGCCAGCACCACAGAGAGAGATATATAGGAAGGAAGAGGGTGTTGCCCTACGGAGATCATCTAAAAGATCTAGGGGTTTCATTGATTCAGGCCCAACACATCATGGACAAACAAGTTCAACTTCCACCCATGCCAGTGGTTTTGGAAGCAGTGGCACTGGATTAAGGCGTAGAACCATATCCGATTTCCTGGACGAAGGGTGTAGGAATGATGTGGATTCAAAAGTTTACCGGTTTCTATATGCATGTGGGGTGCCATTCAATGTTCTTCGCTCATCTTATTGGCATGAAATGGTTTCTGCCATTAATGATGCCCCCAAAGGATACAAAAGCCCTGGGTACGACAAGGCCATAACTGTGGGTCTTGATCATGAAAGAGCTAAAATAAACAATTCTTTGGCTAGAATGACAAGTTCGTGGAATGAGCATGGGCTGGCCGCTGTCCATTGTCTCTGATGGATGGACCAATGTAAAAGGAAAACCATTGATAAATGTTTTGGCTGTGTCGGTTAGTGGTGCAATCTTCCTGGCAGCATATGATTATTCAGATAAATTCAAAACCGGCATTAACATTGCAAAACCATTACTTGATATAATTGAAAAGACTGGGCCATACAATGTCATACAGGTCATCACTGATAACGCTGCTAACTGTAAGGCAACAGGAGCAATTATTGAGGATAAATATCTCAACATTTTTTGGTCTGGGTGTTTGGTTCACACAATGAACCTTTTGATGCATGATATCATCAAAAACAAACAACCTCAATTCAAATGGCTTGGTGATTTCTACAAGAGGTAAAAAAATTATAAAATTTATTACAAATCATAGCAATACCCATGGGCTTTTCCATACTCACTCCAAATTGGAGTTGTTGAAGATAGCAAAAACTAGATTTGCTAGTTATTACCTCACCTTCAGGCACCTTTTGAAGGTAAGAGAGTCATTGGCTGCAATGGTATCAAGCCCGCACTGGCTGTAATATCCCGAATGGGAAATAGACAGCAATACAAGCATACGACAATATAGAAAATGCCGGAAATAAAACATAAAGCAAATACACATAAAAATGCCGGGAATGCTAAGCCATTTTATTAATCTGAGAATATAAAGAGATACAATGGATAATCAGAATAAATGCACCTATCCTTGCACAAGGAAAGTGAAGAACCCTCTCAGAAACAGGAAATGGCTGCTACAGTAACTGCGTTCCAGCTGCTGGAAGAAACTGCCGTAAACTGCTGCTGCTGGAATGAACTGAAGCTAGGGGCTGATCCCCTTGCCAGAATGAGCTGAAAATCGTTGGACCACCTGAACTCGCCACCTCGGACAAAACCCAGAAACCATATACAAAAATGGTCAGCCTCCGAAAATCACCTCAGAAACCCTCCTCAAGGAAAAACGCTGTCCCTCCAGGCCCAGCGCAGATGCCAAATGATATATGCTGAAATCGGGCCACAAACTCCCCGGAAAATCACCCACTGATAAAGACTGAACCTCCACACCGAATCTCACTGAATCTCCTGCAGAAAACCCCGCAATAGAACACCTCCTCCAAGAACTGCGTCCTCTCTCCTAGGGACTGCGCAGTCACCAAAAGAAGCCTAGCTCCTCTGCAAATCAACAACCAAATCCTCCGCTGAAAACTGTAGAAAAGACCTTGCCCGAGCAGGCACTCGAAGTCCCTCGGGGCTAAGGGCGAGATCTCCGACCAGAGACACTCAATCGCACTGAACAGTGCTGCAGGTTAAACAGCCAGCGTGCTCAAGAAGACAAATGTCTAGCTCAAATATCATCAACAACAAGAATGCCCCAAATGAGGAGGCTCCTCCACCTTTTATAGCATTGGTTTCCCTCCAAAACCAACGTGGTCTCTCTCTCCTCCACGTGGTGTGTGGCCCCCCTTGGCTCCCCCCTTAAGTTACAACGTTGTGCTACTAGGAAGGTGTTTTATTCCACTAAAGTGAGTTAGACCCCCTTTTACTCACTTTTATTTATTTATCTACAAACCACATATGGAAAAACAATACAAAGTCGAATATTCCAATTAGCTGTTGCTAATTAGGAATATTACAGTCTCCCCCGGCAAAATGTTGCTTGTCCTCAAGCAACTAAGGTGATGGATGCTGCAAAATCTCCTCGCTCTCCCAAGTGGCATCCTCATCCGGCAAAAACTGCTTGTCCTCCCACAATGCCTGAACAAGCCTCCTCTCTAGCCGATGCTCCCCACTAACACTGCAAAATGTGCTTGGGTCCCATATGTGCCACTGAACCCTCTCTGACCTCTGCATCACCCTGACATGAAGGGTCCTTTCAATGCCAGGATCCCAAACTGATCTCTCACTAACCAACAGTCCTCTCAGCTCACAATGCCACCAGGGCCAATCATCGCCCAAGTCCCACGGCTCAGGCTGCGCACTATCTCTAGCTATAACTGATGCTCTCAGGGGTGAAGACCACCAACTGGCATCAATGCTCCCCGGCTCATGCTGTACTACACCTGTAACTGCATATACTGCCCCACCAACTGCTTACAAACTCCTCACCTCTCTCCAGTCCAAGTCCTGACTCAATCCCATGCTGATCCTACTTCCCTGAAATCGGGATGGGGTGCTGAAGAAATGATGACCTGTGCCCCCTTGCCAGCTGGAATCTATAACATGTGCTATGTCCATGGGCCCCTGCTCCACTGTGCTCCCTCCGAAGAATACCATAACATCAAGAGGGTACCAACTCATGATCTCCCGCCAGTCCATCGTGGAAGAAGAATCCGATGTAGTGATAACAACTACATATGGAACATGCCGGGGGTGCTGTCGCCAACTCGTAATCAACTCCCACTGCTCTGCCCTGTCTGCCAGTGAAAGTTGCCTGTAGAAGGAAGCCCCTCTCTCTATAATGGGCCAAAGTGGGCAAGATATGCTGCAAGCTCCATCGATGTACTCCTGGAGAGTGCTACACACTAAAAACACTGCAGCTTTGCTGACTGTGTGTGCACCTATCTGCGTCTCATCCCTGTGTCGAACCACAGATGGATGCTCCACCATATCCAACAACTCCTCCCACTCCTGATCAGGAATGTCATGCTCCCGCTGTCTACTGGTCCCTTGCAGAACAATCCCGTCGACCTCCAAAACCTCTAGAGAATACGGACCTGCAGCTGCTGTCACCGTACTCTATGTCAGTGCATATGACTGTCCCACCTCGATGTCTGACCCCAATGTTAGCCGCATATCCCTCATCAACTCAACGTGGGCACCCATCCTCTCGATAAAGTGTCGATACAGTGTCTGGAGCCCAAACACATACTGGGATGCTACCTCTGCTGTACCCAGTATCCTTTGCCCATGCATGTTCTCGACATGCCGTGAGGGAAAAGTGATGCATGTCTCGCTCATGACCTGCTCCCCAAGCGTAGGCTCAGTGATGACTGATGCACCACCTCCGCAAAGGATCATCTCATCCCCCAACCTGTGGCTGTCAACTAGCACACCAACCCAGTGCCACTGTTAAGAAGTCTCTCGCCTAGTGTACTGAGTGTCATCCAAATATCTTGGGTGAACCTCGCGTACCCTGCTGCTCATGCCCAAAGTGCCAAAGGTCAAAAACATAATCAACTGTACCTGTGAGTGATGTCGAAGCGAGTCAGGTGTGTGAGTCCCCACAGATACTGCCAAGTATCGCTCCTTTGTCTCTCCATCGATCCTGGGTGAACTACTCCCAAAGGTAAGCCCGATGTCCCTGTCCATGAGTCTCTCTGGAAGCAATGCTCTAAGACCCTGCTGTGCAGCACCGTATGCCCTCGCATACCACTGATCATCCATATACTCCTCAACATGCCACTGCACACTGAGGCATACCTCGGTATGCTGCTGGATACCATGTGCTACTGTTGTAGCACCCTGTACCGTCTCGTGCCCTGACTGTGTCCAGGCATCGGTCACTCTCTGCATGCTCTCAATGTGATGTAGGATACTCCTACTCCACAATGCAGTCCCCCACACTATGGTACACCACCATGCTACTCCATGTCCACCGGCAATCCACCGCTCAATGCTAGAGGCTCCCACACATCCCTGGATGTGATGACCTAGAGCTGTGCCTCTACATGTCGGACTACCACCAATCGGTAACATCGTCTCCACCGTCGTATCACTATACCTGCCGATGAAAGGATCATCACTCCAAATCCTCCTCAAGGGGTCCGAGAAGTGAATCTCCTTGTGTGTCAGTAGTGTTACCACCACTGCTCGGCTCCGCTGCGTCCTCTGTGCCCCACACAAAGGTGAAGAATCCTTGGCCCCATACAAGGTGCCATCTGGTAGCCTGCCAATGCCACCTCCTCCGACAAGCTCCTGCCAAGGTGTGCTGACCACCCCGTGATCCCGTGTATGAATGTCATGCCAAGAATACCTAGGGAGTCTGCCCATAAACTGGTTGGCCACTGGAGCTGACCGAAACTGCACATGCTTTACTACTAGGCCAACTATACTCTCCAAGACATAGTCAGCCGACTTGCCTGGGAAACGATAGGTGATCCCACCTGGATCCCAATGCCAATCTGGGGTTCCTGTATTCCCCATGCATAGAAAATCCTGCTGAGCTACACTCGGATCCATCACTATCTCCATAGCTCGCTCCACCGAGTACCAACTCAAAATCTCTCGCCATCCAACCTCAACATGTGGATGCTGTACCCTGTGCAACTCTGATCGTCTCATACCGCTATCCAAATCAACATATGAGATCTGACTAGGTGGCTCTGCCTCTCTCTCTCCAATGGGAAGAGATGACCCAAAAACACTGCTAGTCCCATCCATGCATGCCTGAAGGGGAATGATCTGACGCTCCAACGTGCCCTCTGATTGTACCATCAGGGAATTCAGTCGTTCCCCAATGCGGACCAACTTGGCCGCCGACTTGGCACAAGTCACTCTCATACCCTCCAGCTCCTGGTCCTGCAACAAAATGGCCTCCCGTACTGACGCGGCCTTCCCTCTCAAAACTCGAAGGTCCGTCCAAAGCTGATGATACCGCTGTCTGCGACCATCATCCACTACCTCTGTACCTGCTAGTGCCTCATCGAAGGTGGATATGTCTCCTAACGCCTCACCCATCTGTCGTGTGCTGCTACCACCTGGAGACTCGGACACGACTCCGGTCATCACCTCAATGGATGGCTCTACTAAGGTAGGCTCTACCTTCTCCACTACCACATCAACCGACATGGCCAAGGAGGTCTCTAATGAGGGTGAATCCTGTGTCACACTAGGTGTAACCTCAGACTCCCTGCAATCCTGTGTGCTCTCATCCTCCAAGTGCAATGTTGCCACCTTAATGGCCTCTGACTGCGACATCTGATTAAGCTGGAAATAGATGTCCAACTTTTCTACCCAAGACTTTGCCGAACTGTTTGATGAGCCATCAAACGTGGGCAAATGAAATCTGCTAGCTGCACGGTGGTCGTCATGATGATGTCTGTGTCCCCTATGATGATAACGGGGTCTACCATCACGCTGGAGCTGAACATAATCTCTAAATGAGATAAGATCTCTGATCGCCGGCCCGCGTGCCAGGTACTCTGCAATGTAGGCGTCCATCTGGCCAGGGTCAACCTCCGGCTCCCGCTGTGCTGCTGCCCCTGTGTCCTCTGCTAGGAAAGTGGGCATAGTGGGTCGCGTGGGTGCATGCGATGCCATGACGGGGATAGCATCACGCTCCGGCATATGGTGTGACGTGCCTGATCCCTCACCGATCTGAAAACCCCTTGGGGTTTCTCGCTGCCTAACCTCCAGCGCAGTGAGTCTCTGTGACACATCCTGCATGTGTTGGAGGAGCGCCTCTCTAAATATCCTCGCATCCTCCTAGTCTGCCATTGGCACTTTCTGCTATGTGTCTACAGGCTCCTCAGAAACTGCACGGCTGCTGCAAAACCATACTACTGCTTGATTTCGACCTCCGATTTACCCACTTAAAACTACTCAGAAAATTCTAGGAATTTGGGAGGGTGATCCTTGCCCAAAACCCAGAAAAACCCAGAAAATGTTTCTTCTAATTCCAAACTTCAAAATTTGACCCTTTATATTTTGGCCCTTTTTCCAATTTCGTTTTTGGTACTGCAACTGCTATTGCTCTCCAAAATTCCAGCAAACCTCTGTATGATCTCTTTCCCGATGTCATAGACCACAGGCTGAGCCAGAATTATGCTCTGATACCACTATAATATCCCGAATGGGAAATAGACAGCAATACAAGCATACGACAATATAGAAAATGCCGGAAATAAAACATAAAGCAAATACACATAAAAATGCCGGGAACGCTAAGCCATTTTATTAATTTGAGAATATAAAGAGATACAATGGATAATCAGAATAAATGCACCTATCCTTGCACAAGGAAAGTGAAGAACCCTCTCAGAAAAACAGGAAATGGCTGCTACAAGAAACTGCGTCCCAGCTGCTGGAAGAAACTGCCGTAAACTGCTGCTGCTGGAATGAACTGAAGCTAGGGGCTGATCCCCTTGCCAGAATGAGCTGAAAATCGACAGACCACCCGAGCTCACCACCCTGGACAAAACCCAGAAACCATATAGAAAATGGTCAGCCTCCGAAAATCACCTCAGAAACCCTCCTCAAGGAAAAACGTTGTCCCTCCAGGCCCAGCGCAGATGCAAAATGATATATGCTGGAATTGGGCCACAAGCTCCCCAAAAAATCTCCCACTGATAAAGCCTGAACCTCCACACCGAATCTCACTGAATCTCCTGCGGAAAACCCCGCAATAGAACACCCCCTCCAAGAACTGCGTCCTCTCTCCTAGGGACTGCGCAGTCACTAGAAGAAGCCCAGCTCCTCCGCAAATCAACAACCAAATCCTCCGCTGAAAACTGTAGAAAAGACCTTGCCCGAGTAGGCACTCGAAGTCCCCCGGGGCTAAGGGCGAGATCTCCGACCGGAGACACTCAATCGCACTAAACAGTGCTGTAGACAGGCTAAACAGCCAGCGTGCTCAAGAAGACAGAAGTCTAGCTCAAATATCATCAACAACAAGAATGCCTCAAATGAGGAGGCTCCTCCACCTTTTATAGCATTGGTTTCCCTCCAAAACCAACGTAGTCTCTCTCTCCTCCACGTGGTGTGTGGCCCCCCTTGGCTCCCCCCTTAAGTTACAACGTTGTGCTACTAGGAAGGTGTTTTATTCCACTAAAGTGAGTTAGACCCCCTTTTACTCACTTTTATTTATTTATCTACAAACCACATATGGAAAAACAATACAAAGTCGAATATTCCAATTAGCTGTTGCTAATTAGGAATATTACACTGGCAGCTATTAAAGGACAGGGCAGCAACAATAGTTGACAGGCAAGGTTTCGAACATGTGGAGGAGACCGCCCTTGACCATCTGTTTTGGGCACGCGTGAGGGAAATTTTGAGTTTTACCAAGCCCATTTATAACATGATTCGGTTTGCAGATACTGATGAATCAATCATTGGAGAGGTTTATGAGCAGATGGACAACATGTTGGGGCAAATAAAAGATATTGTTAAGGATAATGATCCCAACTTGTATGCTATGATTCATGACTGTGTGTGTGCACTGTAGAATAAACTCAATGTTCCACTACACGTTTTGGCATGTATCCTTACGCCAAAATATTACTCTCCATCTTGGTTGGGCCAACCTGCACCTGGAGGTGGGGTTAGGGTGAAACCTCACACAGATCTAGAGGTACAACAGGGGTACATGAAGGCATTGGACAAGTTGGTACCCGACAGGGAAGAGTGTGCTAGATTGTGCCTTGAATTAGGCAAATACTTCAGTTGCACTGCTAACTTTGGTTCTTTCCATGCAATGGAAGACAAGGACAGATTTGATGCTCTCACATGGTGGGAAGCATATGGCGGCATGGGACTTTTGCCAAAGTTGGCTAAAAAATTTCTCTCACAGGTTGTGAACACTTCTTCTGCAGAGAGGTGTTGGAGCACCTACATCTTTATACACAATGTGAAAAGAAACAGGCTGAATGAAAATCGAGCTAAAAGCTTGGTTTATGTGCATTATAACTTGAGGTTGTTGAGCCATTACTGTGATCGGGCAAATGAGGATCAATCATACAGAGTCTGGGACAACAACCCAAAGGATGATAATTTGGAGGACGACACGTTACATCTGGAAGAATTGGAAGCATAACTTTATAGGGATGATGATGAAGCATCATCATTATCGCCACACACACGACCAGTCCCACCATCTACTGGTAGCAGTGCGGGTGCCAGTGCTAGTGCCAGTGCTAGTGCCACTCCTAGATATCACAGTATTGTTCCTTTGCAGATCCAGCCTCCACCTTCTAGTCGTGGTCGTGGTACTCCTGAGAGTACTAGAAGACCAACATTTCCTCGTGGCTCACAAAAATTAGACATTTCTCGTGGGCGTGGCAAGGGGCCAGCTAGATAAAATAAATTTGTTGTTTACTAGTCTTTTCTATTTGCTGTTGACAGTTGAACAGTTGAAACTTGACTCTTTCTGATTTCATATATTTAATGACAATTTAAGTTTGAAGTTTGAATTTGAAAGGTGAAACTTTGAAGTTGGCATTTATAAGTTTACTGTTTACATGTCATTATGAATTATGAATATGATGCTTCATGAAAGTTATATGGTGATCAATGAATCAATGATGATAAATGTTATATATTGAATTTTGAAATCAATGAATCAATGATGATAAATATATATTGAATTTTGAAATCAATGAATCAATGATGATAAATGTTAGATATTGAAATTTGAAATCAATGATGATAAATGTTATATATCAATGATGATAAATGTATGTTGAATTTTGAAATCAATGAATCAATGATGATAAATGTTAGATATTGAAATTTGAAATCAATGATGATAAATGTTATATATCAATGATGATAAATGTTATATATTGAATTTTGAAAGCTTGAAACTTTCAGATTGATGATTTGCGAGACTCAAGAGTCAATATGTTGTATGCTTCCAACTCGTGGGCATCGTTGATGAAGATTATAACTTCTAGATGATTGATGTTATATGATTCAATCTATGTTTTTATGTCTAATTCATCATTCTACATGTTTTTGTTGACATATATATATATATATATATATATATATATATATATACGCCTTCTAAAACGCCTCCTAATTTGGGTTTAAAATGGCGCCTCGTCAGTTCGGCCCAAGGCCCGCCTGGGGTCATAACCTTGTTCCAGAGTGATAACTTGATAAAGAAGATAATTTTGAGGAACAAGCTTAGACACATGCAGATGTCAAAATTTGACAATGTTACTAACTACCTCATGAGGATCACTTAGGTACTTGATCAACGTGTAGTGATTGGGAAGAAGGTGGATGATACATAACTAGTTAGTGTGGCGCTAAATGGATTCTCAAAGGCTTGGAAATCGTTTTTCAAGGGTATGTGTGCTCAAGAAAAACTTCTCAATTTTGAGAGGCTTTAGGATGATTACATCTAGGAAGAGGCTTAGGAGGAGTCCAAAGCCAATAGGCAAGGAGGAGGAGAAGAGAACTTGGGCCTTGCTAGTCAGGCAAGGAAGGGCAAAGGAAAGGGTTCCAATGAAAAGGGTTAAGTGAGGAGTCAACCTCACAGCTTGGAAAGAAGAAAGACTTATGCTAGATCAAGTGTTTCGTTGCCACAAGAATGGACAAGATGAAGTATTTCGTATGCCACGAGAATGCACACTATGCATCTCAGTGTCTAGGAAAGAAGAAGGGTAAGGGAAAGTTGCAATAGGTAGAACTTTAGTAGAAGCTTAGTTAGATGAGTTTGTTGCAAAGTATGAAAACAACTTTTCAATAGTTTCTTGCCTTTAAACTAGCAGTCACCAAGAATGTGTGGTATTGGGACAGTGGTGCATCGTGTCACATACTAAAGCACAAGAACTATTTGGTAGTCTGATGGAGAAAGACTTAGGGACTCATGTGTAGCTTAGTGATCATGCCAACTATGGAGTGAAAGGGGAGGGAACAATCTTGTTCCAACTTGAGTCAGGTAGTTCATTGGAGGACTAAGACGTGCTATATGTACTAAGACTGAGGAGGAAATCACTCTTAATGTCAGCTATGGAGGACGATAATTTCGTTTTCTTGCAAGGGCAAGTACTCATCGTCCAGAGAGATCTAGTCCTAACACAACATTTGTCATTGGGGATAGAGAGGGCAGTTTATACAAGCTGTAAATTGCCCAATTTGGCCAGAAAACACCCCACAGTTGATATTACTGTATTATGCCCCAAATCTACCGCGAGAAATTTCTCCCAGCTCTGGCAAATTCTCCACTGAGAAATACCTCCTATCTTTAGCCCTTATCTCTTTGCAAATTCTTCTCCCTTCTTCCCTTGCGTAGGCCATGCCAGAAACCCCTGTGCAATGTTGAGTGAGAGAAATGGATCCTAAAAATCCGTGCCTCACAACCCAACAAATTCGCTACAAAATCTCCGACAAAGTTTGGGAAAAACTCCTGCAAATCCTCTGGAACTCTAGCAATCTATAGCTAATCTCAATTGGGGTACTTCAAACAACTTTTGCACCCAAGGAAAATATGCACCAGCTGGAAATGATCTGCAATATAGTTTCTTTAGAAGTCTTAAGATAGACTTCTCTCTACTCTCCTAGGTTGACACTCGGAGTTCACGAAAGGTAGAGGTGGAATTCTTACTTGGGAATCCCTTGTGCTAAACAAAACCAGTTGACTTGGCTAAATAGCTCAAGAAAACTTGTGTTCAAAATTTAAATTATCAAAAGATGCAAATGAAGGCTCCTTTTGCTTATTTATAATTGTTGGCCTCCTTTTCTCCCTTAGTGGCCCCCACTCTTTCTCTCTCCTAATTCACACCCCCTCCTCTTTTCTCTCTCCTCCACGAGTGCGAGTTCCCTTCTTGGGCCAAATTTCTCTCTCTTTTGGGCCCCATATTCCACTAGAGCTGTAATTTCCCTTTTTCTACTAAGTCCCAATGCCAGAATTGCCTCCTCTTCCAAAAATCGTCTCTAATGTGAAAGTCAAAATTGGGGATATTACAGTCCTCCCTGCTAAAAATTGCTTGTCCTCAAGCAATGCTTTAACTAGTGCCCCCTTTGACTGCTTATAACCACTATCACCACCAGTAATACTAGGGTCCCAAATGTGCCTCTAAGTCATCCCCGATCTCTGCACTGTCTGGTCATGAAGGAATCCCTTGATACCCAGATCCTAAGCCATCCTGATCATTGTGAAGCACCCCTTGCTCCGCTCACTGTCCTGCCAGGTATAGGTACCAAAATCCTTCTGCTTACTATCAATAAGTAGAGCATCATGATAATGTAAGACTCTATCCAACTCCCCATGAAGCTGCCCTACTGAGTAGTCCACCTCTTGCACTCAAATGGTAAACTCTTGAAGATACAACCCAATCCTTGTGGGGGTGAAATCTCTCCCGCATTGGCTTCCCCTGATATCCTCTTGCAAACCAACCTGCCATGCTGATGAAGTCCCCGAGTCACAAAATCCCAATGGAATATTAGAATGATCTTCTGTTGTAGAAATTAGCTCATCCCTAAGGGTACTGCCAAGTCCTGCGATGCTCGGATCCCATGCTATCCTAAAAAGGGTGCCACCATGTTGTTGCTGCGCCACTCTGATCATGAAGGTCTGCCCATCATGCACTGTATCCTCCTCTCCTGGTACCTGATGGTATTTGGCCCAGGCATCTCCATGATGTCACGACCTACCCATCCAACACTCACCCTAATCCGTAGTAGCAACAAGGAAAACAAGCCTTGCCATGCGACAAAGGCCTCAACGCTCCCCCGCATGTTAAACCAAGTGTGAGATGGGTTATCCTGTATCCCTATTCCACTCATCACGAAACAGAGTGTCCAATCAACCAACCAAATCCATGGATCCCACAACCAAAACAACTGCAACATAGTCTTGACAGCTGCTGGCACCAACCTATACCACGTCTCAAGTCCCTGTGTGCAATCAATATATCGAATCCATACATCATGAACCAATCTGATGTGTACAAAACTTCCCTATGCCGACCATACCACATAGTAGGATCTATCATCTTGCCTCCTGGAAGCGCTCCCCAATACTTCTTGGAGTCTAAACATCCACTTGCAAGTAAGGTCCACCAACCACTGTGGAGGCGTCCGAGACACCTCAGAATGTCTCGCCAAAATGGGGTCATGCATCTCCTTGAGTGTGGGCTCAAGGGTGGTGCAAGTGCTACCTCTGCAGAAGACCAGACTATCCCCTAGTTTGCATCCACCAACTCGTGCCTTGACCATATCCCTCGTCCAACTGTCTCAAATGAACCTCTTGGGTCATGATACCACTGTAATACTCTGAAATTGATATTTACAACAAATAACAGATACATGAACTAAGCTACAACAATAAAATCAAAAATATGCATGCACCATCAAAACACCAAGAAAACTGGGCAAATAAGCTGTGCCATTTTATTAATTCATATGGATAAATCAAGTACAATAGGATAAATACCATAGAACTTGGGATTGCTACTGCAAGCATGCTAAACCCAGGAGGAAGGATGTAGTCTCAAGTGTTGGAAATGGCCCTAACTGATAGCTCACACGACCCAATAAACTATTGTTGCTGCTGCAGTGGAACTAGTATTTTGGGCCTCTAATATGCTCAGAAAATTCTTGGAAATTAAGTGGAGCCTCCTCACAAGGAACCCAAAATAACCCAAAAAAATATCACTAACCTAAGTGGTGGAAATGGTCCCAGGGTGAACTACGCCCTCCTCCAACAATTTTTGTTATTGGTTGGTAGATGGAACTAGGATTTTTTCCCTTAGAAATGCTCATAAAATTTTGCAAAAATAATCCTAGCCTCCTCTCACCAAACCCACAAAAACCCATAAAGGGTTTGGGCTGAATCCATTGACTCCCGGTGACTCCCAACAAGTGCAAATTGCCCAATCTGGCCAAAAAGCGCCCCACAGTTTTATATTACTAAATTATGCCCCAAATCTACCATGGTAAATTTCTCCGAACTCCGTCTAATTCTCCATTGAGAAATACCTCTTATCTCCAACCCTTATCTCTCCTTAAATTCTTCTCCCTTCTTCCCTTGCGCAGGCCAAGCTAAAAACACCTGCGCAATGTTTAGAGAGATAAATATGGATCCTCAAAATCCTTGCCGCATAGCCCAACAAATTCGCTACAAAATCTCCGACAATGTGTGGGAAAAACTCCTGCAAATCCTCTAGAACTCTAGCAATCTATAACTAATCTCAATTGGGGTGCTTCGAACAATTTTTGCCCCAAGGAAAATATGCACCAACTAGAAATGATCTGTTGCAATATAGCTTCTTTAGAAGTCCTGAGATAGACTTCTCTCTACTCTCTTAGGGTGACACTCGAAGTTCATCGAAAGTAGAGGTGGAATTCCCGCTCGGTAATCCCTCGTGTTAAACAACATCAGTTGACGTGGCTAAACAACTCAAGAAAACTTGTGTTCAGAATTTAAATTATCAAAAGATGCAAATGAAGGCCTCTTTTCCTTGGTTATAATTATTGGCCTCCTTTTCTCTCTTGGTGGCCCCAACTCTTTCTCTCTTCGAAGTCACACCCCCTCCTCTTTTCTCTCTCCTCCACGAGTGCAAGTTCCCTTCTTGGGCCAAATTTCTCTCTTGTGGGCCCCATGTTCGACTAGAGCTGCAATTTCCCTTTTTCCTCCTAAGTCCCAATGCCGGAATTGCCTCCTCTTCCAAAAATCGTCTATAATGTGGAAAATTAAAATTGGGGATGTTACATGCAAGGAGCAAATCACCAAGGAAGTGGGAAAAAGTGAAGGTGTAAAGCCACTATGTAGAGAGTTGTGAAGGAAAGCACAAAGGACCATTGTGGAAAGAGAAACTACATAAAATATGTGACAAGATGTGGTAACGAGCTGCTAGAGTTGTGTAAGCCCACGTGAAATTGCTGAGGGAAGCTTGTGTGAAATCCATATTCGAAAGACGAGGGTGGAAACTGAACAAATGCATTGGACTATATTACATGAAGTTGTGTAAGGAGATATGTTGGCTAAACACTGTGGGTATGACATTCTTTGCGTCGAGCAGAGCGAGGTTTGTAAGTCTCTATGAGCCCATGTATTGAGCCATGTGGCTGTTATGGAGAGGATCTTGTGTAAAGCCATAAAGGAGAGTATGTGAAGCCAACGTATTGTGTATGGAAAGATGGAAAAGTGCAGTGTGGTACTTGAATTCTTAGGAGTGTGAAGTACATTGAGTGTGTATTGGCTGATTTGGAAACATGGAAGATGACAATATTTGGGTAGTTGTCGTTGTAAAGAAATTTTGATTCAAAATGTTTGGGCCAAGAAGAAATAATGCTCCTCAGTGGTTAAAATTGATGAGATGATATACGTGAACAATTTGAGGAGCACATACCACAGAGAAGATCTAGAAGAGTACAAAATAATAGGACCAAGTAAAGGCCAAACTTATGAATCGAGAACTAAGATTGTAGATCAAAGTTCAAAATTTTCTGAGTTGGTGCTTAGCTAAGGGGATTGGTGTCTTATGTAGGTTGGTTCTTACAAAGAATTTTCTGATTCTGTGCTCAGTCTAAGGGATTGGTGTCTCTTGTAGGTTGGAGCCCATGAAGTCTTGAAGATTTGTGTTTTTAGTAGGCCAGTGCCTGCAAGTTTGTAATTCAGTGGTTGGTGCATATGTATTCATTGGTAACAAGAGTTGGTGCTCTTGAAGAGTTTATTGGTTACAAAGATTTACATATTAGATCTACCATCAACCATGTAGGTAGCTGGTAATCCCAAGGGATGTTGAGAATTTGGTAGGGCAGATTTTAATTCAATTCTCTACTAGATAAATGCTTGTGTTATACTTGTTATGCTCCTATTACTTAGATCTTATCTTCATTAGCTTATTATGTCTTTCATCAAGTCAATTATCAAAACACGAGACACAAAATTTTGGCTCTTCAAGCCAGGGCCAAAACCTCTCCCTCTTGGAAAGGAAAACCCGAAAATAATTCTTTCTCTAGATCTTAAATTGACAAGTACTATGACCATGACACCCCTTGACACCTGTATGCCTCCAAGACCTTGTCACTATTTATTGCTCTTCTAGATCTCCTCAATTCTGTCTTCCATTGCTTTGCACTGTATAATCTTCCTTCCAGCACCTCTCTATACTTCTAGACAACCCTAGGTCAAACTGTAAGTAGTTAAGACACCCTTCAATCTTCGCTGTACTTATAGTGACTGAGGTGCAGGCCTAGTCCGAAACAAAGAGAGATTTCAGACCATATAGCAGTTGCTCCTTGCTGTAACTTGCTTATCCTTTATGTTGTAGCACCTTTATTCCTTACGTTATGATCCACACTCTGATCTGCACTTGCTTCTACAGTTCCTTAGACCGAGACCTTCATGCTGGATATACTTCAGACCCTGACCCAGTGCAGAGATATGATAGGGCCTCTATATCTTCTTCCTTTTGCTGAACTGCTTCTCTTCTTCGTATCAAATACAGACCCTGAACTCGTACTACATTTCAGAACTGATTTGAAATGTTGAATGCTAAAGGAGCCGCAATCCATCCTTATATATATGGTCCGATCCTCATTTTTAGGCCGACATGATGGAGGGTGTGTGAGCTGACTTTATTTAGGAGATCTTCCAGCATGTTCTAGGCTGACTTCTTGGTGCATAGTGACAAGGTTTGGAGTATACATTTACAATCAGTAATTTGTCCTTACAAGTGTAACACCTCTTCATATACATGACTCTAAATTATATATTTATGACAAGATGACAAATCCCTAAAAGACATCAAGAAGAAGTCTTTGACCTATAATAAAAACTTCTTGCTCATGAAATGCATGAGTCAAGCTTTACAAAATACATTTTATTATCTTTGTCTTCTTCATTACATAAATTCATAATTACTAGTCATTATGAAGACAGAACCTAGTTACACTTTTCCAACAAGGGACCCCATGAAAATTGGTTCCAAGAGCTTTATGGACTTAGCACAAGTGCATCTACCAATTGAGGTAACCAAAGTTTGATGACTCAATGAACTTGATCCTTCAGGTTCAGAATTTCGTGTGATAATTCTCTTATACCAAATCTGTTTTACTATATTTCAAGAATTTATTAATATACCAAATATTTCTGAAATTGCTGATAAAATAAACAAACTGGTCTATTAACCCTATTAACCCAAAATAAAATGTAGTGGATATAAAATGGAGAGATCAATCATACCACAGGAGCAAATTTTCACCCAACACAAATCTTCCTTCTTATTATTAAACTCTGGAAAATTCTTGGTTAGACCCACAAAGAATACATAGAAAAATACAACTTATGGGAACTTGAAAACTCGGCCCCATTGGAAATACTGGCCTCAAGGAAAGCGACCCTCTTGAAGAAACTCAACCTTGGATAATTAGACTTGTCTCACCAGCTAATCAACCCCTCTTTCTTGTTACCTCGTACGACCGCTGCGCACTTGAGGAATCAACTTTTCTTGATATTTCAGCCTCCTCCACAATTTGGCACTCTTCTTCAACAACTCAACCTCCCTCTTTCCTAAACTCATTCTTGTTGAATTCCTCCCGAAATTCCCTGCTGCACTTCGCCTTTCTTCTCTAGAGTCTAGTAGAGCCTCTTGCTGTTGAGAAAATAGGTTCCTCTACAACTGTATGGCTTCACATCTCCCGTAGGCTTATTTTATAATTTCATTAAGCAAAAATCCATAACCCTTATCTCCTATGTTATCAGTGGCTAGGATTATATCCTAACCACACTTGAGATCAACAATTGAGATTATATCTAATTCACTTGGATAACTTTATTATTTGTCCTTGAAACTTTGGCCTTATAATCCGCAAGACTTATTTAGATTAATTGCTGTACTTTTCCTAAGTTAATTTTAGGAAAGAAATCATAAAATCACTTACTCCACCAAGCAAGCACGTAAAGAAGCAATCAAATATCTTCTACATTGTAATGTTCCAAAATAGGAAAAATAGTGCCACTATAGAAATTTTAAACAATGCTGTAAATACCCAAAACAATTAGAAACATGGAAGCAAATGAGCCATTTTATTATAGAAATGGGCAAGAGTACGAATATATAGAAGAAATGCACCTAGGATTGCCTTTTTGGCAAGCGGAGCAAAACCCAGGTGAAACAATAATAAACCAGAAACTGCCCAACGAAAGCTCTGCGCTGTTCCAACAGTTCTTCACTAGCTGCTGCAAAGGAATGGCTGAAAACCCCACCTCCAGTGCTCAAAAAATTCTGCAAAATTACTCTTGGGCTCCTCAAGCCAACCCGACCAAAACCTAGAAATGGTTTGGCCTGAGCATGACCCTCCAAAATCGACCTCAAACAGGCCCTACGCTCCCCAGTCACTGCTGAAGCACGCAGTCTGCAAAAACACCAACAAAATACTCCAGAACACTACAATAATTAAACAAACAACTCCACCAATACTTCCCTTATCTCTCCCAGCAAGCAACAACCCAAAAGGCTGGGACTCTACCTCCCATGTGTGCCCAACTTCTCTCCTATGCCCCCAGTAACTCCAAAAAAGCTCCTGAATATAGCTGCCACTTCCAGCCTCTAAACACACCCATTAGCCTATAAATCTACTGAGCCTCCAAAATTCTCTCGACAATAGACCTCTGAAATAGTGTTGCAATGGCCACACAAGAAACACTACTGCGTCCTCCAAAAATACGCACTACGGGGGGAAACTGAATACAAATGTTGGAAATCTCTTGATGAAACTCCCTTGGATGACAATGGATGAACCTATCTAGGGTGGCACTCGAAGTCCCCCGCAGAAAGGGTGAGTTCTTCGCTCGGAAAACTCGTGCTAAACAACAAGTGACCTGGCTAAGCAACTTGAGCAACAGAGATAAAATCGATAAGCCAAGAATGCCAAATGAAGTGAGCTTCCTTCCTTTTATAACTTTAGTGGAGCCTTTCTTCCCGCCTTTTCTTCCATCATGGGTCCCTCACCAAGTCTATGCTTTCCTAATTCTTCTACTGAAAATCAAATGTGCCTCGACTTCACTAAAATTGACCCCAAAATGTAGAAATAACTCCTGTTCCAAAATAATTTAGGAAGGGACATTAGAGGAGAAGCTGGGCACACATGGGAGGTAGAGTCCCAGCCTTTTGGGTTGTTGCTTGCCGGGAGAAATAAGGGAAGTATTGGTGGAGTTGTTTGCTGCATTATTCGAGTGTTGTGGAATATTTTGCTGGTGTTTTTGCAGACTGCGTGCTTCAACAATCACTGGGGAGCGAGGGTTTGTTGGAGGTCAATTTTGAAGGGTCATGATCAAGCCAAACCATTTCTGGGTTTTGGTCGCGTTGGCTTGAGGAGCCCAGGAGTAATTTTGTAGATTTTTCAAAGCACCGGAGGTGGGGTTTTCAACCATTCCTTTGCAACACCTAGTGCAAAACTACTGGGGAACGTAGAGGTTTAGCTGGACAGTTTCTGGTTTATTATTGTTTCACCTGGTTTTTGCTCCACTTGCCAAAAAGGCAACCCAAGTTTCATCTCTTCTATATATTTGTACTCTTGCCAATTTCTATAATAAAATGACTTAGCTGCTTCCATGTTTCTAATTGTTCTAGGTATTTACTGCATTGTTTAAAATTTCTATGGTGCAAATTTATTATTTTCTTGCATAACACGGTTTTTCCTATTTTGGAACATTACAGTGGTATCAAAACTTAGATCTTGGCTCAACCGTGAGAGGACTCTCATATGTTAGAGGAGGATAGACATCATATTACTTATAGGAAGCAAAGTGACCGAAGCAAAGAGAGGGAGTTGGGGATCACTATAGACATTGAGGACCGTGGAAAGGAAATGATAGTAGAAGATATGGGAGAGCCCAAGGGAAAGGAAGAGATGGTCTTTGATAGTCTCTTGAAACCCTTGAATGATTTGGAAAAGGGGCAAAAGTGTGAAAATTTATGAATCCTTATTACAAAAATCCTACTGTAGAAATCTGGTTTACTTCTCCTACTTGTGTTTTTAATTTAACAAGTTATTTTCAGAAATATTCACAAAACGTTGAAGTAAACACATTACAACCTACACTTACATACAGATCAAGTATTGAAGAATTAAGCACAATTGACAAAGGACACACAAGATTTTTCGGACAAATGTCCCAGGAAAAACCCAATGCGGGAAAGTCGGTGCAACAACTCGAGGATTTATTATTATGCAGAATTTTGAATACAATCTAGGGTACCAGTAGTGGTTTACCCAATGGATAAAATCGTGGCAGAAGTACCTCTATCTCCGGAGACAAAAAATATGGCTGATTCAGCTGAGGATGAAGAACCCTACAGGTGCCTACACAGTCACTGCATCACCCCTTTTGGATCTGCGGAATACGAGCCCTTTCTGGCCTATTGAAACCCCAGCGCAGCTCTCTGAGTGACTGCATTAGCCTATTCTGGCTTTGTTGACCACACTTTGTCAACGACCCCATAGCAGTACACCCCCATTTTTTCAAATGGGATTCATCATGTTCAACGTGTTCACGCCATTCAGATTTCATCGACAGTCGACAGTTTTATAAATGATGTAAACCCATTTTGCATGTTTATGATGTAAATGATCTAAGTAAGACCACTATGTATGTAACAACCTAGGTAAGCCTAATATTTTGGTGACGATTTTTATCCTAAGATGTTTTTTGTCTCACTGATTCATTTGTGTTTCTCGACACAAGTGATCGACAGAGTTTTTCCCTCCAGTCTCACCCCAAAGCTAGGGTGGATTTTGTCGTCAAGATGCTATGTGAGTCCTAGTGTTTTCTATCGAGTCTTTGAAAAGTAATCTAAGAATGATCCTAGCTAATTGGCTAGATCATTTTATTACAGATTGCTAGGTCTACTGGATCATGTTTTGAGTCGTAGAATTGGGTAACTATCTGAGGGTCTATACGAATGGGTATTCCCCTTTCATGTGTCAAAATGTATTTATCTTATGTAATGAGGGTTGGAAAAATAATTAAATCTCCTCTCAGTCAATTAATTAAATTTTCTGGCCAAATTAAATTAAAAATCCTAAGCCAGAAATTTAATTAATTTTAAGTCTTAGGTGATTTAAAATTCTTGAAAGGAAAAATTCGTGGGTCCCTAAAAATTAAATTTTTAAAGGTACCAGGTCAAGGGAATATTGAGAATTTCGAGAAATTTTGGACCCTTGGGCCTTGGTGGTTAAGTCAAAGTCAAATTTTTGAGGTAATTAACTCAAAAATATTATTTTTGAGTTAAATAAAATGGTACTAAATGATAAATTTGAATTTCCTCAAAAATTTATAATTTCGACGGTCAAGATTAAAAGATAATTAAATCTTTTTCGATGCTCGAGATTACTTTGACATGGATCAACCGAACTAGCCATTGGAGATTTTATCTTATAAATTAGAGGTCTTTGTCAGTCTTTCAGTGATCCGATCTTTGAATCATGCACTTGTTCTTGGAAGCTCTTGTAATTTTTTGATGAATAAAGCATAAAGACTTTGGGGTTACAAACTTTGGTGTTCCTTTTCCAGATCTATGTGGTGATATTGTCTCTAAACTCTGCTACTTTTATTGGCATTTTGATAGTTGGTGGCCTTTATGGATTGATATGCATACAAGTATCTTGTGCAGTTTTCTAGGTTTCTAAAATTGCATTTTGATTTAACGGAAATATTAGTTATCTATTTTTCTGAAAAGTCTCATGTTTATTTTTTAAATCTCTATCAATCTAAAATTAAGATCTAAGTGTGCAGAGATCATTTTTCAAGATTTGAGCGTTTGGGGAAGGCTTCAATTAGACTAGCCGACTCTTAGATATCAGAAAATCTGAAAAAACTCATTGTTTCCTAATTCCCAAAATTATCTTACGAAATTTTGTTTTTGCAGGGTCTTCTTGGGCCCTCTTTTAATCTCTCTTTTTATTAATCGTGCAAAAATGGTTTTAAGTCTGGCCAAGAGGGCCTCTTATCTGTAAATTAGCACTGTAAATTTGCAAATGTTCTCTAGGGTTTAGGGTTTGTTTTCTGTGCATTTTATTTTTTTGGTTTGGATTCCTCGTTTTTCTGGTTTTGTGCAGGTTTTACAGGAAAATTCTCAGAAATTTTTTAGATCTGAGCCAGATCTAGGCCCTGGAGGGTAAGATCTGGCCTCAGGTTCAGTTTGGTGTGCAGATCTGGGCATGATTTTTCCTCAAAGTATAAATTGCAGGTGCATTTAAATCAATTCTATTGCTGGTTGAAGAAAATCATTCGAAATTCGTGTGCCTGCAAATTTTTTTTGCTGCATGTCTGCTGTTAATCTTTGCTGCTGTCCGTACGCATTTGCCATTGTTCGATCTCCATTTCTTCTACGTCTCTTTCCCCTCTGCGACTGCATTTCCATCTGTCATTCTTCCTCCTTGTCGGCTGCTCTACGACTCTTCCATTCCTTGTACGCTGCCCCTTCCTCAATTTGCAAACGCTGCCAACTCCTCAATGCTATCACGCTGTCGACCTGGACACACAAAGCAAGAGTTTACCATATACTTCATCTTTTAATTTAGTTTCCTAGGTTTAATTTTAAATTTTCGATTTTCTTTTTTTCACTTTGCTTTAGTTTTTGACGTAAGTTTTAGATTTTTTATTTAGTTTAGATTTGACTTTTTTTTAGTTTTTCTTTTTTAATCTTTAGACTTAGTAAAAATATCAAAAAAAAAAAAAATACTAACACCTTTAAACTTTTTCGATTTTGTATTTTATGATTTTTTAACATTTAGGCTTTAGATCTTTTATTTGTTTTCTGGGTTTAGTTTATGTGGCGTTTAATTTCAATTTTTAGATTTGACTTTTTGTTTTTCCTTTATTTTTTAAATCTTTAGACTTAGGAAAAATATAAAAAATTATAAAAGGCTCAAAACTTTAATTCTAGGATTTGATTTCTAGTTTTATTAGTTTTAGTTTTAGTTGTATATATATTTTGCTTTTAGAAGTAAAAAGAAAATATAAAAAATATAAAATTATAAAAAATAAAATAAAAAAAAACCCAAAAAGTTTGTTTTTTTGGTTTTTTATTAATTATAGAAAATTCTCAGAAAACTTAAAAATTTTTCATAGTCAAGGTGAGCTTTAAATTTCTTTCTATCTAAAGTTTGACTAGATTTCTGAATTGGAATTATTTGGAATATTATAAATTCGGAAGTGTTGGAAATATCTCGCATTTAAATTTGATGGTACCCTCGTGATAATATTTTTGTTTCGAATTTAAATCATTAGTTCAAAATATTTTTATGCTTAGCTGTGGTTGATGAGCTTTAATTATGGTTTTAAATTACTTGAAAATCGGTAATTAATTGTTTAAGTCAACTTTGAGAATATTTCAAGTGATGATAAATTGCATGTCTTTATCGAACATTGTTAATGCATAATTGTGAGGGTGTTTTATTGAATATTAACATGGTGGATTTATTTTTTCATAGCAGCAGTTACCTATCAAATACTTGATTTTAATTTCATAGCGGGATTTTTTGACTCCACAAGGCACCGATTTTCACTTTAAATCTAATTGAATCTATAAAATCTCATTAATTTTAACAAGCACTTGGTCATTTAACTGTGTCTCCTGAATTGGTTGGTTATTCAACCAGTTATCCTTCTTCATTTTTCGTTAGGGTCTACCTCCCTTAGTCTGCAAGGAGACAACTTAGATAGAGAGATTGGGGATCAGGGTGACAACCTTCGATCTGAGCCGTTGTCGCGGTGCCTAGACATTCTGTGTGACAACATTTTTTGGCGCCATTGCCGGGGATAGAGTTTTTTCTGTCCTTGGTCTTAACGACATTTTCTAATCTTCTAATTGTTTTTCGCCATTCATTAATCTGTCACACGACATAGCATTTTTTGGCGTCATTTCATATCTTCATATCTTCATCTTTTCCATCATCTTATCTTTTGTCATATCATTAATCCTTTCATCATTTGCACCTTTAGCACCTGGACATTTCGGTTGGCTTCTTATTCGGGTGGTGACTCCACTGATTCATCTATTTTACTCCCAGACAAGAATCCCTCCCTGATATCCATTTGCTTCTATCGCCTAATTTTTTGGTTTTAGAATTAGATTCATGTTCAAGTGGCGACTCCAACCCTTTCATTTCTTACAAGAATTTCTTTTAAGAAGTTTGCTTCTTGTGGATCTCTTGACTTTTCTTGAACAAGGATCTATTTCTATAACATCCATTTGGTTATCCGTTTGAGCAAGACATCATGGACTTGTTTGCCTCTTGTAACTTCGCTAACATCCAAGGTTATCCAAATGGCCTTCCTAACAATGGCATGGACCTGTTGCCTTCTTTCCAAGGAAATAATGTGGTTAGTGCTATGGCTCATATAAGGGCATTTAGCTCTTGGTTGGCTAAATATGCTAGAGGTGTTGACTATAATCACGAGGATGTGAAGATGAGCCTTTTTGTTCTTTCTTTAGAGGAAGATGCTTTGGATTGGTTTACAGAAAAGCCTGATAATTTGTTTAATTCATTGCAATCGATTATTAATGCTTTCAAGGACAAGTATGGAGACAAGAGAGAAGAAAAACATCTGGTTAGAGATATCAGCGTCATAGAGAAAAAAGAAAATGAAATAGTAGAGGAATTTAATAAGAGGTTTTATGGTATTATTAAAGAATTACCTCAAGATTATAGACCTCTTGGCAGGTTCCTTTTTGATTGTTATATTGATGCCTTTGATGTTGATACTTCTTATGAGTTGAGGCGAGCTAAAGTTAATGATTAAAGGCTGCCCAGGTTTTAGTTGAGGAGATTGAAAAGGATAAGAAAGCATTTGGAATTTCCAAAACTCCAAATTTTGATAGGTTTTCGACAGAATCTAAGGGAAATAAAATTAAAGAATTTGATGAAGACCTTAATTAAATAAAGCATAAAGACTTTGGGGTTACAAACTTTGGTGTTCATTTTCCAGATCTATGTGGTGATATTGTCTCTAAACTCTGCTACTTTTATTGGCATTTTGATGGTTGATGGCCTTTATGGATTGATCTGCATATAGGTATCTTGTGTAGTTTTCTGGATTTCTAAAATTGCATTTTGATTTAACGGAAATATTAGTTATCAATTTTTTTGAAAAATCTCATGTTTATTTTTTAAATCTCTATCAATCTAAAATTCAAATCTAAGTGTGCATAGATCATTTTTCAAGATTTGAGCGTTTGGGGAAGTCTTCAGTTAGACCAGCCGACTCTCAGATATCAGAAAATTTGAAAAAGCTCATTGTTTCCTAATTCCCAAAGTTATCTTACGAAATTTTGTTTTTGCAGGGTCTTCTTGGGCTTGTGCCTCTTTTAATCTCTCTTTTTATTAGTCGTGCAAAAATGGTTTTAAATCTGGCTAAGAGGGCTTCTGATCTATAAATTAGCACTGTAAATTTGCAAATGTTCTCTAGGGTTTAGGATTTATTTTCTATGCATTTTATTTTTTTGGTTTGGATTCCTCGTTTTTCTGGTTTTGTGCAAGTTTTACAGCAAAATTCTCAGAATTTTTTTAGATCTGAGTCAGATCTAGGCCCTGGAGGATAAGATCTGGCCTCAGGATCAGTTTGGTCTGCAGATCTGGGCATGATTTTTCCTCAAAGTATAAATTGCAAGTGCATTTAAATCAATTCTATTGCTGGTTGAAGAAAATCATTCGAAATTCGTGTGCCTGCAAATTCTTTTTGCTCCTTGTCTGCTGTTAATCTTTGCTGCTGTTTGTACGCATTTGCCATTGTTTGATCTCCATTTCTTCTGCGTCTCTTTCCCCTTTGCGACTGCATTTCCATCCGTCATTCTTCCTCCTTGCCGACTGCTCTACGACTCTTCCATTCCTGGTACGCTGCCCCTTCCTCAATTTGCAAACGCTGCCTACTCCTCAACGCTATCACACTGTCGACCTGCACACACAATGCAAAAGTTTACGGTATACTTCATCTTTTTATTTAGTTTCCTAAGGTTAAATTTAGATTTTCGATTTTCTTTTTTTCACTTTGCTTTAGTTTTAGACGTAAGTTTTAGATTTTTTATTTAGTTTAGATTTGAATTTTTAAAGTTTTTCTTTTTTATTCTTTAGACTTAGTAAAACTATCAAAAATAAAAATAAAAAAACACTGACACCTTTAAACTTTTTCGATTTTGTATTTTATGATTTTTTTAACATTTAGACTTTAGATCTTTTATTTATTTTCTGGGTTTAGTTTAGGTGGCGTTTAATTTCAATTTTTAGATTTGACTTATTTTTCCTTTATTTTTTAAATCTTTAGACTTAGGAAAAATATAAAAATTATAAAATTATAAAAGGCTCAAAACTTTAATTCTAGGATTTGATTTTTAGTTTTATTAGTTTTAGTTTTAGTTGTATATATATTTTGCTTTTAGATGTAAAAATAAAATATAAAAAATATAAAAATTAAAAAATAACTCAAAAAGTTTTTATTTTTTTATTTTATTTTTATTTTTATTTATTTTTAATTTTAGAAAATTCTTTGAAAACTTAAAAATTTTACATAGTCATGGTGAGCTATAAATTTCTTTCTATCTAAAGTTTGACTATAAATTTCTGAATTGGAATTATTTGGAGTTTATAAATTCGGAAATATTGGAAATATGGCATTTAAATTTGATGGTACCCTCGTGATAAAATTTTTGTTTCGAATTTAAATCATTGGTTCAAAATATTTTTATGCTTAGCTGTGGTTGATGAGCTTTAATTGTGGTTTTAAATTACTTGAAAATCGGTAATTAATTGTTTAAGTCAACTTTGGGAATATTTCAAGTGATGATAAATTGCATGTCTTCATCGAACATTGTTAATGAATAATCGTGAGGGTGTTTTATTGAATATTATTGTGGTGGATTGAGTTTTTCAAAGCAACAGTTACCTATCAAATATTTGATTTTAATTTCATAGCGAGATTTTTTGACTCCACAAGGCACTGGTTTTCACTTCAAATCTAATTGAATCTATAAAATCTCGTTAATTTTAACAAGTACTTGGTCATTTAACTGTGTCTCCTGAATTGGTTGGTTATTCAACCGGTTATCCTTCTTCATTTTTCGTTAGGGTCTACCTCGCTTAGTCTGCAAGGAGACAACTTAGATAGAGTGATTGGGGATCAGGGTGACAACCCCCGATCTGAGCCATTGTCGTGGTGCTTAGACATTCTGTGCGACAACACGGCTCTGTGTCACTCTGTGTGAGCCCTTCTGGCTCTGCGTCACCCCCGCCGGGCTTACGCTGCCTCTGCGTCACTTCTCCTTGGCCTGAGCTGCTCCTTTGGTACGGATCTACCTCTCTTCCAATGTATTCTTGACCTTGGATCTGAAATCCCTCTGTTGATATGCCGCTCGTTGCACTGCAAGTACACTAAAAAATTCTCAGCAAACTGCGCCCCATAATTTCTACTTAGCTCAAGTGCTACCGTTATGTGTGTGTTCTCCAACTGACCCCAAGCCTTCTTTTAATACTTTTCTCGTTGAAGAATCAACGACCATGATATATTCTCTAATCGACTACAATGATTAGAAAAGACTTGATCCTCGTCACTTAGAACATACTCACTCACATGTCTAAATTAATTCCCTTTAATTATTTAATTTCCCTAAGCTCGACTTAGGTCTCCATTAAAATAATTAATTATTAGAATAACTTAAGTTCCAGGTCGAATTTCTCCAAATGATTTCTGGGTCTTGGAGATCTCATGTGTTCTAGCCCCTCCACAAAGTTTCAGAGCTAGAGCACATTCGATGCTACCCAAAAATTAACAAGAAGGATATGTTAAATGAGATCAGGATGTAGAATCGAGAGCTGAGCACTCACCGGAATTTTCTATTTGGAGAGACTTCCAGAGCCTCTCAGCGATATGATCAACCTTCACCTACTACGCAACTACCATCCTCTAGTGGGCCAGCTAGAGCTACACTGCCTTCTTTCCTACCCTTCGCACCACAGGAACAAGTAGGAGATGATGAGGGAGATTATTTCAGAGTATGGTAGTGCATTTGAGAAGATTTCAAAGCAGCACTATATTTCAAAGATAATTGCCAGCTTAAGTAGAATGAGAGGGGTGGAGCTATGGAGGCCAAGGCACACAATGCTTCGAGTTGCAACGTACCATTGGGAGGATGTTTCTCCCCACTGATGATGGTACTACCAAGTGCACAACTCGTGCTTGGGTGGAGAATTTGGACACATATTTCCAGCTCAACAGGTTGACAGAGATGGAGGCCATTAATATGGCCCCTTTGCATTTAGAAGGAGAAGCACACGACTGGTGGTTTCATGGCTTGTCTACTTTGGGGCATGCCAACGTGACTGTCTATGAAGATTTCACGCGGAGAGTAGTGGAGCGTTTTGATCGAGGGGATCCAGAGGCTCACTTCAGGGAGATGACCCAACTCAGACAGTCATGACATTTTGAGCATTATATTTCAGAGTTCCTCTGAGTTTCAGTCATGGTGCCTAATTTGTCGGATGGTAGAAGGGTGTACATATTTGTAGAGGGTTTGCCAGAGCCATTGCGTGGACTGGTGAAGTCATGCAGACCTTCCACTTTGCTGGAGGCTGTGATTTGTACGAGGAATTTGCAAGGGGTCATCCCCAAGACCCCGACACCTTTTCCATCACGCACTCCCTACCCATAGAAAGGGGGTGATAATAGAGCACCACCAATGCAGAGAGCAACTCCAGGGAGAGGACAGTTGGATGATGAGACTAGGAGAGACCTCAGGAGGAGGAAGCTGTGTTTTACATGTCGGGAGCCGTGGGCACCATGTCATCGGTGCACAACAGGAAAGGCCCTCTATTTCGAGTTCTCAGACAATGATCAAGAGGATGTGTTGGAGTTGGAGTTCGATGGAGGAGACTGTGAGGGGCCATCAGAGAGAGCAACACCACCACCACCTCCACCAGGAGGAGCATCTTTTACACCATCTAGGGGAGTCCTTGCCTCTTTGTGAGAGGGACCCAAATTTCTGACCATGAGGATCAAAGGCATTGTGCAGGGGCAACATGTCTCAGTCTTAGTTGACAGTGGGGCCACCCACAATTCTATGGATTCTTAGATGGTCTAGAGGAGAGATCTCACCACTACAGAGTTTGAGAGGTTCTCAGTGTTAGTACCAGGGGATATGACTATGCAGTGCAATCGATGTGTTCTCGCTTTGACAATGACCATGGGGAACTATTCGATGACAGATCATTTCTTTGTGGTGGACGTACCAGACACCAATGTGGTGATGGGTGTTCAATGGTTGTATTCCTTAGGATGAGTTACCACCGACTGGAGGCAGCTTGTGATGGAGTTTATCGGACCCGATGGTAAGCTAGTAGTTCTTCGGGGTATGTACTCATATCCCCCACAGACAGTTTCAGCTCACCAGATGGAGGAAGACTTGAGACATGGGGACACAGTGTGGACAGTGGAGCTGAGGATTTTAGAGGCTGGGGGAAAAACCAAGCCACCACCGCCAGACATACAGGCTGTGCTGGACAGATATGCAGTAGTCTTCGGAGATATACCACCAGACAAGGGGTTCGAGCATACCATAGAGTTGGAGCCTAGTGTGCAAGCAGTCATTACCATCCCCTGTAGTCATCCTAAAGCCTATAAGGATGAGACTCTGCGTATGTGCATTGATTATAGGGTGCTCAATAGGGGGACATTGAAGAATTTGTATCCCATACCACATATTGATGAGTTGATGGATGAGCTCAGAGGAGCTAATTTCTTCTCTAAGATAGACTTGCGATCGGGGTATCATCAGATCCAGGTGAGGGATCAGGACATTTCGAAGACAACCTTCGGATGTCATTATGGACATTTCAAGTTCCTGGTCATGCCTTTTCTGTTGACCAACGTCCCTGCCACTTTCCAGTCATGCATGAACCATGTGTTCAGGGGGCACTTGAGGAGATTTGTGTTGGTTTTCTTTGATGACATCCTGATCTACAATAGGACGCGGGAGGAGCACCTGCAACACTTAGAGAAGGTGTTGCGTACCTTGGAGGAGCAACAGTTCTACACCAAATTGTCCAAGTGTGAATTTGGGCTAACAGAGATGTGGTTTACTTGGGACACATTATCGGCGCAGATGGGGTCAAGGTGCATAAGGAGAAGATTAGGGCCATTCGGGATTGGTCGGTGCCTGGAGATTTGACAACATTGAGGGGTTTTCATGCATTTTCACTTATTGCAGGAAGTTCGTTAAGGGCTTCTCACAGTTGGTAGCACCCCTCCCAAATCTGACCAAGAAGGGGGCTTTTGCATGGATAGATGGAGCTCAGGCAACTTTTGATCGCTCAAGGAGGTGATTAGTAGTTTCTCGATATTGAGACTCCTGGATTTCATGCGTTCTTTCACATTGCAGTGTTATGCATCGGGTGAGGGGATCAGGGTAGTCCCTTACCGCATGAGAGGTCGTATTCCACATACGACAAAGAGATGTTGGCCATAATGCATGTATTGGCCAAGTTTTGACTGTATTTGGTGGGTAACTGATTCAGGGTGAAGACAGATCATAATAGTCTTCACCACTTCATGGGGCAACAGGGCTTTAATGACAGGCAATAGAGGTGGGTTAGCAAGGTGCAAGCCTATGATTTTGATATTGAGTATGTGCGGGGAAAGCACAATGTGGTTGCCGATGCACTATCCAGGAGTCCTGCGGGGATTTCACTCATGAGCATTTGTCATGACTGGAAGGCACAGTTGTTAGTTGAGTACTCCAAGGATCGACTGGCATGTGAGATCTTGGAGGGCATTCACGTAGATGAGCGCTATCGGGTGATGGCTGAGGTTATCTACTACAAGGGACACATATTTCTGGTTCCGGGCTTGCAGTTGAGAGAGCAGATACTTTATGCAGCTCATGATTCTCCATTGTCGGGGCATCAGGGGTTCAGGAAGACATACATGGCTGTTTGAAAGTGCTTCACATGGAATGGCCTCAAGGGGGACATGTTGAGATATGTACAGGAGTGTGAGGCCTGTCAAAGGAACAAGGGGGAGTTGATTCATCCAGTAGGATTATTGCAACCTCTTCCCATTTCAGAGGGAAAATGGGAGAGTATCTCTATGGACTTTATCACAGGACTTTCCGCAGTGCAGGGGAAGGATTGTATTTATTGGTGGTCGACCGACTGACTAATGATGCACATTTCTTTGCCATTCCAACACGGTATTCATTTTCTCAGGTAGCATAGTTGTTCTTTAGGGAGTTCTTCCGCCTGCATAGACTCCTTAAGACTATAGTTAGTGATAGAGACAATCGATTTATGTGGGGATTTTGGCAGGAGCTTTTCAGGTTAGTGGACATAGAGCTCACCTCGAGCACTAGTTACTATCCACAGGTCGACGACCAGACAGTGAGGGTAAACAAGTGGCTAGAGGGTTATCTCATGAATTTTGTGACTGGGCAGCAGAAGGCATGGATTTGTTGGTTGCACTTGGGAGAGTACTGCTACAACACTATACATCATATGTCCATCGGTATGACTCCTTTCTGTGCTCTATATGGTTATGATGCCTTGTCTTTTGTTGACATCGGTTTTGGAGATAGCCAGGCCCCAAAGGCCAAAGATTGGATCCAAGAGAGCCAAGACATCTTCAAGGTTCTTAAGGATAATTTGCTGACAGCTCAGAACCATCAAAAATTATATGCTGACAGGAAACGGGTTGAGAGACATTTTGAGGAGGGGGACTTGGTGTTCTTATGATTGCAACCATACTAACAATCCACTTTGAAACAAAAGGGGGCTGAGAAGCTGCAACCACGGTTTTATGGGCCTTACAAGGTGATCAAAAGGGTTGGAGAGGTTGCTTATGAGTTGGAGCTACCACCATGGAGCAAGATCCACAATATTTTTCATGTTTCATGTGTCAAGAGGGTGTTGGGGCAACAAATTACAACAACTGTGGAGTTGCATCCGCTTGATGATGAGGTGCATTTGGTTTTGGAACCGGAGGCAATCTTGGAGACTAGGGAGAGGAATCTCAGGAGAAGAACAATCAAAGAATATTTGGTGCATTGGAAGAGCTTGCCGGATGAGGATGCCACCTAGGAGGGTGAACACATACTTGAGCATCCAACGCTGAAGTTGCTTGGGGATAAGCAACATTTGGGAGGGGAGGACTGTAATGTCCCTTCCTAAATTAGTTTGGAACAAGATTTATTTCTACATTTTTGGGGCCAATTTTGGTGAAGTTCGCGCCCATTTGATTTTCGTTAGAAGACGTAGGAGTTAGGAGTAAGTTAATTTTATGTTATGTTGTTTTGTTGGTGTTATATGGGGACCACCCACACATGAAATACACACTCCTAAGTAACTGGTTCGAAAAGCATGAGTGGGAAAGCGTAGGCTTGGTGAGGGACCCATGATGGAAGAAAAGGCGGGAAGAAAGGCTCCACGAAAGTTATAAAAGGAAGGAATCTCACTTCATTTGGCATTCTTGGCTTATCGATTTTATCTCAGTTGCTCGAATTGCTTAGCTAGGTCACTTGCTGTTTAGCACGAGTTTTCTGAGCGGATAACTCACCCTTTCTTTGGGGGACTTAGAGTGCCACCCTAGATAGGTTCATCCATTGTCATCCGAGGGAGTTTCATCGAGAGATTTCCAACATTTTTATTCAGTTTGCCCCAACAATGCATATTTATGGAGGACGCAATAGAGGTTCTGTGTGGCCATTGCTGCACTATCCCGGAGGTCTATTGCCTGGAGAATTTTGGAAGAGGCTTAGTAGATTTATAGGCTATTGGGTGAGTTTGGAGGCTGGAAGTGGCAGCTATATTCAGGAGCTATTTTGGAGTCACTTGGGCCAGCGCAGAGGAGAGGAGCTGGGCACACGTGGGAGGTAGAGTCCCAACATTTTGGGTTGTTGCTTGCTGGGAGAGATAAGGGAAGTATTGGTGGAGTTGTTTGCTGCATTATTGGAGTGTTGTGGAGTATTTTGCTGGTGTTTTTGCAGATTGCGTGCTTCAACAGTGACTAGGGAGTGTATGCTTTAGAAGCCCAACCATTTGAGAAGCCCAACCATTTCTGGGTTTTGGTCGGGTTGGCTTGAGAAGCCTAGGTGTAATTTTGCAGAATTTTCTGAGCACCGGAGGTGGGGTTTTCAGCCATTCCTTTGCAACAGCTAGTGCAGAACTGCTGGAACATCATAGAGCTTCAGCTTGGCAGTTTCTGGTTTATTATTGTTTCACCTGGGTTTTGCTCTGCTTGCCAAAAAGGCAAGCGCAGGTGCATTTCTTCTATATATTTGTACTCTTGCCCATTTCTATAATAAAATGGCTCAGCTACTTCCATGTTTCTAATTGTTCTGGGTATTTTACTATTTACTATTTACTGCATTGTTTAAAATTTCTATGGTGCAAATTTATTATTTTCTTGCATAGCACTGTTTTTTCTATTTTGGAACATTACATACATGCTAAGATACCAAGCCAATATAGAGGAATTTTCAAGGCTACAAAGTCAACATGGTGAACCTAAAGAGAAGTTTGAGGTTCGTCTAACCTCTATGGTGAATTTAATCAGAACTTTTTTTCCCAGCAGCAACACACATTTCTCCAATGTTCCCTCAGGCATCCCTTGCCACTGCATCTTGTGTGTATAGTGTAGGCCCTCCAACGTTTGCTCATCCTCCCTATGTGTAAACCTTTCGTTCGGTTTTTTGCCTCCCTTATCTGTACCTGTAAACCTCAGCTGGGACCTCACCACCTCGCTCGCCAAGTCGTCACTGCATATAAACTTTGACTAGGGCCTTCCTAATGAGTTTCTGTTGCTTGTCGGCCTGAACTCAGACTTTACCATACTCTTCCTGAGCCACTGCTTGGAAGCTAACTCAATCAGACTTACTCTAAGCTTTGGGATTCCTAGGGGTGGTTGTTTCTCTTTGTTTCTAAAGTGTATAGCCAAACCTCATCTGAACCTCATTGGAAAATTTGAACCCAAATCGAATTTAATAGCTTGGGTTCATATATATATATATACATATAGCCAAACCTCATATGAACCTCATTGGAAGATTTGAACCCAAATTGAATTTACTAGTTTCTGAACCTGAACTTGAACCTGATCCTTGTCATTTAGACCCATCTGGTATTAGGCATAATGGTTTTATTTAAACGGTATTGATTCTATGGAGGATAAAATATTTGCGGGAAAATTACTCAAGACAGCCAGGATTATCGAACATGAATGAAGGAGTTTCAAGCTTCCAAGTATCTTGTTGTAAAATTTGCAGATGTAACATTTGGCAGAATAGATAAATTTCCATAAATTTGCATTAAACATTTGAGTTTTCTCAATATTTGCATGAAATTGGCTTGATTTCTATGAATGCCTTTTTATTCTTTTTACTTTTGTATTCAGGATTTTTTCTTTTGGTGTTTATCGTTGTGTTTAAAGGGGTGCTGTCTTTCCTATGTAATTCTGGGTTCTCTCCAGGTGTCAACAGAATTTGCCCCCTTGTAGATGTACTTTAGTGTTTCTTTGGAAATAAAATATCCTTAATAATATGTAAAATGTAGCAACAAACATGTTTATATTATTTCTCTCTGAGCTGCTGTCAAAATAATTTTTTCTAGTTAAAGGTGAAGCCATACATACATTAGTGCCACTATTGCTGGTAAATTTCTTTATAAATTTCAATTTCTGAGTGTGGATTTTATAAATTCCTTGAAAACTATTTTCTGTTGACAGGAAATGGAAGCAACATACCAAGTTGTGATTGGTGAGATTGAATGTGCTTACTACGATCAAGTTGACAAACTGAAAAACCACGGTGCTCGAAACAAGGAAACCCTTGGTCAATTGCTATCAGCTTTCTTTCACTACTGGGCTTTTCGTCATGATTATGCCAATTCTGTGATATCAGTTCGCACTGGAGGGCTTCTTAGGTGAATGAGTATCACATACTTATCTGTATTGTATTGGAGTTACTTCATTGTATAGAATGCAATCCTTTCATTTCTGGGACATCTGTTGGTTTTTGTGCACATGTTAAAGCAAAAGCCAAATTCGTCTGGCTGCTTCAATTTTCTTCCTCCTTTGGTCATTATGTCTACCTGTCTTTTGCAAGCTTTTCATCCGTCAAACTATAGCAATTTAAGATACAAGAGAAGTAGAATAGAAACTATTTGAAGTCATTGATACAATGAGATAGATATACTTTTATCCATATGTTCAGTAGATGACATTCTGAATCCTCCTAACTACTGTCACTTAATTCTAATGACACTTCATTAACTTAATGTTAGCCGCTTAAAATTTTCTTCTTTTACCACACGCTGGTGCTATTTTACTAAAAACTAGGCTTTGGCTTATTATATTATTGGAGTTGTAATACTTCAACACCTCCCCTTATCATGGAAGTTATAGTTTTCAACTATACGCCTCTCCGGAGACAAAAGTTCTTACTTTTACAAAGATGGGTACAAAGTTTTAGAAAACTGTTGGAAATATTGTTGTCATTGATGTCAAAGACGGCAGGAGACTACAAATGTCCAAGATAAAGTTTGCAAGATGAAGATTGTTGGAAATATTATTTGGATACCTAGTTTTTTAATTCCCAATTGGATACCCTATATTTGAGGCCTTTTACTCTAAAGACCTAGCTTAAATGGAAACATAGGATATATGGTTGAAAAGCTATTCTGAGACCAAAAACAATCCCACGGCCGAAAACAAAAAATTTTGGGAGAAGCAGACTTGGTGAAGGAAGAAGCAACGAGCAGACCTGGTGAAAGAAGAAGCAACAAATAGACTTGGTGAAGGCGGAAGTAGCAAGCAGACTTAGTGAAGTAGGTTGGTGTCGACAAATATTTGTAGCAGTGGGGATTGGCGTCTCCAATACGTTGGTGCTTACGAATATTTGCAGCAGTGGGGATTGCTTTCTCTAGTAGGTTGGTGCCTATGAGTATTTGCATCAGTGGGGTTTGGTGTCTCTAGTAGGTTGATGCCTATAAAGAAATATAAAAAGAAGTTTTGTGGTTTTCTTTCGAAAGTGTTTCCACATAAATCTTGTGTTCCATGTTCTGTAGTTGATAGATTTCATATGTGGTTGTTTTGTTATGATTCATGAATGTTTAAGTTAGTAAAAATTGTCTTATACAGATTCACCCTCGCCTCAGTTTATTTATGTGCTCAACATATGGTTCTACGATCATCCACCATGGCACCTATGTAAGTAGTTGCAATGCTTGCTGTTCTCTAGAATGCTAACCTAGTTACATGTCGTGTGTTTAGCTCCTCATGTCTAGATCCAGGTCTTCATTGGTGTTCTATCAGATTTCTGTCTTCCACAGTTTTGAATGCAGAATTTCGCCAAACCCAACTAGATATTATTCCAGCTGAATAGATTGCCATCTCCTTATTATGATTGTAGGATTCAGTTAGATTCACCTTAATAATTTATCAAACTGAGCCTTCCAACTTTTGTACCCTTTGCTTCATCAGTGGTCAAACTCTACAAACCCAGGTATGAGGCCTTTATTTCCCATTATAAAAACAAGTTCTTCCTTATTGTTTACTTCACCTTTGTATGGCATTTTATGTGATTTTCCTTCTCCTAAAATGCTACCTCAGTATTTTCTTTAACCCCTTCATGTTTCTCCTCTGTTAGGAGGGACGAAATCATGGAATCATAGGATTGAGAAGGTATATGGCCAAGTGTGAATAAGTATTCCATTGGCCATAAATTTTTTAATAGAGCTGCCCTAGCATCATCTTCTTCGACCTTAATGCTTACTTGAAAGCTCAGATAATTGTATTAATGCTTTTTAAAGCATTAGTCTGAGTAGACATTGTCTCTCTGATGGCTGTTTTAAATCCAAAGAATTGCTTCTTTAAAATGAAATTTGCATATTGAGCTTTTGATTCAAACAACTATTTAAATCTTTCCAAAATGCTTCGAAGCTTTTAGAGAAATCAAATTGATGCAGTTGTGTATTAGACTAAGTCCTTATAATCTTCCTTCGCGCTCATATATGTTGTATCCCATATTTGGTATGAAAACATGTTTGATATGGACTTGATATGCAGCTGTATCTGGGGACATTGTGAAGCCATATTCTGCAACATATCCTCGAACCTTATCTTGTGACATATCTCTTATTGGTGTAGTTGTATTAGTGTTAGGCCGATATAAGCTCCATGTTAACCCTAAAACCCCTTATTAAGCCCTAGACATTAAGTTAGATTCTTGTTGTTACGTTGTTATGTCGGCTAGAAAGTTTCATTGTACCATTTCATTATAATTGTACCCTTTGTGTCCTTTATATATACTAAGGAGACCAAGTCTTAGGATCATAAAATCTTGTTTTATACATTTTATTCATTGTAAAAAGAGGGTTCCCCTTGAAGTGGACTGTAATTATTGGTTTCTTATCATTTCTAAGGTGCAAGGTGTTGAGTTTTCAAGTGCAATAGATACAAGCACAATATTTCTGAAATATTGATAATTACTTTTAATGATATAAATCTTCTTTTAACAAATCCAGTTTATCATCAATTAATTACACTTTAGAAATTCAACCATAAAACCATAAAGAAAGTAGAGATCACAATGCACAAAGATAACACAAGATTTACCTTGGGAAAATCCACTTAGGGGAAAAACCCAACAACCTTTTTCTTAGAGAATTTCTTCAGTTCAACAAGTGATACATCTAATGCTACTAGTCAACTATGAGGTCAAATTGACCAACTAAGCTTATGGTCAAACCTGGTCCGCAATCCTCAAGTCAAACTGCCATGAAACTTCGGCCGTGCAAGTTGGCCCTGCGACCACCTAGAATTTTGGACTGTCCAGAAAAATTGTAGCCTAGAAACCACACCTGCGAGGTCTAGAGAGAGAAATGCGAGCTAGAGAGAAAGGGAGATCTTCATCCTTCTTTTCGTCCTCCTTCTTGTCCTTTTGGATGCTTAAAAACTGTCTTGCTTGTGAGAGGTCGAACGGTGCCTTTGTGGAGGAGATTGAATGCCTTTATAGTGTTCTGTCTTAGTGAATGGGTGTGTCTCTTCACTGGGGCCGACTTGACTTGGGGGAGGGCCAACTTGACTATTTTGGAGCCAAAAATTCAAAATTCAGATTTCAAAATTTTCTCTTTTAAATCCGACATGAAGAACATGTCTTACATAAATTCTTTTAAGGGCTAAATAATCAAATGACATGAACATGTCTTACAATTTCTTTATACATCCCAAGGGCTAAAATATACATTATGAAGATGACCATAGCTACAAAATTCAACACTCCCTCTTAGCTAGGGAGGTATTCATAATGTTCAGACAAAGGTTCTTCTTGTGAACAAATTTCTTTGAGAAAAGGTTATAACCTAAGTCACCTGACATGGGGGACATGGGACACGTAGGACACGGAAATTTGATTGTTCGATACGGACACGTTGACCCCCCGGAACAAGACACATTATATATATATATATATTATAAAAATTAGATATTTCTTATACAAATTCTCATTCATGATACACATTCATACATAGATCTAGCTTCTACATTGTAAATTTAAAATTTGTAAGTTTTACAGAGTAACATTATGCATGCAAATACAATTGTGACAGATTCATCAATGATATAATAGGAGAAAGACAAGAAACTTCAAACTGCAGTTTTCTCATTAAGTCATCAAAATCAAAATGTGTTACATAGGTATTAGCAATGCCAATGGCAAATAGAAATAGCAAATACAAAACAACTACAAGCCTCAAGGAAGTGGGTAGCTCATGAGTCATCAATCATCATCATCATCAAAATTAGCATCAGTGTCATCATCATGGTCACCATTGCTCTCCTCTGCTGCATCCTCCTCCTCTGTATCCAATATCATCTCTGCATCTGCTGGTGTGGAAGATGACCCCTCAATAGTATCACCATCATCCAAAGTGACAGGCTCTAGCACTGGCTCATTAAGATCCAAGTTGGCCAATGCCAACTCAACATTGTTTTCCAAACCCATATCATCAGGAAAGACATCCCACATCTATGTCTTTCCCTTCAACCACTCATCCGTCTGCCTGTAAATAAGATGAAGGTTGGTGTGCACATTCACCATTGTCTCTGCCCTGGACTGCTCAAGCTTGCTCTTCTCGACACTATACAAGTTTCCATATGTGCTCCAATTCCTATCACAATAAGAGGATGAAGTCACCTGAGAGAGGAGCCTCATGGTTAACTACTGTAGAGGAAGGCTTGTTGCGCCATGAGTTTCCCACCAAGAACAGGGCTTCTTAGCCCACCTGTTTCCAATCACATCATAT
Source organism: Pinus albicaulis (assembly GCA_034641835.2). Classification (NCBI taxonomy): domain Eukaryota; kingdom Viridiplantae; phylum Streptophyta; class Pinopsida; order Pinales; family Pinaceae; genus Pinus; species Pinus albicaulis. Next base: position 5,986,247 of record CM076570.1, on the reverse strand, counting down.
CCTGCAAATCGACTAGTGCCAGTGGAAAACTCTGGAAAGATATCCTCCACCTCATCACAGGATTTTCTATGTCGAAAAATCCGCCTCAATGCATCCTTCCTCCCTTGTGAAATTTCACCATCCATGTGAGGAGGGACTCTGCGGGAAGGTCCGCTATTCAGCCACTCATGATTGTAGTATTTTGGGTTCAATGAGTGAGCCAAACAATGCAAGGGTGTGCAATTCTTGTCCCATCTGTTGACAAGAATATCCTGTATGGTGGTGAAGAAGGCCTCTAATGTTGTCCCATACTCGGGGCACTCACTTTGTAAAATAATGGTTCTCACATAATCAATCATGGAATGCCATCCCTCATAAACCTCTCCTAGGATGGGTTGGTCTGTATCTGCAAATATTTGCAAAGCAATGAGAGTGTCCATGATCTTAATAAGTAGATGTACCCTCTCCCACCAAGCATCATCTAACATTGTGTCCTTCACTCTTTTTGAGGCTGCTTGATCTGCCTTTCTCCAAAAACCCCGGCCGAAATTGGGACACAATGGGACACGACTGGGGGACACGTGTCCCATCGAATGCCGCAAGTCGGACACAACGGGACATGATCGGAGGACACATGTCCCTTTGATTCGTGTCCAATTCATGGGATTTGGGACACGACCGGGGTTTTGAGCGAATCCAGTTTCTTAGGTTATAACAAATCATCAATAGAATTAACATGATTCATCTACCATAATTCTGGTTAAACAACTTTGACACATGGTATATCATCAACATGAACAATCTACCATAATTTTGGTCAGTACTCCTGACACGTGGTAGATTAGCCATAATTCTAGTCGGTATCTCTGACACATGACTCATCCTTAGCATCAACTAATCATCTATTTGTCACACAATATATAGACTAGCCTTGGTTCACCATTATTCTAGTCGGTACCTAAAACATGGTGAATCCCCAAAGGCCACACTGTATCTGAGTAATTGTGGGCCTAATGCTAATGAGTTTGTTGCTCGAATGCCACATTGTATTCGAGTAATTTTGGGCATATAGGACCTTTCTTCCTAATTCTAGGCAATATACTCAACACATGAAGAATATTTGTGCTCTGTTGGATTATCTTCTGTATTAAACCTGCAAATATATTAAAATCTTCGCAAAATAAATCCCAGAGACAATCCAAAATAACAATATAAATGCTTCACTATTTATTAATAGAAGTCCTTGAGGTAGGGTAACAACCATACAATCACTCCTTAAGGAAATAGAACACTCCACAAGCCATATGCTTGTCAACGCAAAACAATACTCGACATATCTCCAATGGAGAGTCTCTAGCCTTTAGAGTCTATATAGGATTCATATATACAATACCATGGGTAATACCATTTGTAATACCATGAGCCCTCAATACCATACCATGGGCTTATCACATTATTCCCTAACTATTTGTGGTCCTTTGCATAAAGCGGGTTAACCACTTTATTTATTAACTATGGCTTGTTTATTCATCATCCTTAACTAAACTAATTAACTGTGGCCCCTTTTTATAATGAGGGTCAACCACTTACAATCATCATTAATACGGGTAACCACTTACAGGCTTGATTTACTAAACTAACTAATTGTGGTCCCCTTTTACGTCATATTATGCCCTTGGGTACACCCCTAGGTACCCCATATTATCCACCCTTAGGTAGACTACATTCCACTCCCTTAAAGCATGTTTCGTCCCCTAAACACGAGAATAACACAAATAATAAGATCTACTCAAAAGAAGCATCCACTGGTACCATGCACGTGCATCTATTCATTCAAGAGAAAGGTGAACACTCGGTCTAGTAGCTGATTCTTGTGGTTCCCATGTGTTGAAGTGTTGTGGTTGGATTTCCATGTCTCTTTGTGTGTCTTTTAGTTACCTTCGACCTTGTTGCTAATCTGGTGCCAACTTGCTAGTTGTTGCCTTGCTGATTGGAGTCTTGCTGGGTGATGTGGGTGGTGATATGCCGAAGCCTTAATTGATGGTGTTTCTTTCTTCAATTCCTCAACTGATGGTGTCTGAGTGGTGTCCAGTTCCTTTTGTGGTACTGGCTTACCTTCCATTATTGCTTCCAGCAAGGAGCCATCATCTGATGTGTTAGTGCCTGTAGAGCTTTTTGTTGGTGCCTCCTCAGTCTCTTCCTGTTTACTAGTGGAATATCTTGCAAGGTAATTTTCTTCTTTTTGTACCACATCTTTAGAAATTTCTTTTGTACATAATATTGTCGGTACCAACTGTGTCTCTCCAAGGATATCTCAAAAAACATCCTCCTCATCTAGATCCAAAACATAAAATTCATAATGTAATACATATTTATCCATGGAACCTTCAAGTCCTTAAATATTTGAATGTGCGTACCATCAACCTATGTGCCATCAACATGCTGGGTTGGAATTTGCAATCATTTGGCCAATTTGAGATTGATGAGATTATGCTTGCAACTAGGGTTAATAGAAACAATGACCTTCTCCTTGTGAATACATCCATGAACCTGCAAGATGGAGATATCATAAAATAGGCTTTTATGACTCTTATTTTCCTTATTTTTAGCACGAGACCACTTGTTCAAAAGGCTTTTTTAGAATTCTTCATTGGAAAGTGCCCCCATCTTGTCATGGTTAAATGAGTTTACCCATATGGCAGCGTAATCTTTGAAATCAATCCCTGGTCCATTTGTCCAAGTTACTGGGCATAGTGTCTTTTTACATTTTAGTTATTCTTCAATAGTGGGACTATCATCTTTTCCTATAAAAACATTTTGCTAGAACCCCTAAATAGAGTGAGGGTTTTGAAAAAATTAACTACTTTGTGATTTTTTTTTTAAAATGGTCGTAACTCGACCAATATAGCTTAGAATTCTTATTATAACCTATTTTCGGAAATGGAATGGTCACTCTGCATCTTCCCATGTTATTGGAATTGTAAACTGGTCACTCTGTGAACTCGGATTTGCGCAGCAACTTTCTTGTCGTCACAGAAATTTATGAAAAAATAGCTGATTTTAAATCATCGAGATCTCCTCCATCCAGAGTGCAATTCAAACGATTTTTTTTTTTGAATTTGGGTATTTGCTTGAGAGGAATTCAAATCTGCAATTAGTTTTTGAAAATTCTGCACCAAAATCTTTAGAATGTGACTTGAAAGCCGCCTCCCACTATTTTCCGTTACAAACATTTCTGACAAATAGCTGATTTTAAATCAGTGAGATCTCCTCTGTCTGGGCTCCGATTTAGACATTTTTTTTGGAACTTGGATATTTTTTCAAGAGGAATTCAGATCTGCAATTAGTTTCTGAAAATTATGCACCAAAATTTCCAGATATGATCTGCAAACTCGCCGCCCACTATTTTCCCCAAAAATAAAATTTCTGCAAAAGAGAAGAAATATTCCCACTTTGCTAAGGAAAGAGCTCTAATACCACTTGTAATAAACCTGCAAATATATTAAAATCTCTGCGAAAAAAATCCAAGAGCCAATCCAAAATAACAATAGAAATGTTCTCTCTTTATTAATAAAAACCCTTGAGGAAGGGTAATACCATACGCTCACTCTTTAAGGAAGGAGAACACTCCACAAGTCATATGCTTTTTAATGAAAAACAATACTTGACATATCTCCAATGGAGAGTCTCTAGCCTCTATATATGCTTCATACATATAATACCATGGGTAATACCATTTGTAATGCCATGAGCCCTCAATACCATACAACCAATACCATGGGTTTATCACATTATTCCCTAACTACTTGTGGTCTGTTGCATAAAGCGGGTTAACCACTTTATTTATTAACTATGACCCATTTATTCATCATCCTTAACTACACTAAGTAATTGTGGTCCCTTTTTATATTGAGGGTCAACCACTTTCATCATTAATGTGGGTAACCACTTACGATCTTTATTTACTAAATTAATTAATTGTTGTCCCCTTTTACATCACATTATGCTGTTGGGTACACCCCTAGGTACCCCATATTATCCACCCCTTGGTATACTACATCTCCCTAATTTTGGTCATATATGACACATGGAGAATGTCCCTTCCAATGAGAGATGTGTTCTCAACAAGTCCAAGGTTGTCCTTGAAGTATACAAACTTCGCACTGGACAGAGGCTTTGTAGGAATATCAACAATTTTCTCATTAGTAGAAACGTATTGGAGCTTTACTGCTCCCTTCTGCACCATGTCACGAATGAAATGGTACTTAATCTCGATGTGCTTCGACCTGTCATGGAAAACTAGATTCTCTGTCAGCTTCACACAACTCTAATTATCACAATATATCATGATCGGGTCTAGCACATGATCAAACAAGCTTGCAAGTAGCTTCTGAAGCCACACTGCTTCACAACTTGCCAGGATAGTTGTAGTATATTCTGCCTTTGCAATGCCGAGTTTAACAGATGTTTGCTTCCTTCTCATCCACGAAATCATAGTGGAGCCCAAATTGAAGCAACATTGGGAGGTACTCTGTCTGTCCTCAACATTCCTTGCCCTATTTGCATCTGTATATCTCTACAGCTATATGTCACTGTTTGAGACATATCTCAAACCTGCAAATATCTCAATATGTGTTTTGATGGAATCTAATGATCATGTCTCGGTTCCACTTGAAAATGGCTCAACGTGTTCACTGCAAAGCAAATGTCCAGCCATGTATTAACCAGATACATCAGTGAGCTAATCAACTTCAGGTACATGGATGGATCTACCAAATCAGACTCAAAGTCTCTCAACTTTCTCAAATTTGTCACGATGGGAATCGGCATTGACTTACAGTCCATCATTCCAAACTTTTGTACGGTCTTGATAATATATTTTTGTTGACCAAGAAAGGTTTCGCCGAGCTTCTGCCATTCTTCTAGCCCCAAATATTAGTGCATCAATCCAAGATCCTTCATATCAAATTCAGAAGTGAGCTCCCTCTTGCACCGAATAATTAGATACTCTATACCTGCCAGAAATAAGTTATCAACATATAGTAATCGAATCATTGGTTCATTTTTCTCAACCTTGAAGTACAGTTTTGGATCAACATTGCTCTTGGAGAAACCAAGCCTTTCAGATAATTGTCAATTCGTGTATACGAGGCTCTCATTGATCGTGTAAGTCCATACAAGGCTTTCTTCCACCCGCAAACATGAGACTCTCTTCCATGGACGTCAAAACCTTGAGGTTTCTCTATGTGCACTTCTTCCTCAATCACGCCAATAAGAAAAACTTTCTTTACATGTATCTGATGTAAATTCCAACGCATAGAAGAAGCAATAGACATAATAGTTCTAATGGTAGTATACCTGGTAACTTGAGCAAAGGTCTCATCGTAGTCCTCTCCCTCTTTCTGGGAGAATCCTCTAGCCACCTAAGTCACCTGACACGGGGACATAGGACTCAAGGATACGAGAGTTCGACACACGATGCAAAGACCCCTTGAAACAAGACACGTTATATATATTATCTATATTAAAAAAATTAATAAATACATCATATTATGATACTGCATAAATTCTCATGATGATACAAGTAACAAATTCAATCATAGATTCATACATGTACACTGTAAGTTTGTAACATTATGCATACAATCATGATTCATCAATAATACGATTTTACAACTAGAAATTAACCATAAATTGCATCTTACTCATTAAGTCGTCAAATCAAAATGTATTACTTAGGTACTGAGTCCCGAGGACTCTTGACAAGGAATGCTAATAGAAAATAGCAAATACAAAACAAGGTAGACACTAGAACCTGGAACCGAAGAATCTCATAGGCTGCTGGTTGCTGTAGTGCTACCTATAGCTCAAACTAATCAACATCAAAATGGACATCAATAACACCACTGTTCTCTTCTGCATCCTCCTCCTCCTTATCTAATGTAATCTTTGCATCTGCCGGTGTGGAGGATGACCCCTCAAGAGTATTGCCACCATCAAAAGTGACAGGTTCTAGCACTGGGTCATTAAGATCCAAGTTGACCAATGCCAACACAACACTGCTATCCAAACTTATGTCATCAGGAAAGACATCCCATATATTTGTCTTTCCCTTCAACCACTTCTCCCTTTGCCTGTAAATAAGACGAAGGTTGGTGTGCACATACACGATTGTCTCTGCCCTGGACTGCTCAAGCCTGCTCTTCTTCAAACTATTCAAATTCCCATATGTGCTCCAGTTCCTCTCACAACAAGAGGATGAAGTAACCTGAGAGAGTAGCCTCATGGCTAACTGCTGTAGAGGAGAGTGTAATATCCCAAATTGGGAACAAACAGTAATACAAACACACAATACTAAAAACTACAGCAAAATAGGAAATGCTATTAAAACACCATGAAAGAAGCCAAAACGTCTGAGCCATTTTATTAATATTTGCTTGGTAAAATTACAATAAGGTGCTTAGAAAGATGGCACCTGGGCCTGCACATCCGCAATGTGCCATCCTTCTTCTTCACCAAAACCACTGAAGAAACGGGCTTGTGCTGGGTCTGATGCGTCCCAATGCTAAGAGCTCATGAATAGCTCTCTCAATCTCATCCCTATAGGCCTTCTGGTGCATGTAGGGGTGGTGATCGCAGCCTGAATGCCAGACTCCAATTCAATAGTGTGCCCAAATCCCTGATCCGGTGGTTGCCCTGGTGGAATGTCCCAAAAAACCGTAGAGTAATGGTCTAAGAGAACTTGCACATCTGGGTGAGTAGGCTGGCCCTTGACACCTGCATCCGAAATGCTCAACTCCACAACCCATTCTACGTCTCCCTTCCGGAAATCTGCCTCCATCTTATGCGTAGAAACTGTTTGAGGCGGGTACGTTTGCATGCCCTTGAGCATCATCGACTTCCCACTCTTCTTGTCCACTAACTCCATCTCCACTGTTTGCCAATCAGTGGTGACCTTCCCGAGGGTGATGAGCCATTGGACTCCCAACACTACGTTGGTGTCTGAAATAACAGCCACGAAGAAGTGATCGGTCATGTTGTATGTCCCCATGGTTACTGACAATGCCATACATAATGCATGCACTGCATGGTCCTAGCTCCTGGAACCAACACAGAAAACCCATCAAAACCGTCTGTCTGTATGCCTCTCCTATGCTCCAACTGGGCGTCGATGAAGTTGTGCATAGCCCCGTTGTCTACTAGCACTGAGACATACTGCCTCAGAACTGTTCCCCGAACCCTCAGTGTTAGGTACTTGGGCACTCCCCGCAAAGATGCAAGGACCCCTCCGGTAGGTGCAAACGCTGATTCTCCTACTGCTGGAGGAGGTGGTGGTGGAGAATCCTCTGCTGGTGCTCCGGTGCCGGCGTCTCCTCCCATCTCATAGCATGTCTCCACTTCTCCCTCACTGTCGGAGAAGACCTCGATGTAATGTGCCTTCCCTCCGGCACACCTGTGACCAAGTGCCCATGGCTCCTGAGAGGTGAAGTAGAGCTTCCTCCGTCTCAAATCCCTCCGGTTATCATCATCCAAAGGTCCTCGGCCCTGGTTCCCTTTTGGGGGTGGGGCTCTCACGTCCCTCCCTCTGCTGGAACATTGGTATATTGGGCATGGGAGCCCTCATCCTCGACAAAGCGTCCTGCAAGTCCCTGTATCTTCCCACTGCATCCTGTAGCGTAGTGGGCCGAGTAGACCTCACTAGCCCATGCAAAGGTTCTGCTAGACCGTCAATGTACATGTAGATCCTCCTAAGCAAGGAGATGTGTGGAACCATCAATGAAAGTCTCAAGAACTCAGAGATGTTGTCTCTGGGTTCCCTGTCTGCTTGAGCTTGGTTAGCTCAACAAAATACTCCCTTGGATCCTTTCGATCAAACCTCTCTATCAGCCTCAGGGTGAAATCATCATACGCTGTCACTCCTGTGTGACCCAGCGTAGCCATATCGTGGAACCACTAGTCATGGGCTTCCCCCTCTAGATGTAGTGCAGCCACCTTGAATGCCTCTACCTCCGCCATCTGATTTAGCTGGAAATAAATGTCCAACTTCTCCACCCACGCTTTTGCCGAACATTTCGATGACCCATCGAAAGTTGGCAGGAAAAGCCTCCTCACGGTATGCTGCAGGTCATTGCCCTGTGTGTAACTTCCTCCTCTGGTCTGGCCTCCAGGTTTGCTGTTGTTTTTTAGCTGGCAAATCTCATTAAAGTTGAGAGCACCTCCAAACTCCAGCCCGTAAGACTGATACCTTGCAAAGTATTCTCCATAGTGAGCCACCTCCGACTCTTGTGGTCCTCCTGTTCCTGTTCCTGAAGCTAGAAACATGGGCATTGTAGAACTAGGTGGAGTGCTTGGCACCACCTGCTGTGCAACGTTAGGTTCAGGCGGCTGATGGAAAGTGTCGGATCCTTCTTCGATCTGGAATTACCCTGGAATCCCCTTCTGCTTGTTATCTCTGACAATCTAAAGCCCCATCTCCTCTATCCTGTTAGTGAGCTCCTGCATTGACTTTAGAAGGAGTTGAGCAAACTCCTTTCCATCATATCTTTCCTCTGCCATGGGTGCCTTTCCTCTCCCTTTTTCCAACAGAATGTTGCCCACCTGGTCTGGTGTAGTATCGAGCCTCCTTTCTTTGAAAATTTCTGAAAGTTACTTTATGCAGAAGTCTATTGTTAGATCTGGTTATACTTCTCCTACTTAAACAAGTTATTAATGTTGAAATCTTCAGATTAACATCGAAGTAAACACATAACAGACTTTCGTTGATTTAGATCTAAAATAGAAAAGTACATGCACACAGACAAAGTGACACACAAGATTTTCTAGACAACTGTCCCCGGAAAAACCCAATGCGGGAAAACCGGTCTTTTGGTTGTTGGAGGGTTTATATTATTAAGTAGTTTTCTGAATACAACAAATTTGGGCACCTTACTGGTTAACCTGACAGAGAAAAAGATAGATCTGCAGCTAACTCGTTGTTCTGAGACCAAAACCTTGACTGTTCCACACCGTCAAACGAGATTTACAAGACTCAGCCAAGTTCTGGCCCTAGAAACCCCAGGGCTGCCCCTGAAGTCCTTGCGTCAATCCTTTCAGCCTCTGCGCTGGCCTAGAGAGGGCTGCATAACCCAGAATGGGTGATGCAGACCCTACGTTGCCCTAGAGGGGTCTTTGCATAACCATGGGGGGTCCCCTGCAGCCCAGCGCTGCCCTAGAAGGGTCTGTGTAGCACTTCCAGTGTGACTTAAGTCAATTCCATCACATGTTTAAATTAATTACCTTTAATAATTTAATTTTCCTAAGTTAGACTTAGGGTTCTTAATTAAAATTATCAATTAGTTAATTATCTCCCAAACTGGATGGAATTTCCCAAATCCTTTTTTGGGTCTTGGAGATTTGATGTATTCAAGTCCCTCCACAAAGTTTGGGAGCTAGAGCACATTCGATGCTACCCAAACACTCAAAATCTCAACACTTTCTCTGCTCCTATACCTCTGTCTTTGATAAGTGTGTAATATTCCCAATTAGCCTTGCTAATTGGAATATTTCATTTTTTGTTTAATTTTACCGCTTTAGTTAGAAATAATAAATAAAGTGAGAAATAAGAGGGGTCACCTCACTTTAGTCACCTCACTTTATAAAATAAAGTGTTTTCCTAGTTGATTAACGTTATAACTTAAAGAGGGGGCCTTGGGGGTCCACACGTATATGAGGGGAGGCCTCACGCCGACCCAAGGGTAACTGCAAGGTGAAGGACGCAGTTAAGGTTTTGGAGGGAGTTTAGCATTATAAAAGGAGGGGTTCCCACTTCATTTGTCATGTGACATTCTATATTGAAGATTGAGAGCTAGACTTCGTCTGCTTAGCACGCCTGCTGTTTAGTCGGTCCGCAACACTGTTTAGTGCAACCGAGTGTCTCCTGGCCTGAGATCTCACCCTTAGCCTCGGGGGACTTCGAGTGCCGGCCCTGGTAAGGTTATTTCTGGTTTCACCCTTAGCTTCGGGGGACTTCGAGTGCCCGCCCTAGTAAGGTTATTTTCTGAGTAACACCTTTCAGTTTCAGTGGGACTTGGTAGCACTTTTCAGCAGGAAAATTGGAGAGGAAGAAGCCCTCTTGTGGCTGCGCAGATCTGGGAAGAAGAGGACGCTGTTCCAAGGGGAAAGAGGACGCAGATTCAGCCTAGAGTGAGGACGCTGTTCCAGGGGGGACGCAGTCCAGTTCAGAGCAGGGAAAACGCTGTTCCAGGAGGAGGAAGGACACAGATCAGTCTGGGAGTGAGGACGCTGTTCCAGCAGGAAGAGGAGGACGCAGATCTGAAGACATATTGACAGATCCAGCCTTGGAGATTGTAGATCCGCGTATATTTGCGCATCTCTGCCCCGTAGGTGGCGTATCCGGAGAGACAGTATTAGATCCGGGGCCTTTGGGAGATTGCAGACCGAGGAGATATTGGCAAGATCTGGGCCTAGATTCGAAGAGAGAACATCGTATCCAAATTTTGGAGGTTGCGTATCCGAAGAGATATCGTCGCATCTAGCATAGATCTCGAGGAGAGAGCAAAAGAGATCCGATATAGGAGGACGCAGACCGGGAGGACAGACACGTATCTAGATTGGGTGTGCTTCGCATCCAGCAGTGTTATTGTACATAGACGCCGATCCATTCAATGGTTTGCCGACCCAGTGAACAGGTTCATGTGAGCAGGGCTTGACAGCGTTTTTGGCCTTGAGGAGCTGAGCTTATCATCTGGAGAGTTTGGTGACTAGCACCACATCTGTTTCAGCGCTGTCACTAGCAGAGACAACGTGTTTACTGTGAGGGCTTGATACTGGCTTTTCACCATAGTTCCAAAGTAAGTGGGTCAAATTTTGCCTTTTGTGAGTAGTTTTCTTTTTGGAAGCAGCCAGGACGCTGTCTTTGTTGCCCATTATCTCGTCTGAAAGGCCTCCATCCCTTAGGCAAGGATAGGTGCACTATTCCCGATTTTCTTGTAATCCTCTATGTACTTCTTTATTAATAAAATGGCTCAACTTTTCTCAAGTATTCTATGTGTATTATTTGTGATCCTGTTCAAGATTGTATTTTCTATAATTGCCGGTATATTTCCGTTTATTTTCATCGGGTTATTTCCTTTTGGGATATTACAAAGTGGTTTCGTAGCATAATTCTCGTTCAAATTTTATGGTCTATGACATCGTAAAAGAGGATCATACGTATAATAGGGGGCAATATAAATACCGTAAACGTAATGAAAAAGGGCCAAAATAAAAAGGGTCAAATTTTGAAGTTTGGAATTAGGAGAAACGTTTTCTGGGTTTTTCTGGGTTTTGGACAAGGATCACCTTCCCAAATTCGTAGAATTTTCTGAATAGTTTTCAGTGGGTAAATCGGAGGTCGAAGTTAAGCAGCAGTATGGTTTTGCAGCAGCCGTGCAGTTTCTGAGGAGCCTGTAGGCACCTAGCAGAAAATGCCAATGGCAGGAGATGTGAGTCCAGCTCGATATGCAGCCGTTTTTGCAGAGTGGCAGAGCCTGGGTCAGGCATTCATGGATGCTTTCCCCTTGGAGCGCTATTTCCAGTATCGATGCGGCATCAAACCCCCTGAGCAGCACCAGCATAAGGGGCACGGATACCACCGTGATGACCACCGTGCAGCTAGTAGATTTCATTTGCCCAGGTTTGATGGCTCATCAAACAGTTCGGCAAAGTCCTGGGTGGAGAAGCTGGACATCTATTTTCAGCTTAACCAGATGACGCAGTCAGAGGCCATTAAGGTGGCAACATTGCATCTGGATGGTGAGGCCCGGGATTGGTGGTTCCATGGGATGGTGACACGCGGGCATTCTACAGTGACGACATATGCCGAGTTTACTCAGAGGGTGGTAGAACGCTTTGACAGGAGGGATCCAGAGAAGCATTTTGGTGAGCTGACCAAGCTCAAACAGACTGGGAGTGCAGAGACATACATTTCAGACTTCTTGAGGATTTCGGTGATGGTACCTGATTTATCGGCAGCTCGGATGGTTTGCATGTTTGTGGGGGGGCTGTCAGAGCCACTTCGTAGCCTAGTCCCGACGAACAGACCGGCTACCCTTCAGGATGCCATCAGCAGGATTCGGGACTTACAGGATGTCTTACCCAGAACTCGGACACCTTATCCCCAGAGACAGGCCTTCCAGCCTAAGGGTAAGGACACGAGGGCTCCGCCTCCCAAGGCGAATCCTGGACGAGGGCAGTTTGATGATGAGGCCAGGAGAGAGTTGAGGAGGAAGCGGTTGTGCTTCACTTGCCAGGAGCCATGGGCACCAGGACACAGGTGTGCGGCAGGGAAGGCACACTTCATTGAGGTCTTCTCCGAGAGCAGTGGAGAAGAGGATGAGGGAACACAGGATTGCAGGGAGTTCGAGGATACACCTAGTGTGACACAGGACTCACCATCATTAGAGTCCTCCTTGACCGTGTCGGTTGATATCGTAGTGGAGGAGGTAGAGCCTACCCCGGTAGAGCCATCCACTGAGGTGATGACTGAAGCCATGTCCGAGTCTTCGGGTGGTAGCAGCACACGACAGATGGGTGAGGTATCAGGAGATATATCCATTATCGATGAGACACTAGGGGATACCGAGGTATCAGATGATGGTCGCAGACAGCGGTATCATCGGCTTTGGACGGACCTTCGAGTTTTGAGGGAGAGGGCCGCGTAAGTACGAGAGACCATTTTGTTGCAGGACCAGGAGCTGGAGGGTATGAAAGTGAATTGTGCCAAGTCGGCGGCCAAGTTGGTTCGCATTGGGGAACAGCTGGATTCCCTGATGGTACAACCAGAGGGCACGAGGGAGCGTCAGATCATTCCCCTTCAGGCATGCATGAATGGGACTAGCAGTATTGTTGGGTCATCTCTTCCCATTAGAGAGAGAGAGGCAGAGCCACCTAGTCAGGTCTCATATGTTGACTTGGATAGTGGTATGAGACGATCAGAGTTGCACAGGGTACAGCAGCCACGTGTTGAGATTGGATGGCGAGAGATTTTGAGTTGGTACTCGGTGGAGCAGGCTATGGATGAAGGGGAGGTCTCAACGAGAGATCTCACTAGAGATGCACTTCGACACACCATGGGGTGCAATGACTTTCTTTCCTTCTCACAAGAGCAGATAGAAGATGGGGGACATCTTCGGATGGATAACATCTCTCATGCTTGTGTTGGACATTCCTTGAGCCACACACATCATGATGGGAGGTTTTTGCCTACCACCTATTTGATTCGTGATAGGGTCTCATTGATCCTTGAGAAGTTTATACTTCAAAATCCCATGAAGTGCAAAATCAGAAATTTGATTTGGGAGGATGGTAGCCCTCATGGGAGGAGCGACCGGATGAGGAGAAGGAGGCATCCACAAGTGATTGAGTGGATGGGGATGATGAGCAAGGAGCTAGGAGGCTACTTGCAGATCTGTGCTACCAGGCAGCAGGAGGCTTGGCTGCGCTGGTTACTCTTGAAAGAGTTTGGCCATCTCTTGGCAAACACTCTTCCTAAGAGTCGGAGGGTGGAGGAAAGATGGCTGGATACTTGCATCATTGAGCAGCATGGAGTATGTATGCATGGTGTTGCCATGATACTCGTTATGTCTTCATCACATGAGTTGTATGATGGAAGTATGGGGAGGCAGCAAATTGTTTGGTTGCTTGGTTTGTTTCTGGGAGAGCAAGGGCAGATTTGCTCTCACACTTTGCATGATGTTGCAGGAAGAGGGGATGGCACTATCTCCTTGATCTTTGATGATGACTGGGAAGCACTTCCATCTTGGGGAGTATTCCACACTTGTTGCAGCAGTATTAGAGGAGTCTTTGACAAGGAGCATGTCAAAGAGCAGAGTCTGGTATTGACAGGAGCTTATTTGCATGAGCTCCCAGCGTTGTCACCTTGGAGCAGAACATTATGGAGGAAGTATGCGCAACAGAGATATGGTGGATCTATAACCCATAGGTACCAGGATCACTTCATATTTGTTGCACAAAGAGGAGGTAGTGATGATAGAGACATCTATGGCATATTCTTCTTGACTTGGGTTTCCAAGCATGAGGAGGATTATCTTCTTACAGCACATGGTTCATTCTTCTTCATAGCATGCCAAAACACTATGAAGGACTCATTTATGGATCCATGTACCATCTTACTTCCAGCATATGGTCAGATTTGTATGGGAGGCTTGATTATGAGAGAGACACATGAGCTGAATGTGCCTTTGAGTATTTTCTGCACTACATGTTCTAATAGGAGCATGGGAGGAGGCATGGCCACCACTACTACATATGTGTTCTCTTTTGAGGTGGGCCATGAGATTGATATTCATCCATTGTACAGCTATGGGCAAGTGTTTGGTCTTATGTTGTTGTCATATTCAGCCATTTACTATCCATTAGTAGATGTGATAAATCTTGTACATTGCTTGCCATGTAATTTTCTGAAGTTGCAGTGGATGAGACCACATTGTATCCTTGTGAAAGATTGTTTGCATTATGTATCCTCATGTAGAACCTTCAACAAACATCTCATCAGGGTGATCCATGATGACCATGTCATATTCTTCATGGATGGTTTGTTTTGGGCCAGCTTGTTCTTCATGGATAGAGGAACCTTCTATGGTGGATTGTTCTTCACTTTGCCATTGGAGGGCAATGATTTTGCAGCCCAAGATCAGACTTTCAGCCCGCCTTCATTACTGGAGCTTGAGGTGGAAGGAGATTTTCAGGAGTTGCCTTGTCGGGAGGTGGCTCATTTGGTTTGGATGATTGCTGGGGGATGGAGGGTCCACATGAGAGAGATGTTCCTCACTTCATGCCTTGAGTGGAGAGAGATGATGAGCTGGTACACAGTCAATGGGACAACTTACACATTCATAGATGCAGAGCAGCAGCAGTCATGGTCTTTAGTCATAGCCAGAGGCAGTGAGCAGTCCGAGTCATGGGACTTGGGCGATTATTTGCCACAGTGGCGATGGGATCCGGGAGGACTATTGATTGGCTGGTACCATGAGAGGCCAGTTTGGGATCCTGGCATTGAGATATCCCTTCATATCATGGTGATGCAGGAGACAGAGAGGTTTCAGTGGGACCCAGGCACATTTTGCAGTATCGGCGGGGAGCATCAGCTAGAGAGTAGGCTTGTTCAAGCATTGCTTGAGAACAAGCAATTTTTGCCGGATGAGGATGCCACTGGGGAGAGCGAGCAGACTTTACAGCATCCATCACTTCAGTTGCTTGAGGACAAGCAACGTTTTGCCGGGGGAGACTGTAATATTCCCAATTAGCCTTGCTAATTGGAATATTTCATTTTTTTGTTTAATTTTGCCGCTTTAGTTAGAAATAATAAATAAAGTGAGAAATAAGAGGGGTCACCTCACTTTAGTCACCTCACTTTATAAAATAAAGTGTTTTCCTAGTTGATTAACGTTATAACTTAAAGATGGGGCCTTGGGGGTCCACACGTATATGAGGGGAGGCCTCACGCTGACCCAAGGGTAACTGCAAGGTGAAGGACGCAGTTAAGGCTTTGGAGGGAGTTTAGCATTATAAAAGGAGGGGTTTCCACTTCATTTGGTATGCATTATTCTATATTGATATTGAGAGCTAGACTTCTGTCTGCTTAGCACGTCGGTTGTTTAGTCGGTCTGCAGCACTGTTTAGTGCAACCGAGTGTCTTCGGTCGGAGATCTCACCCTTAGCCTCGGGGGACTTCGAGTGCCTGCCCTGGTAAGGTTATTTCTGGTTTCACCCTTAGCTTCGGGGGACTTCGAGTGCCCGCCCTAGTAAGGTTATTTTCTGAGTAACACCTTTCAGTTTCAGTGGCAAGTGGTAGCAGTTTCTGGTGCAGGATTGGAGAGGAAGAAGCCCTTCTGGTGGCTGCGCAGTTCTGAGAAGAAGGGACGCTGTTTCAAGGGAAAGAGGACGCAGATTCAGCCTTAGAAGGAGGACGCTGTTCCAGGGAGGACGCAGTCCTGTTCAGAGCAAGGAAAACGCTGTTCCAGGAGGAGGAAGGACGCAGATCAGCCTGAGAGTGAGGACGCTGTTCCAGCAGGAAGAGGAGGACGCAGATCTGAAGGTACACTGATAGATCCAGCCTTGGAGATTGTAGATCTGAGAAGATAATTGCAGATCTGGTTCTGTAAGTGGCAGATCTGGAGAGATAGCATTAGATCCAGCTTGGGAGATTGCAGATCTGAGGAGATATTGGCAGATCCAGCCTAGATCTGAAGAGATAACATCAGATCCAGCCTTGGAGGTTGCAGATCTGAAGAGATATTGCCAGATCTAGCATAGATCCGAGGAGAGAGCAGTAGATCTGATATAGGAGGACGCAGATCTGGAGGGACAGGTCACAGATCTGGATTGTAGGCTTCAGATCCAGCAGATCTGAGCATATAGGACGCTGATCCATCTGGGAGGACGCTGATCTGATGAGCAGGGTCATGTGAGAAGGGCTTGACAGCGTTTTGGCCTTGAGGAGCTGAGCTTTTCATCTGGAGGGTTTGGTGACCAGCACCACATCTGTTTCAGCGCTGTCACTAGCAGAGACAGCGTTTTCATTGGTGAGGGTTTGATATCGTCAGCTCATAGTTCCGGGAAGGCGGGGCCCACTTCCGCCATAGTAGTCTTCAGCCAGCTAGGACGCTGTCCTTGTTGCAGCCATTATTTGTCTGAGAGGGCCTCCACTTGCCTAGGGCAAGGATAGGTGCACTTATTCTGATTTTCTTGTACTCCTCTCTATGTACTTTCAGATTAATAAAATGGCTCAGTTTTCTGGTATTCTATGTGTATTGGTTTCATGATCTGGTTCAGCATTGTATTTTCTATACCTGTCTGGCATATTTCCGTTTATTACTGGTTATTTCCCTTTGGGGATATTACAAAGTGACATTCTGCCTATCCTCTAGTGTCATAGACCACGTGCTCGACAGGCTGAGTCAAGTCTATGAGCTCTGATACCACTGTAATATCCCAAATTGGGAACAATCAGTAATACAAGCACATAACACTAAAAGCTACAAGAAAACAAGAAATGCTATTAAAACACCATGAAAGAAGCCCGAAACATATGAGCCATTTTATTAATCTTCTGCTTGGTAAAAGTACAATAGGTGCTTAGAAAGATGGCACCTGGGTCTGCACAATTCATGTTGAAATATCCCTCAAACTCGGACATAAACACTACTGATTTGCTGCTCTGCATGGCTCCTCCTTTGCGCTGCCAGAGCTGGAATTGTTGTTGCTTGCTGGAAATGAACTGCTGGTTGGGCCTGCTCCAATGCTCAAAAAATTCCTAGAATAAAACCCTAGGCTCTACTTACTAGACCTAATAAAACCCACGAAGGATTTCCAGAAATCTCGACCCTAAAAATTAGCTCCCTTGGGCCTGGCACGCTGCTCTGCTGGGTAATCTGGTTCTCTCGCTGAAATGCTTGAAAGTACTACCGGAAATCTGCCCCAAATCTCTGGTAGGAGGTGGCTAACCTCCTCTCCAAACCTCCGGACTAAAATTTGTTGTCTCTCTCAATCTGCCAACACTTCTCGTCAGTTGCATTGCGTACTCCCTATGTTGCCTGTGTGGTCTGTGCGCTGTTTTGGAGGGACTGCATATACCTGAATATGACCTTATGAATCTC
Source organism: Pinus albicaulis (assembly GCA_034641835.2). NCBI lineage: Eukaryota > Viridiplantae > Streptophyta > Pinopsida > Pinales > Pinaceae > Pinus > Pinus albicaulis. Next base: position 5,968,611 of record CM076570.1, on the reverse strand, counting down.
CTCTGAAAAATCAGATGGAACTGTTCCTCTCCTAAGCAGGGACTCGAAGCCCCCCGAGGTAGAGGTTGAGATATTTGCTCGGAAATCTCTGTGCTAAGCAACACTTGTAGACTCGGCTAAACAACTCAAGCGTGCTACAGTCTGTTAGACAGAAAATCAATGATTGAATGGATGAGAAAATGAGCTACTATCACCCTCTTTTATCTATGTTCAGCCTTCAACGTTCCCTTGGGCCCCCCTGGACTGCGCTGCCCCTCTACCAACCTATCCCTTCGCTGCCACTGCGCTGCCTCTCCCACGCTGCCACTAGGACACTGCCTCATTCGAGTGGCTGGCCTTATGGGCCCCACTTCACCCTCAATATTTGCTTAAGTGACTTTACGAAAGTGAATTAGCTGCATGGTTTATTTGTGGGTCCCCCTTACCCACTTTATTTTCTGCTGAACATTAGAAAATACAAAAATTAACAAAATTAATATTCCAATTAGCTGACTGCTAATTTGGAATATTACAGTCCTCCCCGCCAAAACGTTGCTTGTCCTCAAGCAACTGCAAAGATGGATGCTGCAGGATGTTCTCTCCCTCCCAAGTGGCATCCTCGTCTGGAAGGTTCCTCCACCTGATCAGATACTCCTTGACCACCTTGCTACTCAAGTGTCTCTCCCTGGCATCTAAGATAGCCTCTGGATGTACACCAGATGCCCCTCATCATTGGTAGGTGGGAGCTCCGTGGTTGTAGTCACCTCTTGTCACAAAGCCTTCTTCAGGCATGAGACATGGAAAATGTTATGAATTCGACTCCGCTGTGGCAATTCCAGCTCATATGCCTCCTCTCCAACCTGCCGGATCACATTGGATGGACCATAAAAGCGTGGCTTGAGCTTCTTAGCTCCCTTCTGCTTCAGCGCGGATTACTGGTACTGGTGAAGCCGATTTACACTAAGTCATCCACCTCAAACTGGCTCTCTACGCGGCCTCTATGTGTGTACAGATTCTGCTGGTTTTGGGTTGTGTGGCTAAATTGTCCTTGAGAGCCCTGACTATATCTTGGCCCTCTTTGATCCAACCTTTGACCTTGGGGGCCTTGCTAGCTCCAAACATCACATTAGCAAAATTCAGTGCATTATAACCATACAAAGCATAAAACGAAGACATACCGATAGACGTGTGGAATGTCGTGTTGTAGTAGTATTCCCCCAAGTGAAGCCAGTGTAACCAAGCCTTCTGTTACCCTCAGAACATAGTTCCTCAAATTGCCCTCCAGCCAATAGTTAACTATTTATGTTTGCCCATTTGTCTGTGGGTGGTAGCTCGTGCCGGGTGTTAGATCTATGCCCACCAAATGGAACAACTCCTGCCAGAAACCTCCCATGAACCGACTGTTCCTGTCAATGACTATGGTCTTTGGAAGACCATGGAGTTTGAAGATGTCCTTGAAAAATAGCTCAACCACTTTTGAAGTAGTGTAATGAGCTGAAATGGCGAAGAAATGGGCATACTTTGTCAACCAGTCAACCACCACGAAGATTAAATCGTTGCTCCTTACCATGTGCAACCGAGTGATGAAGTCCACAGAAATGCTTTCACATTTCCCCTCCGAAATGGGAAGCAGCTGCAACAACAACCCCACTGGATGGTTCAACTCCCCCTTGTTCTTCTGGCAGATTTCACACTCCTTGACATGCTAGAGTAGGTCCTCCTTGAGGCCTTTCCAAGAGAACCTCTCTCTAATGGTGCTGTATGTCTTAGTGAACCCCTGATGTCTTGAAAGCAGTCAGTCATGTGCTGCATGCAAAATCTTCTCTCGTAGGTGGGAGTTGCCTGTCAAAAGGATCTGGCCACAGTAGTAGATGATCTCATCCATCACCTGCCCATCCAGTACCTCGCATGCAAATCAGTCTTTGGAGTACTCCACCAGCAGTTGAGCCTTCCAATTTGCGTCAATGCTCATCAAGGATAGAGACGCTGGTCTCCGGGACAACACATCTGCTACTACGTTGTTCTTTCCCTAGACATACTCAATGTCAAAATCATATGCTTGGATCTTGCTGACCCATTTCTGCTGCCTCTCATGCAGCTGCTTCTACTCAAAAAAGAATCGAAGACTGTTGTGATCTCTCCTCACCTGGAACATGCTCCCCACAAGATACTGCCGAAACTTGGCCAACGCATGCATGATGGCCAACATCTCTTTGTCATATATGGGGTATAGTCTCTCATGCGGCAACATCTTCCAACTCTCGAAAGCTATGGGGTTTCCCCCCTACATCAATACTGTGCCTACCCATTCCCCTAAGGCAATACACTCCAACAAAAATGGCTGCGTGAAGTCTGGCAGGGCTAATACCGGACAACTGCTCATCACCTCCTTGAGCCTGTCAAAAGCCCTCTTCGCAGTCTCAATCTAGCTGAAAGCCCCCTTTTTGGTGAGGTCTGTGAGGGGTGCTGCAAGCTGTGAAAACCCTTTGACGAACTTTCGGTAGTAGGTACAAATACCCACAAACCCTCGGAGCTTTGTCACATTATTTGGCTCTTGCCAATCTTGAATGGCCCTGCTCTTCTCTTCGTGGACTCTCACTCTGTGCACTCCAATTATATGCTGCAAATAGAGCATCTCTATCAAACCAAACTCACATTTGGATAGATTGGCATAGAAGAGCTGCTCCTCCAAGAAACGCAACACCGTCTTTATGTGCTGCCAATGCTCCTCCTATGTTGGTTGTATATGAGGATATTGTCAAAGAACACCAGCACAAACTTCCTCAATTGACCACGAAAGACGTAGTTCATGCAAGACTAGAAAGTAGCCAGAGCATTGGTCAGCCCGAAGGGCATCGCCAAGAACTTGAAATTGCCATAGTGACAATGAAACACAGTCTTGGGGACATCTTGGTCCCTCACCTTGATTTGGTGGTACCCCGACCTCAGATTAATCTTGGAGAAGAATTTCGCTCCCCTCAGCTCGTCCATCAACTCATCGATCCTGGGAATAGGGTAGTGGTTCTTCATGGTTTTCTTGTTCAGGGTCCTGTAGTCTATGCACATCCGCAGTGTGCCATCCTTCTTCTCTACCAAAACCATTGAAGAAGAGAACGTGCTTGTGTTGGGCCTAATGTGCCCTAATGCTAAGAGCTCATGAATAGATCTCTCAATCTCATCCCTATATGCCTTGGGGTGCTTGTAGGGGGTGGTGATCACGACCTGAATGCTAGACTCCAGCTCAATAGTGTACTCAAACCCTTGATCTAGTGGCTATCCTGGTGGAATGTCCCCAAAAATCGTAGAGTAATGGTCTAGGAGAACCTGCAAATCTAGGTGCGTAGGTTGGCCCAAGGCACCTGTATCTGAAATCCTCAACTCCACAGCCCATTCTACGTCTCCCTTCCGGAAATCTTCTTCCATCCTATCCGAAGAAACTATATGAGGTGGGTACGTATGCATGCCCTTGAGCATCACCAACTTCCCACTATTCTTGTCCACAAACTCCATTTTTAGTGTTTGCCAATCAGTGGTGACCTTTTTAAGGGTGATGAGCCATTGGATTCCCAACACTACGTTGGTGTCCGGAATATCAACCATGAAGAAGTGATCGGTCATAGTCCTAGCTTCTGGAACCAACAGAGAAAACCCATCAAAACCCTCTATTTGTATGCCTCTCCTCTGCACAAACTAGGCATCAATGAAGTTGTGCGTAGCCCCACTGTCTACCAACACTGAGACAGGATGCCCTAGTGCTGTTACCGAACCCTCAGTGTTAGGTACTTGGGCACTCTGCGCAAAGATGCAAGGACTCCTCCGGTAGGTGCAAACACTGATCCTCCTGCTGTTGGTGGAGGTGGTGGTGGAGGATCCTTTGCTGGTGCTCCGGTGTTGACATCTCCTCCCATCTCATAACATGTGTCCTCTTCTCCCTGTTGAACTCTTAGTTAAACTGAGAGGGGGGAGGGGGTGAATCAGTTTAACACATTCATAATCTTTTAAACTTTTTATTAAACCTTATTTACACCTTCATTTCATGTCCAACTTAATATGTGAGTAATATTAGAATGTGAAAAACAAGTATTAATATAATATAACAGCAAACTTAATATGAGAGTAGCAGGTATTAAGCAGATGATATAAATCAGATCAACACATAAACATCATGCACAGAGACACCAGATATAAGTGGAAACCCATAAAGGGAGAAAACCACATCTTATTATTGTTGTGATGCAAAGGCAAGCTCCAACTCCCTCTCACCACTATTTTTCTGCAGGCACCAACCTACATGAGGCTCCTACCTCAATTCTGCAAGCTACAACTTGCAAGGAAGCACCAACTCCCTTCAATTTTCTGCAGGCACCAACCTACAGGAGGCTCCAACCTCAGTCAGCTACAACTGACAGCTATCAAGCTGCAACTTGATAGGGAAGCTCCAACTTCCTCAAATTTTCAAATTGAATGTTTGCTAATTTACCTCAGATATCAACTTTGTTCTGTAGCTTCTCTTTCTGCTCTCCTTTTCTTAATCTTATGTGCCTTACACTTCTATACTCTGCCTTCTCTATATTTTCTCTCTCTAACCTCATTGTGCATATCAAATTGATATTATATATAGAGATCCTCACATGACTGTTTGTATTTCACAAGGAATTTTGGAGTGAACAGTCATGACTCTTCGGCTTATGTCTTCTTATTCCTTTATCCAACTCAATTTTAAAATATAACAATATGTACAAATTTCCATGCTACAGTGGGAGTTTTCTTTTCCTTAGGATACTTGCCTTTGCATCACAAACAATAAAAAATTAATTACAACATTTACATTCACATTTTTAATTACATATTTCAATTTCACTCAGCTCCTTTTCTGGATTTTGGCTTTACTGGATTTGTCTTTTCCTGCTGCTGTTAAGATCCTGTTCTGCATACTCTTTGTTCACTGTCATCTGCATATTCCACCTGTTCACTGCACTTTTGAATCCCTTTGTTGTACATCTCTTCAACTCTGCAATCTTTGTTTTCCTCTGTCAGGCCTCATACTTCCTCTTTCTGTGTGCATATAAAAAATGAATACAGCAAATTTTTACTCAATCCAACTGTCGATCTGGGCAATTTCAATACTTTATTCTGAAGTTTACCTTGTTGAAGAATATATGGGTTAAATCATAGTCGGATCAACTCGCATCAAACGGAGCTCCATTCCTTTTTAATTCCGCGGGGGTAGTAGACTCGAGCAGATAAGGGAAGGAGACCCCCCTGGAATAAGTGTCGTCATGTATGCATATTCTCGATTATTAATAAACTGTGGCATTTGTTTAGCGCCCAACATATATATGGTCACGGTCTTAAAACCTTTGGCTCCGGGCCCACAAATATAAGCGACATAATACTTTGGCTATTAAAACCATGTAAACTGACCCTCGGCATGTATATATATTAAACCACGTTCATTTCATCATATATTTAAAACGACGTCACGCTACTCGCATATGATGCTATATCAATATATAGTCACGACCTCTGTTCAATTATTAAACCGTCACAATATGGTTAACCCACATATTTTCCATGGTTTATATATTTGACTCCAAACCTTAGGACTAAGGTTATAACCCCTCGCGCTTATACTCCTTCTATCACGGGAATTCAATTTATTTGTATGTGCCAAGCTTTACAACCAATGGTTAAACCTTGAGAATTTATATTGATACGCACGCTTTTTGCATAATTCACTTTTGAATAAACCTTGGCTCTGGGTCCCGCATCTACGTTCAGTCGCCCAATCGACGCACTTACCGTACCTGCTTATTCTGTGTGCATCTCTGTCAAACGGTCACCGTTCGATGGCTCTGTGCCAGATCGACGACACTCGACGATATCGCTCCACCTCCTGGTATGAACGTTAACGCGTGATGGCGTGCTTTGAAAGGCGGTTTCGTTGGGTCCCGCCTTGCCACGCGTCAACACCTCTATGGAATCGCTCCCCCCTCCTCAAATACCGCTTGCCGACGAAAGGTGGTGCGATGAAATCCGCTTCCAGCCTTTACTGCTCACTCCAAACCGCGTCACTGTTCCTCTCGCAAGGTTCCATCCTTTCATGGTTCCACTCCCCTTTGACACGTCAGGTTCCATCCACTTGTATTTCTTTCATTGCACTCCGTCACATAGTTTCACGTCAAACAACGTGTCTCCCTTTCGCGCTCGCTCTAGTCAATACACGGCTTCGTTCCTCTGCAAGCTAAACAATGAGAACGGGAATCGATTCCAACCAATTCTCGACGGCTTAGTTAGCACGGACCAACCTGCAAATTAAGCTTAGAAGCGCTCCAATCAATTCCATTGTATTATTATCGCCCTTACAAAGTTCATACAAACACAGGGTTCGAATTGTAGTCCATAGCCAGACTTGACATCAATTCATAAGTTAGAACAGTGTATCCATCACGAATAATGATTCCCGGAATAACGACTCTGCCTCTGCTTCTGATAACGGTTCTGGCTCTATATTCGCTTCCTCTGCCTCTGCCTGTCTCCTTTGCTTCCTTCGTTTGCTTCTTGGCTGCCTCCATTGCCTGTCTCTGTTTTTGCTGCGTTCTTTGCCATCAATGACAACATTTCCAACATTCCCTCATTGTCGGAGAAGACCTCGATGTAATATGCCTTCCATCCGGCACACCTGTGATTCGGTGCCCATGGTTCCTGACAGGTGAAGTAGAGTGTTCTCCATCTCAAATCCCTCCGGGTATCATCATCCAAAGCCCCTCGACCTTGGTTCCCTTTCGAGGTTGGGACTCTCACGTCCCCCGCTCTCTGGTAGAACGCTGGTCTATTGGTCATGGGATTCCTCGTCCTCGCCAAAGCGTCCTGCAAGTCTCTAGTTCTTCCCAGTGCGTCCTGCAGCATAGTGGGCTGAGTAGACCTCACTAGCCCACGCAAAGGTTCTGCTAGACTGTCAATGTACATGTGGATCCTCCTAGGCACGAATAAGTCTGGAACGATCACTGAAAGTCTCAAGAACTCAGTGATGTATGTCTCTGAGTTCCCTGTCTGCTTGAGCTTGGTTAGCTCAAGAAAATGCTCCACCAGCTCTTTCCTATCAAACCTCTCTATCTGCTGGGTGAACTTATCATACGATGTCACTCCCGAGTGACCAAGCATAGCCATACCATGGAACCACCAGTTATGGGCTTCCCCATCTAGATGCAGCTTAACCACCTTGATGGTCTCTACCTCCGCCATCTGATTTAGCTGGATGACCCATCGAAAGTTGGCAAGAAAAGCCTACCCACGGTACACTGCAGGTCGTTGCCCTACGTGTACCCTCCTCCGCTGGTCTGGCCTCTGGGTTTGCTATTGTTTTTCAGCTGGAAAACTCATTGAAGGTGAGAGTGCCTCCAAACTTCGCCCCGTAAGACTATACTCTGCAAAGTATTCTCCATAGTGAGCAACCTCCGACTTTTGTGGTCTTCTTGTTCCTGCTCCTGAAGTCAGGAACATGGGCATTGTAGAACGAGGTGGATTGCATGGCACCACCTGATGCGCAGCGTTAGGCTTAGGTGGGCGATGGGAAGTGCCGGATCATTCTCCGATTTGGAATTCCCCTAGAATCCCCTTCTGCTTGTTATCTTCGACAATATTCTGCCTCATATCCTCTATCCTCTTAGGGAGCTCTTGCATTGAATTTAGAAGGAGTTAATCAAACTCATTTCCATCATCTCTTTCCTCTGCCATGGGTGCCTTTCCTCTCTCTTTTTCCACCGAAATACTGATCACTTGGTCTGGTGTAATATCGAGCCTCCTTTCTCTGCTCCTATACCTCTATCTTCGATAAGTGACGTTCTGCCTATCCTCTAGTGTCATAGACCACATGCTCCACAGGGTGAGCCAAGTCTATGAGCTCTATAACACCACTGTAATATCCCAAATTGGGAACAAATAATAATACAAGCACACAAGACTAAAAACTAGAAAGAAACAGGAAATGCTATTAAAACGCAATGAAAGAAGCCAAAAACATCTGAGCCATTTTATTAATCTTCTGCTTGGTAAAAGTACAATAAGGTACTTAGAAAGATGGCACGTGGGCCTGCACAAGTCAGGCTGAAATATCACTCAAACCCGGATAGAAAACACTACTGATATGCTGCTCTGCGTGGCTCGTCCTCTGCGCTGCCATAGTTCGAACTACTGCTGCTAGTTGGAAACGAACTGTTGGTTGGGTCTTCTCCAATGCTCAGAAAATTCCGGGATTAAAACCCTGGGCTCTACTCACTAGACCCACGAAAAACCGCGAAGGGTTTCCGAAATCTTGACCCTGGAAATTAGCCGCCTTCGGCTTGGCACGCTACTCTCTTGGGTAATCTGCATCTCTGGCTGAAATGCTGGAAAGTACTACCGGAAATCTGCCCCAAATCCCCAGTAGGAGGTGGCTAACCTCCCCTCCAAAGCTTCGGACTGAAATCTGCTCTCTCTCTCAATCTCCTAAAACTTCTTCTCAGCTGGACTGCGTACTCCCTACGCTGCCTATATGGCCTCTGCGCTATCCTGGAGGGATGGCGTATGCTTGAATGTGATCCTGTGAATCTCCTCTCAAAAATCAGATGGAACTCCTCTCTTGAGCGGGCACTCGAAGTTCCCCGAGGTAGAGGTTGAGATCTCCGCTCAGAAATCTCTGTTCTAAACAACACTTGCAGAGTCGGCTAAACAGCTCAAGCGTGCTATAGTCTATCAGAAAGAAAATTAGTGATTGAATGAATGAGCAAATGTGTTTCTCTCACCCTCTTTTATCTAAGTTGAGCCTCTAACGTTCCCTTGGGCCCACTTGGACTGTGCTGCCCCTCTACCAGCCTATCCCTTCGTAGCCACTGCATTGTTCATTGTGCTGCCTCTCCCACGCTGCCACTAGGACGCTATCTCATTCGAGTGGCTGGCCTCATGGGCCCCACTTCGGCCTCAATATTTGCCTAACTGACTCTAGGAAAGTGAATTTGCTGCATGGTTTATTTGTGGGTCCCCCTTACCCACTTTATTTTCTGCTGAACATTAGAAAATACAAAATTTAACAAAATTAATATTCCAATTAGCTGACTGCTAATTTGGAATAATACAGTCCTTCTTGCCAAAACGTTGCTTGTCCTTAAGCAACTGCAAAGATGTATGCTGTAGGATGTTCTCTCCCTCCCAAGTGGCATCCTCATCTGGAAGGTTCCTCCACCTGATCAAATACTCATTGACCACCTTGCTCCTCAAGTGTCTCTCCCTGGTATCTAAGATAGCCTCTGGCTGTAGCGCCAGATGCCCCTCGTCATCGGTAGGTGGGAGCTCGGTGGTTGCAGTCACCTATTGTCCCAAAACCTTCTTTAGGCATGAGAAATGGAAAATGTTATGAATCCGACTCCCCTGTGGCAATTCCAGCTCATATGCCAACTCTCTAACCCTTCAGATCACCCTGTTTGGACCATAAAAGCGTGGCTTGAGCTTCTCAGCTCCCTTCTGCTTCAGCTTGGACTGCTGGTACGACTAAAGCTGGAGGTACACTAAGTCATCCACTTCAAACTACCTCTCTACACGACCTCTATCCACATACAACTTCTGTTGGTTTTGGGCTGTGGCTAAATTGTCTTTGAGAACCCTGAGTATGTCTTGGTCCTCTTGGATCCAGTCTTTGGCCCTGGGGGCCTTGCTAGCTCCAAACATCACATCAACAAAATTCAGTGCATTATAACCATACAAAGCATAAAATGGAGACATATCGATAGACATTTGGAATGTCGTGTTGTAGTAGTATTCCCCCAAGTGAAGCCATCATAGCCAAGCCTTCTGCTGCCTTGTGACATAGTTCCTCAAGTAGCCCTCGAGCCACTTGTTAACTATTTCGATCTGTCCATCTCTTTGTGGGTGGTAGCTCGTGCTAGGTGTTAGCTCTGTGCCCACCAAACGGAACAACTCCTGCCAGAAACCTCCCATGAATCCGTTGTCCCTATCACTGGCTATGGTCTTTGGAAGACTATGGAGTCTGAAGATGTCCCTGAAAAGTAGCTCAGCCACTTGTGAAGCAATGTACCGATTTGAAATGGCGAAGAAATGGACATACTTCGTCAACCTGTCAACCACCACGAAGATTCAATCCTTGCCCTTTACCATGTGCAACCTAGTCATGAAGTCCATAGAAATGCTTACTAATTTCCCCTTCGGAATGGGAAGCAGCTGCAACAACCCCGTCGGATGGTTCAACTTCCCCTTGTTCTTCTCGCAGATTTCGCACTCATGGAAATGCTAGAATACGTCCTCCTTGAGGCCCTTCCAAGAGAACCTCTCTCTGATGGCCCTGTATGTCTTGGTTAACCCTTGGTGTCCTGAAAGCGGTTAGTCATGTGCTGCATGCAAAATCTTCTCCCATAGCCAGGAGTTGCCTGTTAAAATGATCCGGTCACGACAGTAGATGACCTCATCCATCACCGTATACCCATCATCCATCACCTGCCCATTCAGTACCTCACATGCAAGCCGGTCTTTGGAGTACTTCACCAGCAGTTGAGCCTTCCAATCTGCATCAATGCTCATCATGGATAAAGATGCTGGTCTCTCGGACAACGCATCTGCTACTACGTTGTTCTTCCCCTTGACATACTCAATGTCAAAATCGTATATTTGGATCTTGCTGACCCATTTCTGCTGCCTCTCCTGCAACAACTTCTGCTCGAGGAAGAATGGAAGGCTGTTGTGATCTATCTTCACCCGGAATGTGTTCCCCACTTGACGTTGTTGAAACTTGGCGAACACATGCATGATGGCCAACATCTCTTTGTTGTAGATGGGGTATAGCCTCTCATGCAATAGCAACTTTCGGCTCTCGAAAGTTATGGGGTGTCCCCCCTACATGAGTACTGTGCCTACCCCTGCCCCTGTGGCATCACACTCCATCACAAATGGCCACGTGAACTCTGCTAGGGCTAATACGGTACAATTGCTCATCACCTCCTTGAGCCTGTCAAAAGCCCTCTGCGCAGTCTCAGTCCAATTGAAAGCCCCTCCTTTTTGGTGAGTTCTGTGAGGGGTGCTGCAAGCGAACCCTTTGACGAACTTCTGGTAGTAGGTACAAATACCCACAAACCCTCGTAGCTTCATCACATTCTTCGGCTCTGGCCAATCTCGGATGGCCCTGATCTTCTCTTCGTGGACTCTCACTCAGTGGACTCCAATGATATGCCCCAAAAAGAGCATCTTTGTCAAACCAAACTCACATTTGGAGAACTCGACATAGAAGTGCTGCTCCTCCAAGGTATGCAACACCGTCTCTATGTGCTGCAAATGCTCCTCCCATCTGCGATTGTATATGAGGATATTGTCAAAGAACACCGGCACAACCTTCCTCAATTGACCACGGAAGATGTGGTTCATGCAAGACTGGAAAGTAGCCTGAGCAGTCGTCAGCCTGAAGGGCATCACCACGAACTCGAAATGGCCATAGTGACAACAAAACATAGTCTTGGGTACATCTTGGTCCCTCACCTTGATCTTGTTGTACCTCAACCACAGATCAATCTTGGAGAATAATTTCGCTCCCCTCAGCTCATCCATCAACTCATCGATTCTGGGAATAGTGTAGCGATTCTTCATGGTTTCTTGTTCATGGACCTGTAGTCTATGCACATCTGCAGTGTGCTATCCTTCTTCTTCACCAAAACCACTGAAGAAGCGAACGGGCTTGTGTTGGGCCTGACGTGCCCCAATGCAAAGAGCTCATGAATAAGTCTCTCAATCTCATCCCAATAGGCCTTGGGGTACCTGTAGGGGGTGGTGATCACAGCCTGAATGCCGAACTCCAGCTCAATAGTGTGCTCAAACCCCCGATCCGGTGGCTGTCCTAGTGGAATATCCCCAAAAATCGTAGAGTAACGATCTAGGAGAACCTGCATCCGAAATCCTCAACTCCACATCCCATTCTACGTCTCCCTTCCGGAAATCTTCCTCCATCCTATGCGCAGAAACTATCCGAGGCGGGTACGTGTGCATGCCCCCGAGCATCACCAGATTCCCACTCTTCTTGTCCACAAACTCCATCTCCAGTGTTTTCTAATCAGTGGTGACCTTCCCAAGGGTGATGAGCCATTGGAGTCCCAACACTACGTTGGTGTTCGGAATATCAACCACGGAGAAGTGATCGGTCATGGTGTATGTCCCCATGGTTACTGACAATGCCAGGACATAACGCACGCATTGCATGGTCATAACTCCTGGAACCAACACAGAAAACCCAACAAAACCCTATATCTGTATGCCTCTCCTCTGCACGAACTGGGCATCAATGAAGTTGTGTGTAGCCCCGCTGTCTACTAGCACTGAGACACACTACCCCTGAACTGTTCCCCGGACCCTCAACGTTAGGTACTTGGACACTCACCGCAAAGATCTAAGGACCCCTCCGGTAGGTACAAATGCTGATCCTCCTACTGCTGGAGGAGGTGGTGGTGGAGGATCATCTCCTGGTGCTCAGGTGCCCGCATCTCCTCCCATCTCATAACATGTTTCCTCTTCTCCCTCACTGTCGGAGAAGACCTTGATGTAATGTGCCTTCCCTCTGCCACACCTGTGAACCGGTGTCCATGTCTCCTGACAGGTGAAGCAGAGCTTCCTCCATCTCAAGTCCCTCCGGGTATCATCATCCATAGGTCCTCGGCCTTGGTTCCCTTTCGGGGGTGGGGCTCTCACATCCCTCCCTCTCTACTGGAACGCTGGTCTGTTGGGCATGGGAGCCCTCGTCCTCGGCAAAGTGTCCTGCAAGTCTCTAGTTCTTCCCACTGCGTCCTACAACGTAGTGGGTTGAGTAGACCTCGCTAGCCCACGCAAAGGTTCTGCTAGACCGTCAATGTACATGTAGATCCTCCTAGGCACGGACAATTCTGGAACCATCACTAAAAGTCTCAAGACCTCAAAAGATGTATGTCTCCGAGTTCCCTGTCTGCTTGAGCTTGGTTAGATCAACAAAATGTTCCTCCATATCTTTTCGATCAAGCCTCTCTATCAGCCTCCAGGTGGACTCATCGTAACGCTGTCACTCCTGAGTGACCCAATGTAGCCATACCGTGGAACCACAAGTCATTGGCTTCCCCCTGTAGATGGAGCACAACTAGTTTGATGGCCTCTACCTCCGCCATCTGATTTAGCGGGAAATAAATGTCTAGCTTCTCCACCCAAGCTCTGGCTGAACATTTTGATGACCCATTGAAAGTTGGCAAGAAAATCCTGCCCATGTTATGTTGCAGATCATTGCTTGGCATGTACCCTCTTCCTCTGGCCTAGCCTCTGGGCTTGCTGTTATTTTTCAGCTGGCAAAACTCATTAAAGGTGAGAGCACCTCCAAACTCTGGCTCGTAAGAATGATACTCGGCAAAGTATTCTCCATAATGAGCCACCTCCGGTTGTTGTGGCCCTCCTGTTCCTGCTCCCTAAGCCAGGAACATGGGCAATGTAGAATGAGGTGAAGTGTGTGGCGCCACCTGCTGCTTAGCGTTAGGCTCAGGTGGGAGATGGGAAGTGCCAGATCCTTCTCCGATCTGGAATTCCCCTGGAATCCCCTTCTACTTGTTATCTCCGACAATCTTCTGCCCCACCTCCTCTATTCTCTTAGTGAGTTCCTGCATTGACTTTAGAAAGAGTTGAGCAAACTCCTTTCCATCATCTCTTTCCTCTGCCATGGGTGCCTTTCCTCTCTCTTCTTCCACCAGAATGTTGTCCACCTGATCAGTGTCATAAACTGCATGCTCCACAGGCTGAGCCAAGTCTATGAGCTCTGATACCACTGTAATATCCCAAATTGAGAACAAACAGTAATACAAGCTCACAAGACTAAAAACTATAGCAAAACATGAAATGCTATCAAAACACCATGAAAGAAGCCAAAAACATCTGAGCCATTTTATTAATCTTCTGCTTGGTAAAAGTACAATAGGGTGCTCAGAAAGATGGCACTTGGGCCTGCACAAGTCAAGCTGAAATATCCCTCAATTCCGGACAAAAAACACTACTTATCTGCTACTCTGCGTGGCTCCTCCTCTGCGCTGCCAGAGCTGGAACTGCTGCTGCTGGTTGGAAATGAACTGCTGGTTGGGCTTGCTCCAATGCTCAGAAAATTCCGGGCTTAAAACCCCAGGCTCTACTCACTAGACACACAAAAACCCGCGAAATGTTTCTAGAAATCCTAACCACGAAAATTAGCTCCCTTGGGCTTGGCACGCTGCTTAGCTGGGTAATCTGGTTCTTTGGCTGAAATGCTGGAAAGTACTACTAAAAATCTGCCTCAAATCCTTGGTAGGAGGTGGCTAACCTCCCCTGCAAAACTCCAGACTGAAATCTGCTCTCTCTCTCAATCTCCCAACACTTCTCCTCAGTTGGACTGCGTACTCCCTACGCTGCCTACGTGGCCTCTGCGTTGTCCTGGAGGGACTGCGTATGCCTGAATATGATCCTGTGAATCTCCTCTCAAAAATCAGATGGAACTTCTCTCCCGAGAGGCACTCGAAGTCCCCCGAGGTAGAGGTTGAGATCTTCGCTCAGAAATCTCTATGCTAAACAACCAGAATCGGCTAAACAGCTCGAGCGTGTTGTAGTCTATCAGACAGAAAATCAGTGATTGAATGAATGAGCAAGTGAGTTGCTCTCACCCTCTTTTATCTATGTTGAGCCTCCAATGTTCCCTTGGGCCCACCTGGACTGTGCAATCCCTCTACTAACCTATCCCTTCGCTGCCACTGCGCTGCCTTTCCCACGCTACCATTAGGACGCTGTCTCATTCAAGTGGCTAGCCTCATGGGCCCCACTTCAGCCTCAATATTGGCCTAAGTGACTTTAGGAAAGTGAATTAGCTGCATGGTTTATTTGTGGGTCCCCCTACCCACTTTATTTTTTGCTGAACATTAGAAAACTAAAAAATTAACAAAATTAATATTCCAATTAGCTGGCTACTAATTTGGAATATTACAGAGAGCATGTTGCCCCATGAGTTGTCTCTAATAATATCATAGCTTGCAAATTGCCCAGTGCTAGTGAAAAACTCTGCAAAGGCATCCTCCACCTCATTAAGGGATGATCTATCCTGAAATATCTGTCTCAATGCATCCTTCCTTCCCTATGAAATCTCACTATCCATGTGAGGAGGGAATCTACAGGAAGGTCACTACACTCGGACAGGTTGACTCAATTCTAGGTTGGATCAACTATATATACCCTATATATACTACGCAGAAAAACACAGATAGCAACTCAGATTCCTCTGTGATTTGCGGACAAAATTTCAGGAGTAGACTGCTGTGAATTCAAGGATAAGTTTGAGGAAATAGTGTGAGGTTAAACTAGAGATCACTTCGGTTATACATAGCTGAAATCAGGGTGAAGTAAGAGCTGCGTTCAAGCTCTAAGTGCAGAGTAAAGGACTGATATATAGTGCGAGTAAGAGAAAACAAAAATGTGGATTGAAGCATAGAAGGACAGATCAACAAAAGGTATCTCTGATAAGGGTCTGTCATATATATATATATATGCGGAGTTGCATAACTATACTTTAGTGCCGAAGAGGAACATAATCACAGTAAAATACGAAGCAAGATAAGGGATGCTCAGGGAGGAACCAAATCACAGTAAAGCGCTATAAAAGGATATATATACAGTGTGTTAGAAGTCCAGTCTAGGGCTGCATGTAAAGGATTGGTACAAAAGTATATAACATTGTCTTGAGTATAAATCCAGAAGTCAAGAATGATCCAAGTTAAAGGAGAAACAAAGGACTAGAGACCGAGCTCTCTAAGGCTGGTGCAGAACAATGCAGGACGATGTAGAAAAGAAGGATCAACTCAAGGAGTCAAGGAATAAGCAGAGACAAGGTCTTGGAGGCATACAAGCGTCAAGGGTCTGAGTCATGGTCATGGTACTTGTCATATGAAAGTCGATAAGAAGAATTTCTTGCGTGTTTTCCTCTCCAAGAGGGAGATGTTTTGGCCCTGGCTCGAATAACCTAAATTTGTCTCTTGTGTTTTTGGTAATTGACTTGATGAAAGACATAATAAGTTAAGAAGAGAAGACATAAGTAAAAGAAGTAAGCTCATAAGTAATTACCAAGAAGAGAATTTGAATTAGTCACTGCCCTACCTAATTCTCAACAGGGTATTAGAGCTAAGGTGCTGAAAACAAGGGCTACTTGACAAGGAGACACTCAAGGAAGCTAGAATCAAAGTCTACATTGAAAAGGTCAAACCAGTTTGCAAAGAAGACCTTCAATCTCATTCAAAAGATTCACTTATCAAGGAGATAATCTTTTCCATCAAAGATTCATATTGAAGTGACATCATCTTTTTGAAGACATCCTTTATCATCAAAGATCTAAGGTCACCTACATTGGAGAATTCAATTTAAGAGGAAGTTCCTAACTTCATCTTCATCATCATCAAGAAAGCTGTTGGAAGAAGGAGGTCACCCTACTCAACTAAGTATATATGTCCTTATCTAAATCTGTCAAAATGACTTATTGTAAAGAGGGCAACAAATTGTTTGGGTCGTCAAACTTTAGTGCATGGAAAAAGAGGACAAATTTGAATTTAACCGAAGATGAAGTTATGGGCTACATCAAAGGATCCACAATTCAACCCTCAAAAGAAGATGCACTAGCTCATGCCAAATACATGAAAGGAGAAATCAAAGCCTAGAGGATTCTCATAGAATCCATTAAGGACTCGCTCATACCCTATATATCAAAACTGGAAACTGCAAAAGATATATATGAGAAACTTGTGGAACTATTCTCTATGAGTACTGTAGGAGAAGCAATCTCTTCGAGACAAGAACTATACAAGATGAAATTTTCAAGAGAGGAAGGAATCATTTCATATTTGATGAGGATTTCTGAAATAAGAGGCCAACTGCAAGAATTGGGAGAAGTAATGTCTGATAATGAGATGACTACACTAGTGCTGAATGCTCTACCGGAAGAATGGGGAAACTTCACTTCAAGCTTATATGGGAAGAAAGAAGCAACACCATTCCATGATCTATGGTCTTTATGTAAAATAGAAGAAACAAGATTGAAAGCCAAAGCTGATACATGATCAAGTGAAAGGAATCAAGCCTTTGCAGCGATTTCCACGAAGAAAGGAAGATTCGGTAAATTTGATCCTCAGAATAAAAGAAGAAATATGAACAAAGTACGATGCTTTGGATGTAATGAACTTGGGCATTATAAAAGGGATTGTCCTAAATCTGGGAAGGACAAGATGAAAAAGGAAGAAGGCCATGTCACAGATGAAAGGGAAGAACCTGATGCAAAGAAATCGAAGAAGGAAGCGAAAAATCTTTATTATGATTGAGATCATCTTCCTTTTTAGGTGATTTCTGTTGGTGGTAAAATAGTATGATAGGAAGTAATGTATATTAATAACATCATGATAAAAGCATAAAAGGAGCACTTGAAGAAGTAGCTCCTAAGAACCTCACTGATAACAACATTGATGAAAAGTAGTCATCAAGATCAAGAGTCATCATTCAATAATCAATATGGAAACAGGTGTTGACATTTTCTAATGGAGTTCTCTATGGATTCACTGATTAGAAAGAAAGCAAAAGGTTTCATCGAGAATTCTATGTTACAAAATTCTGGGATTATGATAGGATGCCATATTGATGAAGCAGGTCAAGGGAATGAAGTTCATTCTAGTAAAATTGTTGTAGGATGACTCAAAAGGAAAAGGATGAGGTACATATATCTATACGCTGACACTAGATGCTGTGAAGTCATGTAATATAGTTGCAGATAATGGACTTCTATATTTAGAAGTATGATCTATGGTAGGAGGATCTCTTCTGGTGCACATGTTGCCACTTACAAATGAAATTAAATATGTACTCATATGGAATATGAGGTGGTTGTATGGAAGTTCCTGGTGATGAAGTTGTGTGGAGAAAAAATGGAAGAGATCATGAAGTGCAACCATGTAAAGAGGCGATTTTCATCCAGAAGCTAAGAAGATGTGACTAGGAGATCTCCTGGAAAGATATGTTGACTCTGATAAAAGTATGGTAAAGAAGAAGACCCTTGACAAAACATATCTTTAGGAGATGTGTCAATCTGAATAAAGGATGCGAATGCTTATAGGAAGATGTTATGGTGAAAGATCATCACTGAGGTAACTTTTGATTTAAAAGTTCTTATGTATATGTTTATCTGGATAAGTTTATGCAGGGCTGCTAATCATGTGTATGGATGTAAAATCCTTGGGAGATGGTTCGAGGAAAGTAGCATGGCATAAAGGTGGACCAGATGAGAAGGACTGATGAATCACTTTCAGGTGGATGACATGACTCATGGATGAAAGTGATGGATGATCTGTGCCCTATGAAGCCAAAAGTTGAAGATTCCTCAATATTGAAATCCATGACATCGAGGGGAGGAATTCTTCATGAGCAGTTGTGTGTCTCACCATTGCTACTGCAGGTACCTTGTTGAGAGGGAGACTAGTGGTAAGTTTCTTACTTGGAAGAAACTTGAAGTATGTCCTTCCTGAGTTAAGAGGGAGTGACATATATGGTTCTCTAATTCATGTGTCATGCACTAGACTAGGACTAACAACCGTAAGTCTTAATGAAGGCCATGTGGAGAGAATGGATAGACACATCATTCTGGTCTTCACCTAGAAGACAAAATGGAGGATTGGGTAATCATCTGTCATTCAATAATATTTGAGAATGAGATAGGGCATTCAAGATATTAGTAGTCGGGGACCGATATTCTTTGAGGGCTGGCTACCCAAGAGAAGAATAGTCCAAGAAGGTCATACTCTGGGAACACCTGGGTGGAGTATGTACTCTGGAGAGACAATGACTATGGTGTCTATAAGTCATGTGACTCGCCAACATTGTAGCCCATTGTCTCGTTGAGAGATGGGGCTGTTAGTCAAGGCCTTGAACTAGGACAATGCTGGTTGATATGATGCTATACATATGCGATTACCAATCCGATTCTTCTTATGAGATTCTTTAGATTGAAAGTGACCATGTACGTTATGAATACCTCCCTAGTTAAGAGGGAGTGCTAGGAAGTGAACTAGGATCGGTCTTCATATTGACTATGTAATTATGTATTTATGTAATGAAGAAGACAAATAATAATATATATACTTTTGGTATGCTTTCTTCATGGGTTTCATGAGCAAGTTTTTATTATAGGTCAATTGACTTCTTCTTGATGTCTATTAGGGATTTATCTTCTGGTCATGAATGTGCAAATTAAAGAGTCATGTTTATGAAAAGTCAAGTCACACTTGTATTCCTCAAGACCTTGCCAATCAAGCTTGAAGACATGACGCAAATGGTGCTCAAGATTAATGTTGGAATACTCTACAAGTTAGCCTTCAAGAAGCTCTACAAGTTGGCCTATAATTCAGTGCTCAAGTTGGCCTTACTACACTTGGACAGGTCGGCTCAATTCCAGGTTGGGTCAACTATATATACCCTATATATACTGTGCAGAAAAATACAGATAGCAAATCAGATTCCTCTGTGATTTGCAAACAAAATTTCAGGAGTAGACTGCTATGAATTCAGGGGCAAGTCCGAGGAAAAAGTGCGAGGTTAAACTAGAGATCACTTCGGTTATACATAGCTGAAATCAGGGTGAAGAGCGAGCTGCGTTCAAGCTCTAAGTGCAGAGTAAAGGACTAATATATAGTGCGAGTAAGAGAAAACAAAAATGCGGATTGAAGCATAGAAGGGCAGATCAACAAAAGGTATCTTTGATTAGGGTCTGTCATATATATATATATATATGCGGAGTTGCAGAACTATACTTTAGTGCCAAAGAGGAACATAATCGCAGTAAAATACGAAGTAAGATAAGGGCTACTCAAGGAGGAACCGAATCACAGTAAAGTGCTATAAAAGGATATCTATACAGTGTGTTAGAAATCCAGTCTAGGGCTGCATGTAAAGGATTGGTACATAAGTATATAACACTGTCTTCAGTATAAATCTAGAAGTCAAGAAGGATCCAAGTTAAAGGAGAAACCAAGGACTAGAGACCGAGCTCTCTAAGGATGGTGCAGAACAGTGCAGGACGATGTAGAAAAGAAGGATCAACTCAAGGAGTCGAGGAATAAGTAGAGACAAGGTCTTGGAGGCATATAAGGGTCAAGGGTCTGAGTCATGGTCATGGTACTTGTCATATGAAAGTCTATAAGAAGAATTTCTTATGGGTTTTCCTCTCCAAGAGGGAGAGGTTCCGGCCCTGGCTCGAATAGCCTAAATTTGTGTCTCTTATGTTTTTGGTAATTGACTTGATGAAAGACATAATAAGTTAAGAAGAGAAGACATAAGTAAAAGAAGTAAGCTCACAAGTAATTACCAAGAAGGGAATTTGAATTAATCACTACCCAACATAATTCTCAACACCCTTAACCTCTTCAGCATGATTAATGCAGAGGCAAACTGTGTATCTGCAATCTTCAACAATGATAGGTGTGTGTACTCTTTGTAAATTGTGAGGGAATTTGTATGATTTTGTACAAAGTTGCGGATATGTTGTGTATTCTCGATAAGAGTTCCAATCCAAGGTACATTAGAATCAATAGATTTGTGTGCTAAATTCAAGGAATGGACAATGTAAGGTGTCCAAAATACTTGTGCATATTTAGCTTCCACAATCATGCCAGCAGCCTTGCAAACAGGTGCATGGTCTGTAATTATTTGCACACAAGAATCAACACCTACATCTTCAATAACTTTAATGAACAACTCACCTATATATTGTGCATCCTTGTATTTTCGAAGAGCATCCATTGCTTTCAAGAAAACTGGTCCATTCAAGGAAGACACTGTGAAGTTTATGCGTGGATGGTGTCCTCAATCTGTCCATCCATCATAAACAATACTAATCCCAGATGTTGGCCATGCTGATTTAATAGGATCGAGTATTTTATCCACCTCCTTCTTTGCCTTACTCAACAATGTAGTTCTAAGCTTCTTTGACCTAGGAGGGACATACCCCAGTGGAGCCCCTTGAGTTAGAGCTAGACACATCTTAATAAATAAAAGTGATCGTGCAACATTAAATGATATGAAGTTGAGATTAACAAAGAAAGCAATGGTGAGATCAATCTCTTCTCGCCTCTCTTGCTGAAATATCTTGTCCATTGGACCAAGTGCCCTCCTTTTTGCTGCTTGACCTGCATCCCCACCGAAAGTCCCAAATGGATAACCGACACTATTTTTCCTCAGAAATGGAAGGGGATCCTCATCCTTGTTTTTCTTAGATGATGCAACCACCATTGACACACCAACATTGGGCTCTCTTTCTAATTCTTTCCTCTTAGATGCAGTCACCCCTGAACATGCTCCAATTCCACAAGATGGTAAGCCCAACAAATGTGCTTTCACACGAAAATAGGTGCTCTTGAATTGAGTGTTGCAAAAGTTGCATTTCCAAAGAATGTTACGTCCTCCCTTTAACTCGCTGCCCGACCCTTGATTTCTTGTAACATACTTCCACAAGGGATATTTACTTTTTTGAGCTTGTTGTCTTGCTAAATTGATGTTTTTTCTGAACATTTGAAGCTGTTGTTGCAACCCCACTTCCAACAGATGGAACACTAGCAAACCCTGATGAAATTGAAAGAGGGGGGGCATCACCAATGAGGATATTCCTCCCCTTTTTTCTCTTTTCCCTGCTGCCCTTGATTGAGCCATGACTGCTGTAAAAATAAATAAAAAATGTAAACAAAATGACAGGCACACTGCTGTAACAAAAATAGAAAAGAAAATGGAAGAGAAATCCACATACCTATTGCTTTAATCACCTCCAAAACACGCCAATCTCCTTTGTTGGTCACTCCCACAGTCCCACAACTCCAAAACCACAAATGAAAGTGAGGAAAAACGGTCGAAATTGACCTTTTTGCAATTGCGCAGGTCCCTTTTTTCCAGACACGTGTTCGAAAATCAGGATTCACTGTGGCAGCAAATCTAATTCTTGTGGGACAAGAATCCCGATTTTTAGACCCGCAATTGCCTCAAATTAGACACATGTCGCTTGAGAATCATGTCTGATTCGCGACACATGGGGGAGGGGGGGACGAATCTGATTACTTAGTTAGCCACAAATCTTGTCATGTATTTGTTAGTACTTCCATCCACTGCATGCTTGATCTTCTATATGCCTTTGGAGGACACCACAAATTTTCGTTGAGATCTAGGCACAATCTCCCATACATCATTCTTCATAATCGATTGGTATTCTTCTAACATCGCATCCTTACAAACTTGTTGGCTAACTGCTTCTTCAAAGGTGGAAGGTTCAACATCAATAAGATTAGTAATTAAAGCTGCATATCCAGAATACCTCTTTGGCCTCTTGCTTTCCTCGAGGGAGCCATGTGGTGTTGCATGTCTTTCTGCTTCCTGCAAAGTGTATTTTAGCCAAGTTGGCCTCTTCTTGATTTCAGAAACAATAACCGGGTCCACTTGCTCGTTAGGCCCTTCTGGCTCTTCTTGATGATCAACAAGATGTTTTGAAGGATTTGATGGAACTCAACTTTAAGAAGTTGTGTGGAAGTGCTCCTAAGGTCCGAGCTAGGAAATCCCACCGAGTATCGTCAACTCGTAGGGGCCTTGATGTTCTTAGTGAACTCACATTCAAACATATGTTTTGCAGTGAACACGTTGAGTCAATATATGGTCAAGCCTCATCACATTCATTGGATTGGTGCCAAGAATCTCTTGAGATATCTCCGGGGCACAATCAACCATGGGCTGAGATACACTGCCGAAAGTATGAGGCTCCATGGATATAATGATGCCGATTGGGCAGGCAGTGTGGTGGATCGTAAAAGCACATCAGGATGTTGCTTCACTCTAGGTTCTTCTTCGATCTTTTGGATGAGCAGGAAGCATAAATCGGTTGCTCTAAGCACCGTTGAGGCCAAATACATTGCAGCAAGTAGGGCCTGTTGTGAAGTTGTTTGGTTGAGAAAGCTCTTTAGTGAGCTATTTGGGTATGTGTTGGATACCATCATGATTCTTTGTGACAACCAAAGTGGGATTCGTCTTTCTGAGAATCTCGTGTTCCACGACCGATCCAAGCATATTGATATTAGGTACCACTTTGTCCAGGACATGGTACAGCGAGGTGCCGTAAGGCTCCATCACATTGGGATTGATGAGTAGGTCGCGGATAGTCTCATGAAGTCCCTGGGTAAGGTCAAATTCTTAACCTTCCATGAGAAGCTTGGTATCGTGGACAAAGCCTATTGTGAGGGTCTCGCTTGAGTTGGACTATGAGCTCTGGAGCTCTAGGTGGCTTGGGGATAGCTACTTGGAGCTATAAGCAGCCACATGGCAAGGTTCGCCTTGCCTTGTTGGTGTGCTATTTCCCCACCGTTATGATATTGAGCTGATTCACACTCCCTTTGATCTATGCCCCACATGCATCCTACCCATGTAGTCCGAGACTCATGGGAAGTACCTGTCATCTGGCCAATGAGTTGGGAAATGAGTATAGAGACCATAGCATTACCGATGGATGCATCGTGTATTGTCGTACTCTCTTTGTCTAGGATGGGATGTGTCCAACAACTTGATTTGGGATAAAGTCTGGTTCAAGTTTTTACCTCTAAACTAGCTTCGGGTCAGTGGAGAGTGGTAAGGTCTTTGTGACTCACTCTCCATCATATCTTCTTATTATTTATTCTATAGCAGAGCAGAGCTAGCAAAGCAGAGACAACAAGATGACACAGGATTGCATGATGATGATAGTACATGATGGTACTGGATGACAGGATTGCACAGGTGGACAGATGGAGTTCTCCCTAGTTGAGAGGGACTGGTAAATTTGGCAACTAGGGCCACACTAAATGTTGCGCTGCTCATATGATGGAGACAATATTTTTGTTGGATTCCTCTTTCGAAGAGGTGCAAGATTGATCTAAAGATCATCTTGTTTGGATGAGCAAAAGTTGAATTTTGAATTTATTTTCCACACATGTGCAATTTGTCAAGGTTGGCCAAAATTGTAATGTAGGCTCACAAGCCCCAAAAGTTTTGTCACACCCCCACAATCATGGATATAAAAAGGAGAGACATGATGCTCCTTTCATCATTCATTCATCTCACACATCTCTCTCTCATCTGATTGGTTCGTACAAACTTATAGACTTCTCTCTCTTCCACACGCGTGAAACAAGAAGCTGCAATTTTCAAACTGGTTTAGGGCTTTTCTGGACAACGTTGACTAGCATTTACTTTGGGTCAACACTCATCTCTTGACTGTGTTTTTTAGGCCATAAATCTGATTTGGAGAGGCTGCAGCTGGAGGCACAAAAACTGAGGTCAAACGTTGACTTTGATTGCAGCGGACCACATTGTTGATCGCAACTTTGACTATTGTTTGACTGCAGACTTTGACCAGATTTGTGGATTGTGTTTGACTTTGATGGAAGGTCGAGTTTGACCGAGCTTGTTTGGAGGTTGAATAGCTGGTTTGACCAACGAAGACTTTGCTAGCTAGGGCATCTTGTTGACTACTGTAAAATATATTTTCTCTCTCTGCTGAATAAGAAGAATTACAAGAATATTTGTGTCTTGGCTTGTCTTCTGTCGATTTATTTATGTTCTATTAGCATTTATTGTCAATGGTTATGTGATTTCAACTTGAATTGGGCTAATAAGAAAGATTGAAGTAAATTGCTCTAACCATAGAACATACCATGGTTAACTAAAATTAACATATTAGCAACTGGAAGCAACAACTGAACTTCGACCTAGGTGCAACACTTGACCTTGAAGCAATATTTCGACCTTGAAGCAACAAGTCGACCTTGAAACAACACTTTGACCTTGAAGCAACACTTTACCCTGAAGCAGTATTTTGATCTTGTTGCAATAGCCTAGAAAATCCACATGTGGGAGAGATAGATGCCCTAGAATCTTTGATCGTGCAATTCTTGTTCCTCTACTGCAATTTCGTACTCTTCTGCAACTTCTTCTTTGATATCGAACTTGTGTGAGAGTGTGTGCTCCAAATGAATCGAACTGTGCTATATGTATACCCTTTTCTGGAGTTCGAATTACCTTCTTGTAGGCCTACTTGAACAGGTAAGGGCCGACTTGGTGTGGAGGTGACAAATTACATATTTGACTCAAAAGTAGTGTTGTTTACATCATTCACAAGCCCAAGAAGGGTCTTATTAAATGTACAATGACTCTAATGACTCAGTATAAATCCTAGAAGTCCTCAATGGGGACTTTGACCTAATGCACAATGATCCAAGCATGAAACCCATGTTTTAATAAGTCATAATAATAATAATAATAATAAAACTTTCTTTTTCATTCTTTTCATAAGTACCTTTAATAATGATTCAAATACAATTATGAAGACCGAACCTAGTTACATTCTTCAACACCACATTGATTGCGGGTATTGGCATTTTTATCCTGAAAACCCCCTTCTTTTGATTGTATTCTCCGTAGTTTCTTCTTCTTCTTCTTCTTGAGATATATGTGGATCTGTGAACTGCCATCCTCTTGGCTTATTTGCTTTTTTCTTTTTTTGTGGTTTTTGTTTGTTTGTTTGTGGACATGTGTTCTATAAATGTCCTATTTGGATACAATTCCTACACTTGAATGTCATGTTCTCATAGTCTAAGACTTGAAGCCATTGAAAATTTGTGTTTTAAATTGATACGATCTAGAAGACCTTTGCTAAGATCAATCTCCACACATATCCCAGCAAGGGTGAAGATATCCTTCTATGTTCTTTCAATGTCCCTCTTTTTAAATTTGTCCAGGGTGTTTCCAATCCCCTCTAGTACTTATGGTGCCAAAAGTGAAGAGGAATATTTGGGGACTTTGACCTAATACATGATGACCCAAGCATGAAACCCATGCTTTAATAAGTCATAATAATAATAATAAAACTTTCTTTTTCATTCTTTTCATAAGTACATTTAATAATGATTCAAATACAATTATGGAGTCCAAACCTAGTTACATTCTTCAACACCACATTGATTGGGGGTATTGGCATTTTTATCCTGAAAACCCCCTTCTTTTTTGGTTGTATTCTCCATAGTTTCTTCTTCTTCTTCTTCTTGAGATATATGTGGATCTGTGAACTGCCATCCTCTTGGCTTATGTGCTTTTCTCTTTTTTTGTGGTTTTTGTTTGTTTGTGGACATGTGTTCTATAAATGTTCTATTAGGAAACAATTCCTACACTTGAATGTCATGTTCTCATAGTCTAAGACTTGAAACCACTGAAAATTTGTGTTTTAAATTGATACGATCTGGAAGACCTTTGCTAAGATCAATCTCCACACATATCCTAGCAAAGGTGAATATATCCTTCTATGTTCTTTCAATGCCCATCTTTTAAAATTTGCCAAGGGTGTTTCCAATCCCTCTAGTACTTATGGTGCCAAAAGTGAAGAGGAATATTTGGGGATTTTGACCTAATACATGATGACCCAAGCATGAAACCCATGCTTTAATAAGTCATAATAATAATAATAAAACTTTCTTTTTCATTCTTTTCATAAGTACATTTCATAATGATTCAAATACAATTATGAAGACCAAGCCTAGTTACATTCTTCAACACCACATTGATTGGGGGTATTGGCATTTTCATCCTGAAAACCCCCTTCTTCTTTGGTTGTATTCTCCATAGTTTCTTCTTCTTCTTCTTCTTGAGATATATGTGGATCCTTGAACTGCCATCCTCTTGGCTTATGTGCTTTTTTCCTTTTTGTGGTTTTTTGTAATTTGTGGACATGTGTTCTATAAATGTCCTATTTGGAAACAATTCCTCCACTTGAATGTCATGTTCTCATAGTCTAAGACTTGAAACCACTGAAAATTTGTGTTTTAAATTGATACGATCTGGAAGACCTTTGCTAAGATCAATCTCCACACATATCCTAGCAAAGGTGAAGATAACCTTCTATGTTCTTTCAATGTCACTCTTTTTAAATTTGCTCAGGGTGTTTCCAATCCCCTCTAGTACTTATGGTGCCAAAAGTGAAGAGGAAGATTTGGGACTCTCACCCAAACCGACATTTTTGAGACCACCTTGGTTGTTGTATCGAAATCTGGAAAACATGGAGTTGTGAAGAGCCCAACATTACCCATGACCCTTCGTTTAAAACAAAATCATATCTTTTTGTGTATCAAATTGGACTATAAAAAAGACTTTGGAGCATAAGCAAAGGTCACAACTAGCAGTCCAAGTGGAGAAGACCCATTGATGTCATACTTCTTGTTTTGGCCAAAAACCATTAAACCTACATATTATCGCCTTTGATTGCATGGAAGAGAATAGGAAGTTCATCTTTGGAAGGTTAACTTCCAAATCTGGAGAATGCTCCATTTTTCAACAATGTATGGACTTGGAGTGTTTTGGGTCTGTTTTCCTGAAGGGGAAGGTTTCTCTTTCACTGCATCTGGGAAGGTGTTTGCTATTCCTTTTGGTATTATGGGACCAAGAGCTCCTCCCCGCAACCCCATATTCAAGAATACAGTTGATTTCCTTTGAATGTGATAATCTTTGATCTAGATTGGGTTTTGTAGTACACTCCCCTCAAATTGTAGAATTTGAGAAAAGACAGGGAAATCCCATTTAACCCTAATGCTCTATTTCAGTATGTTGACTGTGTCTAAGCTCCTTACCCAAAAGGTTGAGGTGCTCCCATTTAAATGTTCAATAAAGATTTGAAATGGCCTCTCGTCCCACCCAAGTGGAGGTGTATATAGTTCAGATCCGAATGAAAAGGAGGGCGCATTTTGATTGGAAGGAACCCATATATGTTTCGGAGTTGGACCACCATCCAGACCCAAAAGATTTGAAACAAAGCATACAAAAAATAAAGGCAACAGAGAGGGAGGGGGCTTACAAGAAGACCTAGGAGTAACCTTGTAGACGCAACGACCATATTCACCATAATCTATTGATGCATTGGATATTGAATGGAAATGGCATCAACAGCTTCCTCCCGCACCCCACAGGAATACAAAAACTGCATCCCATACAAAAACTGCATCCCCAATACATCGATACAGTAGCATAAAAATGCCCATATGACATAGCCCCCAACCCACTGCACCTTTATTGTTCTAGCATACAGGCTTGGGTGAAAACCTTACTATCGAGACCTCCACAGGATCAAAAGCCCCACCTCCATATGACTCCCTAGGCACCGAGTGTAGAAGAGCTAGTCAAATTTCCACATGTAAGGGAAAGGACCCTAACCAAGGATGCGATCACACTGAGACCCAAAATCCCCTTGTATTGGAACCGTGAGGGAACCAACATTGAATCCCATTCGCTTGGCGGTGCCATGTCTATTGCAGCAAGAAGACATAAACCTAGCCATCACACTTCCCTCTCCTTTCCTCTTTCTCATCCTTTTAAAGCAAGTACAATGGAAAAAGCATTCATGGGAACAATCCAAAAGCTACATGGAATATCGAAGATTATTGTAACTAACAAAGATCCAATTTTCACTAGAAATTTTTGGGCTAAATTAATTTCTCATTTGGGTACTGAATTGGTTCACAACACATCTTACCATCCTCAATCCAATGGGAAGACTGAGATTGTGAATAAATGTTTATAAAGATATTTACATTGCTTTGCATCTGATAGTTTGATGCAATACGTCAAGTGGTTTCCCTTGGCAGAATGGTGATGCACATCCTTCCATACTTAAAACATGTCCCCATTTATGGCACTTCATGCATGTCTTCCTCCATCCATCACATCACCTTTGAAAGGGATTGTAAAGGCTCAAGCAATGGAGGACCTCGTAGGGCACCAACAAGAGGTTCTCAAACTATTGAAGCACAACTTGGTTATAGCACAAAATAGGATGAAACAAGAATATGAACATTGGAGTGAAAATGAATTTGAATTGGGGAATTGGGTATTTGTGAAACTACAAAAATATAAACAAATGTTTGTAAAGCAATGAAAAAAGTACAATATATAGTCACCAAGGTATTATGGCTCTTATAAGGTGTTGTAGAGGATTGAAAGTATGGCTTACAAATTGGAGTATCTTCACATATACATCCAGTCTTCCATGTTTCTTGGTTAAAGAGGGTAATGAATGTCAAGATCGTAGTCCAAACTATTTTACAAGGGATTGATGAAGAAGAGAAAATTATACTAGAACTCAAAACAATCCTAGAAACAATGATTAAGCAATTGAGAAATTGTGCAATTACTGAGTATTTCATCAAATGGAAGAATCTACTAGTGGAAGAGGCAACATGGGAAGATGCAGTTAGTCAAGTGTTGAGGACAACAATTGTTTAAGGGGAGGGGCATGTTAATCCCTAGATAAGCCCCATGTTAACTCTAAAACCCTTTATTAAGCCCTATATATTGAGTTGTTACATTTCTATTGTTATATTGTAATGTAAGCTAGAACCTTTCATTTTACCATTTCATTATAATTGTACCCTTTTTTCCTACACCCACACACACACACACACACTAAAGAGACCTAGCCTTAGGATCATAAAATTTTGTTTTATACATTGTATTCATTGTAAAAGGAGGTTTACCCCTTGAGGTGGACTGTAATTATTGGTTTCTTATCATTTCTAAAGCACAAGATTCATAATGATCAATTTGATCTATTATAGGGGCTGAACATCACTCCTGTTAGTTTTATTAATTAAACCAATATTGCACATATCATGGTAATATCGGAATTATCATGATATTATTTCCAAACTGCTCCTCGCTGATATTATCGCCATAACTTATCGTGATAATTTCCTTGTTTTGAATTTATCGTGATAATTTGGGTAATTATCATGATAATTTTGAAATTATTGCCCTGTTTCTGTCAATTTCAACTTATTACCATATTTTTATCTTTTAACCCTAATTTTTTAAAAGTGAGTTAGGAGATTGAGCTATGAGGATACTTTTCCTATTTCCATCAAGCAAACAAGGGGAAATCTATTGTTTTCATTTCCCAAGATTCATCTCATGAGATACATACCCTAGTAGTTAATGGTAATGTTAAATTTATCTTTATCTTTCATTTTAATCCTCTTAAATTTTTACATTACCATTAATTGACTAAGTATGTTTGAGAGTGGTTCCGACCTCATTGGATTTCATATGGAGAAAGTGGAATTTTAGATCCCACTTAAAATTCAGCAGTGTTTATGGTTTTTACGATTTCAGGATTGGTGAGATCGCAACATTTCTACTGGATTTTGTGATGTAAGAGGGTATGGAACTAACATTTAATCAGGATCACCAAGCCCTCTATGTACCTTGATGTTGGTGGCATTGATTGTTGAGCTCCTCCTTCATGACCCTAATAAAAATGTACACTTCACTAAAGCAAAATCATTGATTGGGATATTAAGCTTTTTCTATCTTATTTTAATGCTTAAGTTGGTGATCTTGATGAGTAGGATCACAATATAGGCAATGGTTTTGAAGTTATCTAGCTATTTGTTGCAGCATGATTTTCTTTCGATTTTGGAGGCCATTTAGAGCTTCTCAGTGTTTGTTGATATATTTTGATTCATAGATGGATTGGACTTAGTGATATTTTGGTTATATGCAACCTTGCTATACACATGAGAAATTTTGCATATTTGTGTATAATAATTTGGATTCATATGGATGCACATGAATTATATGTTCTTTTCAAAATTGAATATTTTATGTATTTTGGGTTAACCAATCTTTTGGTCCAGTTTTGATAACATTGCTGAGGATGATGTAACCATTTTCCATCAAGCAAACAAGGGAAAATCTGTTATTTTCGTTGCCATGATTCATCTTCTGAATACATTTATTTTAGTTTTGTTATGACTTTGTATCATTCTATTAGATCTTATGACTTAGAACAAATATCACATTTCAATATTGATATCTGATGTATCACTTGACATCTTATACACTTTATATATCAGTTTGATTTTCATATTTATGTAGCAATGTGTTTGTTTGATGTTGATATTGTTTTATACGTTAAAAATTGAAAAAATATGATCATTTTTGTATCTTTTAAGTTGTCTAATAATTGCCAATAATTTCCGATATTTTCCCCAATATTGCCGATAATTTAAATTTTGGGCCCTGGCGATAAATTGCTGATAACTGTAAATGTAACATTGCTTTAAAGTTTAAACCATTAAGACATTAAATTATAATTGAAATGAGGGAGATAATTATGATATTATTATATCTTGATAACTGTGTTATAATTTAGTTAAATTATTAAAGAATTTATATATTCGTTAATATATAAATAATTATCATATTTTACTACAAATGAATGTAGTGTCCTAATCTGTATTGTTGATGTGGTGCTTCACAAATTTGCTGTATTTGTATAGGTTTTACCATTAGTGTACCAATATCTGTATCTTTGCAACTTAGCTATCAAAGGTTCCTAAACCAATAACTGATTTTGCTTTGTTGTTCCCTGATGTCCATTCAATAAGTTTATTGGGTTGTATATAATTGGTTTCTGTTCTTCTGACTGTCCTCCATACATTTAAGTGCTTTAGTTTGACTTTCCATATTTGGAAATTTCTCTCGTTAAAATTTTCCAGAGAAACTGCATGGTTTTTTCATTTTATGCCCTTTGGTCCAGGTGGGATAATTTGTGCACAAATGCTGCCTACAAACTGTCTGGATTAATTTCTTGCAAAGGGTTAACTTTTAACCGTAGCTCGATAGACACTGTACAGTGATTCACCCTAACAATTTTGGCCTGATTTGCCTGTTTCTTCTATTTCTTAGTACGTCTGGAATGGGTGGGATCTACTACAAACCATGCCTGATCTGACAACATTTTTCTTCCACCTGGAACAATAGTTTATATAATCTTCTGCCTTATTCAGGTATAAAGCATATTTGATGCAGCTGTCCGGATACCGGTAGCTGTGCCAGGGGTGTTACTGTCTGAAATGCGTGTCTAGTGGGTTTGAGAACCACGTCTAGGGATGTTTGTATGCCCTTGTTCTGTTTGATCTTTCTACCTGTATGTCATTCTGTTCTACCAAAAATTTCTCCAGTCAGTCAAAACTCAGAGTCTCTTGGTCTGCTTGCCAGTTTTTATCACAAGTCTCCTGCTCTGCTTGCCATTTGTTGTCACAAGGTTTCCTGGTTTGCTCACAATTGCCTCATTTGTGGAACCTTCAAAATTTTGATTCTTGCTGCAGTAGACATTATCTTCGTTTTTATTTCCAGTTTTTAGTATTTTTAAAACTTCACATGAATGCTCTTTCCTAAAGTCTTATTTTAATACTTTAGGACTCGGTTCTCAAATCTTCATATCTTAAAATTTAAACCTTGAACTTATTTATGAATGCCTTAAGCACTTGCCTCCACAATACCTTCAATGACCGCATGCACATTGCAGACCCTCTTGAACATAATTTTCAATGTAGATATTCCTTCTCGAGTTCTAGCTCAACTCGTTCACATGCTTGGTCTTCGATATTGCTTTGATACCTTGTAGAAATTCACAATACACATGAAATGTCCAGAATATAAATTTTGTTATTTGTACTCGTTGATACAATAAGGTAGATACACATTTCTTTATGTGCAGTAGTCAAGCTACCAGATTCTTCTAATCACTGTCACTCAATTTTAATGATATTTTATTAACTTAATGATGGTCAGTTAACACTCATGTGGCTTAATATTTTATTAACTTAATGATGGCCAGTTAACACTCAGTTAATAATGTTATTTTAGTGTTTTGTTGCTTCCACAAATTTTATTAGTCATCGAATCAAAGGTTCAGTACTTTAGAGGAGAAACTCGTTGGATGCAGAATTAAATTCCACATCCAACAAGTACCCACTCTGCATACTTCTGAGTAGATCCACATAAAAAAAATTGAAATACTTTGCATATTTCCGATGTGGATATACTCGTTGGATGTGTAACTTAATTCTGCATCCAATGGGTTTCTACTCTTGCAATTTGAGTGAACCTACAAGGAGATAAGTCGAAAATATAATAAAAATGTACTTTTTTTTCTTTAAAAATTGACAACTCTTATTTTCATTTTTTTTGTATCCCAGAGGAACCCAGCAGCCCGCCTGACACGTAGCTACTAATAAACCTCCGGGGGTCTACTGCCTGTCCTCCTCTCTGTAAACCGGGTCACAACTGGGGGGGGGGGGATTTGAACCTTGGATCTCTCAGTTTTCTCAGAACTCACATTACTTCGATCACCAATTGAGCTGCCCCCCTTGGGACAACTCTTATTTTATTATTTTCCTTAGGAGGCTCATTTTAGACCTTAAAATTCTCCTAATACGGCAGATATTTTGATTGCTAAGACATTTCTTGATATATGTATTTACATTCAGGCTTCTCAAATCAGCACGTCATATTAGAATTGTGAGAGAATAAGCTGATAAAATTCCCGATATGGTTTTGTTGAGTGCAGTAAGAATGAAAAGGATTGGACGAGGCGTATTGGAAATGAGCGACATCTTATTTGTATTGAAGATCCCTTTGAGATTTCTCATGATTTGGGCCGTGTTGTTGACAAGCACAGTATCCGTGTGCTCAAAGAGGAATTTCATCGTGCAGCAGAAATCATGCAGGATGATCCTGATCCTTCTGTCACATTATTCATGCCATATGTGCCGAGATGACGAAATGCAGATGTTAATATTACAGGTGTGTCAAGCTGTGGCATTGTAAACTGGCAAGTTTTGATGATCTCACCATGGAATCATGCAGTAAAAATTAATCGGGCAACACTTTTCTGTTTGCAGTTCCTTTTTTACATGATTCTCTGCATGTCTCTTGCTGCAGCTGCCAAATGGAGACTGCATAGATTAGCTGAGATTGATAAGAATCCTTTTATAAGACATTGTAATATTATTAGTCGTAGACTTTGGAAAAATTATTGGGAGGAGAGTTAAATTGGATATCCTCCTACAGTTGCCCTTCTGTAAGTATTCCTAACCCTTTCTTCTTTGTCTAAATTTTATTTAATCTTATTGTTTAGTGTATCAGTTATCTTTGTGTGGGAGTAGTTAATTTTTTTCCTTTTGTATTATATTTTCTTTATGGAGGTCCCATGTAGATGCTTCTTGATATGTGGTAGTATCATTTAGTAAAAAATCAGAACCAGGTCAAAGAATTATTAAAATAGAAAAGGCCGAGATCAATGAACATGAAAATTGAATGTTCAATTGGTTCAGGAATACTGACTAAGAATGCAATAGCGGTTTTTATATTCTTTTGTTTTTTTGAAATGTATGTGGAAATTCTTGTTGCTATCACTCTTTAACCAAAGACTAATAAAGCAGTGCAGTTTAATGTAAGTGGATGTATAAAGTTATGTGAGGTCAACGACCATGATAATTGCTTATTCAGTTGGTTCAGGGAACAGTGACTTTGAATGCATTAGTGGTTTTTATGAAATATATGTGGTCAATTGTTACTGCTATAACTTTTGAACCAAATACTAATAAATCAGTGCAGTTTAATGGAAATGGACACATAACATTATGCGTTTAAAGTAACTGCGATTACAATTAACACATTCATTTAATTTCAAATCTCTATTCTCTAGGAGCCTTACTGATTTGGTTTCAGTTTATTTTGACGTTTGTCTTTCGTTCATTCACTAAGTGAACCGGCTTTATTTATTTTTATGACTGCCTTTACTTTTACATCATGGGCACTGACGTGATGAAGAACCATGGGAGCTTCTACAAATGGGAGATATCATTGGCAACTTATAATGGTATGGGTAAGAATGAAGTAAAGAAGCTATAATATTTGTATGCTTTAGCTCTCTTTTCCCCAAGTGGTGAATGCTTTTCTATATGTGATTTCCCTCTTTGTGTGTGACCTTTCTTGTTCAATGTTTCTGATATGGGCATTTTCTGTTACTCAAGGTCTTCAGTGGCCATGGGCTTGCATACTCAATCAGATTTATAAAGCCCATAGATTCTCCAAAAAGTGAAATACAAAACTGAAAAAATATGCTTGTACGTTGTTTTACCCTGAGTTTCTCCCATAATTTGCTGCTATAATGTTGAATATGTAATTGGACCACTGGAATCCTTGCCAGCAAGTAAAGGAAAGCATTGAGAAATTCTTTTTCTTTTTTTGTAGTTAATGTGTTTTATTTAATCTGTGAGACCTGCGAATTCTGCTAACATTATAGCTACATATTGCTTAGCCCATAGCTTATATTGACATCTATGGATTTTATCCATTATGTTTTCACAATTTCCGTAGAAAAGTTAATGTATTTTATTGTGGTTTGGATGTATTTTGAATTGATGTTTAAATGCCATTTTCTCCATTATTGGTAATTAGTATTACCCTTTGTTGGCTCACTGAAAACTATTTGGTGGGCACCTCTTTCCTTTGATGATGGTTCTCTTATGATAAGTATTTGGGCAGTGGAGAAAGAATTATCTGGGCATTAATTTCAATTGAATTAAATTTCTTGTCTTGAAGAGGTGGTAGGTGTATGAGCTGTGAACAAGGATGCTATCTAAGTTGCACGAAACGGGGAAACGTAAACGAGTTTCCGAAATGGGAAGCTATACGAAACACGACCTCCCCAAATTTTGGAAACGGGGAAACGCGATATATATATATATATATATATATATATATATATATATATATATAATTTAAATTTATATTAGAATTTAGGACATTTAAGAGATGTTATGTGAAATCATAAAACATACATGATAAATCCAAAACATAAACTATTACAAGTTACAACACATTTGCTCATGAATGATAAGTTATAACGGACACATAATGAAAATAGCAATATCAGAACATGATAAACCAATCTTTATTATATATAAACATCTCAACCTTTATTATATATAAACATCTCAAAATCAGCCTTTATTATATATATGAAGCTGCAAGTACAATAAAGTCGAAAGACTAATACTCATTATCAGAATCCTCATCAAATATAGCAGGAGAAGCATGCTCAACAGTGGATGGTGTAGCTGAAGAAGATGTTTGGTTAATTCCACTTCTATGATCCTGGTCCTCAATATTCAATGCAGCGAGAGAGAGATCCAAATTAGGATTTTCTCGATCCACATCTCATTCTTTAGAAGGACCATTTCCATATTATAGACCCCTACGAGATGCAAGGCGAAGGTTGGAGTGCACATAAACAAGATCCTCTGCCTTCTGTGAATCCAACCTGTTGCGCTTCACAGAAAGAATAAAACCATAGGTGCTCCAATTCCTTTTTGTTGATGAAGAGCTTGCCCCTTGTGAAAGGAGGCGAATGGCAAGGTTTTGCAAATGTACACCATTTGCTCCATGACAAATCCACCACCTAACTGGATTCATGGTGCTTCTCTCATCCAAGTGATTTTAAGTGATAAAGTTACTATGTCTAATTTTAAAGTGACTTTAATAAAGTCAATGTGAAATTAGAAAGGGAAAGTGACTTTGGAAATAAATGACTAAGTGGGTCTTTATTGAGTGGAGTGAATTAAAAAATAGAAAGTGAGATTTAAATGAGCGTTTAATCTCAATCCTAGATCTAAAGCTATCTCAGCCATTAGATTTAGGGATTCCCCAAAAGTCACTTAGGGTTAGGTTTAAGGAGGAAAATGATGGAAAAGGTCATTCATTCTTTCATGAGCAGATTGAGAGGAGGAGAAGAGAGCTGGAGACATTTCTGGGTTTGAGAAAGAGGAGAGGAGCAGTTCAGCAAATCCGTACAACAAGGAGAGGCTGCATGCATTTCAAGGCAACAGTCCGTACAACAATAAATCAACACAATTTTCGAGGCAAATTTCCATATAGCAGCAGTGGGCACATTTTTTAAGGTCCATACAACAGTAAGGAGGCACAGATTTCGAGAAGCAGCAGTAGTGTGCAACACGCATTCTAAGGCTGATTTGGCACGATTTTCAAGGCTAAAAGATGCCGCTGTAATTTCCATACAGTCCGTACAACAGTACAGAATTTCTGGCACAATTTTCGAGGAGGACGTACATTATTAAATGCTGTTATCTCTTGCTATAAAATTTCTGTTATTACTGTTTTGCTGATTTGGCACATTTTTCGAGGCGGAGGCAAGCACGGGAAACGAGATAAGTCTATACATTGTTTGCTGGATTTTTTCCTGTATATTTCATTTCTCTGTAAAAGCATTTTCCAAAAATAAAGAGAAGCTTTCGAACTAGTTTTCCCCAAGAGTTGTAGGGGGTTTTTCCAAGGTCAAGTTGACCAAAAATCAACATGTAAAAATTCTGTGTGGCTGATTTATTTTTCTGAGTTTTTATTTCTGCATTTCAGCACTGTGAAATTTCCAGAATTTGTGTTTTCAGAAAATATTTTTTTTCCAGCATGTTGAATGTATGGCTATGGGAATGGGCATTTAACTTTATGGGAGAAATAAGGAGAAATTGAAAACTGGGGTTGGGTTATCAAATTTCTACATGGTATCAGAGCTATTTTGCTGAAAAGTGCAGTTTGGGACAGCAAGAAGAAAAATTACAGTGAGTTGTTTTTTCACACAGAAAATAGTAACCTTACTACAACAGTGTTATTTTCAGCTTATTTAGGACAACAAGCATGTCTTTGGGCTTGAGGGTGGAGGATAGGTTGGATGGGCATAGTAACTACAGTGTTTGGAAGGAGAGAATGCAGAACATCTTTGAGGAGGGAGAAGTCTGGGATATCATGGTGCATACAGCACAACACCTTGTTAATGTGTCTACTGATGTTGTTTAGTTGGCAACATTTAATAAGAAGACTAACAAAGGTAAGACACTGATTCTGGATGGAATCAAAGACCATTGCATTCCTCATGTGAGAGGAAAGAGATATGCTCATGAGATGTGGACAACATTGACCAATTTCTACCAGAGTACCAATGAGAACAGGAAAATGGTCCTAAGGGAGAAGTTGAAGACCATTAAGATGGGTAAGATTGATAGTGCAGCTAGATATCTCACAAAGATTACTAATGTGAGAGATGCCTTGGCAGCAGTTGGAGAGGTCATTCCACTCACTGAGTTGATGCGGATTGCAGTGAATGGCCTTTCCAGTTCATGGCTGAACTTTGCTAATGGGGTTTGTGCACGTGAGACCCTTCCCTCTTGGGAGAGGTTCTGGGATGATTGCATATAAATAGAAATTAGAAAGAGCCAGCTTGGGGCAGCCAAACCAGTTGAGCAGGATGAGGATGTAGCATTGTTGGTAGGAGGCAAGAAAGTCAAGAGAAAGAAGCAAGCTTCCACAAGTGTTGATGGGGGCAGAGGCAAAGGTAAAGGTAAATAGGGGAACACGCAGAAGGACTATTTTAAGGTGAAGTGTTGGAATTGTCAGAAGATGGGACACTATGTAGTTGTGTGTCCGGAGAAGAAGAAGAAGGGGAAGAACCAGAGCATGGCAGCATCAGCAGAGATAGAGGACTTTACGGATAGCTTTGACCGGGAGTTTGGGTTCATTGCTTGTGAGTCCACTAGTGCAAGATCACCTACCACAGAGGTTGAGAGAGAGTGTGCATTTCCCTCCACTAGCAGAGCATCTTCAGGTATCTGGTATGTTGACAGTGGGGCTTCACGTCATATGACAGGAGTCTGACTACTTCTCAGAGCTTTCAGAGAGTGACACTAATATAAAGGTAGTACTCGGAGATGACAACGTTGTTAGAGCAGTCGGTGTGGGGACGTTGACATTTGATAGGGAACGCAAACCTCCCTTGAAGGTGTCAGATGTTCTATATGTGCCAGGGATGAGGAAGAACCTCATATCCGTCTCAGCATTGGAGGATAGAGGATATGAGATATTGTTCAGGAGAGGACATGTGCTGATATATCCCAGGGGCGCTCCAGCTGATTCAACTAGAGTGATTGGTGTACGCCATGCAAATGTGTACAAGTTTGCATTCCAGCTCCTTTTGGCATTGAGCAGTAGTACCGGCAGCAGAGCTAGTAGTTCAGAGTTGTGCGAGATTTGGCACCGCAGGATGGGGCACATGTATCATGGAGCCTTGAGGACATTGCAGGAGATCACTACAGGTGTGCTAGATTTCAGTACTGATCACTTTGATACATGCAGAGGATGTGCTATGGGCAAGTTTGCCAAATCCCCTTTTCCCAACAGTGACAACAGATCGACTGGGATACTTGATTTGATTCATTCTGATGTGAGCAGTCAGATGTCTCATGTTTCCTTGAGTGGATATGAGTATTATGTTTTATTCATTGATGATCACTCTAGGAGGACCTGGATTTATTTCTTGAAGACCAAGAGTGGGGTCTTCAAGCGGTTTTAGGAGTTTAGAGCTCTTGTGGAGACTCAAACAGGTCGGAAGATCAAGTCCCTGAGGTCGGACAATGGAGGAGAGTACACCCTTGGTGAGTTTGTTGAGTATTGTGCGGAGGCAGGCATTAGGAGGGAGTTCACAGTTCCTTACAACCCCTAGCAGGACGGGGTTGCAGAGAGGAAGAACAGATCCATTGTTGGGGCTGCCAAAGCCATGTTACATGATCAGGGGTTACCATTGTTTTTGTGGGCAGAGGCCTACAACACTGTTGTATATTTGCCTTGGGGCATGTGACTCCGGAGGAGGCTTTTTCTGGGAAGAATCCTGATGTTGGTCATCTTCGTATCTTTGGGTGTATTGCATACTCCTACGTACCCAAGGAGAAGAGGACCAAGCTAGAGCCTACCGCAGAGAAGGGTATCTTTGTGGGCTACAATGAGACCTCGAAAGCCTTTCGTATTTATATTCCCGCACAGAGGAGAGTTGTTGTCAGGCGGGATGTGAAGTTCGAGGAGGACAGGGCTTTCAGGAGGTCATGGGAGTTAGAGTATCTAGATCAGCCAGACCCTCAGGAGCAGCTGAGTCAGGCACATGGATTCAGTGGGCAGGGATCAGAAGGATCCGGAAGTACATCGATTACGGTGTCAGGTCCATCAATGAGCAGTGGCTTGCAGAGTTAGAGGGGTGGTGCTTCGGGTAGCATGCGCAGAGCAGTTCATTAGGGAGTCCACTGATGGACAGTTCACATGGTACTTCAGCATCTACAGGTTCAGGTTCAGGCAGGAGGACAACAGACAGATAGACAGGAGTTCAGGCTCCTGATGAGGAGGAGTTTCATTCTCCGGTGGGAGGAGGAGTTTCATTCTCCGGTGGGAGAAGTGTGCTTAGGGAAGAGGAAGCCCAAGTGGCTTCAGGATACCTTGAGAGAGGCCACATCTGTTGCTAGGCCAAAGAGGCCGGTCAGAGAGAGCAGACCACTTGAGAGGTTCTGTAGCTATATGGAAATGGTTGCCAACATCATTGACTCCGAGCCTTCTAGCTTATGAGGAAGCTAGCCAGCAGGTTTGGAGAGAGGCCATGCAGGAGGAGTATTCTTCTATCATGAAGAATGATGTTTGGGAGGTGGTGCCAAGGCCTGAGAGCAAATCCGTGGTTACTTCCAGATGGCTTTACAAGGTAAAGCATGCTGCGGATGGCAACATTGAGAAATTCAAAGCAAGGTTTGTGGCTAGAGGGTTCTCCCAGGTAGAGGGAGAAGATTATGAGGAGACCTTCGCTCCTGTGGCTCGATATACTTCGATTCGCTCTATCATATCGATAGCAGCAGAGATGGGTTGGAAGATCCACTAGATGGATGTAAAGCCCACATTTCTCAATGACTTCATACAGGAGGAGGTGTACATTGAGCAGCCACAGGGCTTTGAGGTGCATGGGAAGGAGTCCCATGTGTGCAGATTTAAGAAGGCCCTTTATGGCTTGAAACAAGTTCCCAGAGCTTGGTACTTCAGGATAGATACATACTTGCAGGAGATGGGTTTCACAAAGAGTGATGCAGATCCGAACCTTTACTTTATTGTGATAGGTGAGGAGCCTCTCATTCTGGTGCTGTATGTGGATGACTTGGTCATTACGGGTGCAGAGAGACTTATAGAGAGCTGGAAGAGAGATCTTGCGTCAAAGTTCGAGATGAAGGACATTGGCTTGATGCATTACATTTTGGGTTTGGAGGTGTGGCAGGAGGAGGGGCATTTCTTCCTGGGGCAGGGGAAGTATATTGTGGACATCCTTAGCAGATTCCACATGGAGGATTGTAGATCCATGTCGACACCGATGATCACCAACTGGAAGAAGCTTCACGCTTCAGATTTCGAGTTGGTGGATCCCACATTGTATAGACAGTTGATTGGTTCCTTGATGTATTTGGTCAACACCAGACCATATATATGTTTTGCAGTCAACACGACGAGCTAGTTCATGTGTGAGCCTAGGAGGGTGCACTGGGTTGCTGCAAAACACATTTTGCGGTACTTGCAGGGGACAGTGGATTATGGTCTGGATTATAGGCAGGGAGATGGAGTGAGATTGGCAGGTTACACTAATTCTGATTAGGCAGGTTGTGATTTTGATAGGAAGAGCACTTCAGGGTGCTGTTTTGGGTTGGGTTCTACAGTGGTGTCGTAGTTCAGTCGAAAGCAGCAGTCAGTAGCATTGAGTTCAGTGAAAGCAGAGTACATGGCAACCAGTCTAGCTAGTTGTGAGGCCATTTGGCTTCGCAAGATGTTGTTTGGCTTATTTGGTCAGCCGTTGAGACCTTCAGTGATATACTGTGATGATCAAAGTTGCATTAAATTCATGGAGAATCATGTATTTCATGACATGTCAAAGCATATCGGCATCAGATATCACTTCATTAGAGACTATGTTCAGAAGGGAGTTGTGAAGCTTGAGACTATGGGTGTGGTGAGGAACACCATCCTCGGTAAGAGGGAGTGTTGAAATTTGGTTACCGGAGGACAGGTGGTTCCCTAAGGCTTTGATCTTTGGCCTAGGGAAAAGTGTCCAAAAAAATTTAATTTTTCTCCTAAAGTGACTCTGTAAAGTTATAAAGTCAAATCTAATTTAAAAGTGACTTTAAGTGATAAATTTACTAAGTCTAATTTTAAAGTGACTCTAATAAAGTCAATGTAAAATTAGAAAGGGAAAAGTGACTTTGGAAATAAATGACTAAGTGGGTCTTTATTAAAGTGGGGTGAATTAAAAAATAGAAAGTGAGATTTAAATGAGCATTTAATCTCAGCCCTAGATCTAAAGCTATCTCAGCCATTAGATTTAGGGATTCCCCAAAAGTCACTTAGGGTTAGGTTAAAGGAGAAAAAGGAGGGAAAAGGTCATTCATTCTTTCATGAGCAGATTGAGAGAAGGAGGAGAAGAGAGTTGGAGACATTTCTGGTTTTGAGAAAGAGAAGGAGAGGAGCAGTTCAACAAATCCGTACAACAAGGAGAGGCTGCATGCATTTCAAGGCAGCGGTCCGTACAACAATAAATCAACATAGTTTTCGATGCAGATTTTCGTACAACAGTAGTGGGCACGTTTTTCGAGGTCCGTACAGCAGCAAGGAGGCATAGATTTCGAGGTGAAGCAGCAGTGTGCAGCACACATTTTGAGGCTGAGTTGGCATGATTTTCGAGGCTGAAAGAAGTTGTGTAATTTCCGTACAGTCCATACAATAGTACGAAATTTCTGGCATGGTTTCCGAGGAGGACATACATCATTAAATGCTATTATCTCTTGCTGTAAAATTTTTGTTATTATTGTTTCGCTGATTTGGCACATTTTCCGAGGTGGAGGCAAGCACGAAAAACGAGATAAGTCTGTACATTTTTTGTTGGAATTTTTACTGTATATTTCATTTCTCTGTAAAAGCATTTTCCATAAATAAGGAGAAGCTTTCGAATAAGGAGAGCAAACAACATTGAATGGGATACCACATGCATAGATGAACATAGCCACTCTGGAATCAACTTCTTCTCTTGCTTGAACATTCACCAATTTAGCAATTCTGCTATCTTGAACTGTACCAGATGCCTGTCTGGATGGTGGTTGTTCTGGTTGTTGAATGCCTCTCCTCTTCATTGCTTCAACTACAATCCTTGGCTCAATGTTTGCTGGATTTTTAGCTTGACTAAGATCATCATGCTTTTTTATAATTCCATCTACTTGATATTACTCTCTTTGATATTCCCTCCTCGCCATAGGGTCTGATGTTTTTGTGCAACTTGCAATCTCCTGTCCTCCTCCATGCAAAAGATGTGCCATCACTCTTGGGTAAGAGCCCTTGTAAGAATTACTGCAAATATTACATCGCCATTTCCATGAGTCACCACATCCACATCTTTGTAGCTTCTCAACATGCCTCTTAAGAGGATAATATTTAGCCCTTGGGTTGGCCTTGGGGTTTGAACTTGAACTTTGGATGGAAGCCATTGCTGCTAAAAAAAAAAAGAAGAAGAAGAAGAAGAAAAAAAACAAATTTGTAAATAAAAAACGTTTTTTATAATTCTGGTAGCATAAAACCTCGAAAAATAGATGAAACGATGGTAAAAAACCAAGAAATTGAATGCTTCTTACCTAAATTAATTTTCTGTAGCTGAAGCTACCCCAAAATGCCAGAAAAAACAAGAGAAATATGGTTGTAACTAAGCCAAAAACCAAAAATGTTGTAGCTGGAAACTTCACACTCCAAATCTGCTTTTGAAATCTCTCTCTTACTACTAAAATCTCCTTTGCTCACTGGTGAAAACACCCTAGCTGAAGCACCTCTTCCTCCTTTCTCCTTGCTAAAATCGCTCTTCTCCAAGTGAAACGACTTGCTCAATTTGTGTTATGAGAGAATGATGCGAATTGTCTTTTTATAAGTTTAGAAAGCCATCTAGAAGCATCCAAAAGACAGTAAATAGTTAAAATAATATTAAAAGGCACGCAAACCCAAAAAAATTATTTAAAAAACCCAACTTTAATCGCTTTAAAACACGACCGTACGGCTTGAAAACACGTTTTCGGCCGTACTGGCAACGTTTCCCGTATGGGAAACGTACCAATACGGCCGTAAACACGTTTCCGTTTCGTTTTTTGGGTGAAACAGGGGTGGGACCCAAGTTTCCTGCAACATAGGATGCTACTTTTGTTTGTACATTTTTCTTAAGTGTATGGGAAAAATACTTAAGAATCTGTATGTAAGCGTCTTAGAGCTTTTTAATTGAACTTGAAAATTTATCTAGAGTCCTCACTAGATAGTTTGTGCCTACAGATCAACCTTTGTTTTTTCTGATTGGGGGTTTATGTATGTTTTGATTTCATGCCGTGGTTATTATATGCTTTTATTGGAGAATGACTGGTACGTTTGAGTTTTTCATGTAGTACCCAAAGCTACTATTAATCGCACTCCATATTATGTGGTATCTCTTGTGGAATGCGAGCAGTTGCTATGAATTGCACTTGATTTTATGTTGCATCTCACTACACCCTTCGAAGGATTGTGCAGTGTTGCGAACATC
The DNA here is from genome assembly GCA_034641835.2 of Pinus albicaulis. NCBI lineage: Eukaryota > Viridiplantae > Streptophyta > Pinopsida > Pinales > Pinaceae > Pinus > Pinus albicaulis. The sequence goes on along the minus strand of CM076570.1, from coordinate 5,924,249 downwards.
TCAATAACATCCTGATTTTATCTTGAAATCATGATTTTTTGGCCTAGCCGATGTTTGCCGATTTTTTACCGATATATTCTTGATTTTTACGATTTTTTGGTTTTTTGGATCTTTGCCGATTTTATCCCGATGTCGATGTTCGCAACATTGGGCTTGTGGTCCATTTTCTTCTTTTAAAGTTGATATTGTTCTTTGCTTGTATGCATAACATATGTTTTATACCACAACATGTTATGATGCCAGTAAATTTGGGTTTCTTGAATGACATAACTTCTATCTGTGGACATTAATATCTAAATTGAATTGAATTAAAGTAAATTATGGACAAATGTTTTAATGCATTATTAGTCATTCATATTTGTAATATAGTGTTCATAGACCCGCCTGCTTTGGCAGTCGAGTCACTGAAACACAATTTTCCTTCCTTATTAGGCTTAGATTTCTAATTGTGAGTTCAATTCCTTCATTAACAGTGACATGTCAAAGTTTCACATGAATAGGGAGTTGCAGAGATTTTGAGGTGTTGGGGTAGCATCAGATGCGCTCTAGCTCCCAAACTTTGTGGAGGGACTAGAGTACATGAGATTTCCAAGACCCAAAAAGTGATTTAAGAGATTCCATCATGTTTAAGAGATATTTAATTAATTAATCTTTTTAATTAAGAACCCCAAGCCTAACTTAGGAAAATTAAAAGATTAAAGTTAATTAAATTAAACATGTGATAAAAATGACTTAAGTCACATGGATCAAACATTTTCTAATCTGATTCGTCGATTCAAGATTAGATCACAACCGTTGATGTTTCAACGAGAAAAGTATAAGAAGAGGGCTTGGAGTCAGTTGGAGAACACACACAGAGTAGCAGAGCATTGAAACTAAGCTGGAATTTTAGGGCATGGTTTGCTAAGAATTTTAGAAGTGTTTCAGTTGCAACGAGGGGCAGTATTGGCGAGAGGGATGGTTTGATCCCAGGCCAAGAGTGCAACGAAGGCAGAGGCAACACAGAGGCAGCAACTACGCAACTCAGCCAAGAGCTCAACAGGGGCAATGCAAAGGCTTCAGGGGCTATGCAGGCTTGACGTAGGCCCAGAAAGGGCAACGTAGGGGCATTAGGAGGCCAACAGGGTTGACGCATGCCCAACTAGGGAAGCGCAGTGGCAACATAACCCAGTCTGGGGTGACGCAGGCCCTTACTAAGCAGCGCAAGGGGCTGACATAGAGGGCTTCAGAGCAGTGCTGGTGTTTCTGAAGACTGAAAAGGGTTGAGTTTTGTAAATTCTGTTTGAGGGTGTGAATCAGTCAGTTTTTCTGTCTCCAGAATAGTGGTATAGCTACAATTTATTTCTCGATCGGGCTAAACAATTTGGTGCCCAGATTTGTTGTACTTAGATTTTGCTTAATAATAAAAACCCTCCAATAGCCAAAATACTAGTTTTCCCGCATTGGAATTTTTCTGGGGACAGTTGTCCAGAAAATCCTTGTTTGTCACTTTGTCATTGTGCATGTTATTCAGTTTAGATCTGTATGTGTAGGCTGTTAATGTATTTCCTTCGATGTTAATGCTGAATATTTCACATTAATAACTTAATGTAAGTAGGAGAAGTAAATCTGAAATTTAACAGTAGGGTTTTTGTTTGAGATATTCAGGAATTTTCACATAGTATCGGAGCGATTGCAGATCTAGGCTGGATCTCCAGCAAGAAGACTGAAGAATTTGTGCTACAAAAAGTAGCAGAGAAAGCAGCAACAACAACAGATAAACTGGACTAGAGAAGGCAGCACAACAACAGAAGGAAGTAGAGCCGAGTAGAGGCAAGGGTGATGCAGTCTCCACGCAGACCCACGTACTTACTGCGCAGAGGCAACACATAAGCTGCATTGAGACTGTCTGCTCATGCAGAGGCCAGCTAGGGTGACGCAGTCCAAAAGATGATTGCTTTTCAGAGTGCCGAAAGTTGAGCTGCAGAGCTTTAGCGGTTGCTGGTGGGGTGAAAATTCAGTCGGTGCATAATTTAGCCTAAGCTAAGTTGACGAAGAGCAGGAGGAGAACAACTTCTCAGAAGATTTCTTGCCAAAGAAGTCTGAAGATCAATCAGAGGATTGAAGAGAGCTGATTCGTTTTGTTTGGTAGACTTCCAAGAGAGGGAATCAATTATCAGAGGGAGCAGAGGGTGCCTTGCTTGCAAAGGACCCTAGATCTGAGTCTCTATTATAGAGAGTAGGATTCGTTCTAACACATTTTCTAAGCAGATGGTACCCCATGGACTACGTGATCAGGATAGGTTGGACGGTCTTTCCAATTTTGCAATCTGGAAGGCCATAATCCTGGTAGTCATGGAGGCATATGGCTTGAGGGAGCATTCAGAGACAGTACAATGTTGGTTCGAGTAGAGTGAAAAAGGAAGAAGAGGAAGATGCAGCCTTGGCATCGAAGAGGCAACAAGGGAGAAAGAAGCGTGATCTGTCGAAGATCAAGTGTTTCCAGTGAGGCGAACTAAGACATTTCCGCATCAATTGTCCTCAGAAGAAAAAGGACAAGGAAGCTTCTAGCTCCAAGGCTGCTATGGCATGATGGCTCTGGAGGTGACGTAGCCATGAGTGCTCATGAACCACAAAAGTGGGGCGATCTTGATCTGTAGAGCAGCTACAAAGTGGAGGCGGGATCCTTGAGTAGCCCAACTCTTGGATCACATATGAGCTACGGGAGCCTTAAGATAGTAGCGGGGCAAGTGGAGCAGTGGGTGCAGAGAATCACATATGGAGTAGAGGCAAAGCTAGATGCTGAGAGGGAGCAGCGTAGTGCAGATGCAACAACAACAACAACGCAAAGGGGCTGATGTGACTTCAACAGCGCAGAGCAGGCTTGCTGACGCAGTGCAGAGCTAAAGCAACATAGAGGCTTTAGGAGGGCAGCGCAGCATGGGAGACTTCAACGTAGAGGCAACGCAGAGGAGGTTTGCTTACGCAGTGCAGAGCTGCAACAACGCAACAACCTCTGGAGGACAACACAGAGCAACAACCTATGGAGCTTTAGTGATGAAGATGCAGCCCAACTGACTTGTCTGCCAAGATTTGGCAGGAGTACTTCAGTTGCTTACTCTCAACCATTGAGTTGTAGTGCAGTGGTTGGTAGCATGATGCAACAGATTGAGAGGGAGCTGCAGTATAGATGGAACAGTGGCGATGGCAGCGTCATGGGCAACAGTACGGGAGAGAAGCAAAAGTGCAGTGATGAAGGGTAGCAGGCCAAGCATCAATGCAGAGACCCACACCAGAGATCAGTGCAGAACTTCAGGGTGAAGTATCGTTGCTAGAGCACATTCCTCGCTAAGAGGGAGTGTTGAGATTTTGAGGTGTTGGGGTAGCATCAAATGTGCTCTAGCTCCCAAACTTTGTGGAGGGACTAGAGTACATGAGATCTCCAAGACCCAGCAAGCGAATTAAGAAATTCCATCCTATTTAAGAGATATTTAATTAATTAATATTTTTAATTAAGGACACTAAGTCTAACTTAGGAAAATTAAAAGATTAAAGTTAATTAAATTAAACATGTGATGAAAATGACTTAAGTCACACGGATCAAACATCTTCTAATCTTAGCCGTCAATTGAAGATTAGATCACGGTCGTTGATGTTTCAACGAGAAAAGTATAAGAAGAGGGCTTGGGGTTAGTTGGAGAAAACACACACAGTGGCAGAGCATTGAAATTACGCTGGAATTCTGGAGCGTGGTTTGCTAAAAATTTCAGAAGTGTTTCAGCTGCAGCGAGGGGCAGTATTGGCGAGAGGGATGGTTTGATCCTAGGCCAAGAGTGCAACGAAAACAGAGAAGCAGCAGCTACGTAGCTCAGCCAAGAGCCCAACAGGGGCAACACAGAGGCTTCAAGGGCTACGTAGGCCTAGAAAGAGCAACGCAGGGGCAGTAAGAGATCAGCAGCGCTGATGCAGGTCCAGCCAGGGCGACGTAGGGGCAATGTAACCCAGTCTAGGGTGATGCAGACCCTTCTTGAGAAGCGTAGGAGTTGACGCAAGCCATCAGGGCTGACGGCGAGGGCTTCATAGCAGTGCTAGGGTTTTTGAAGACTGAAAAAGGTTGAGTTCTGTTAATCCCGTTTGAGGTTGTGAATCAGTGAGTTTTTCTGCCTCCAGAACAGAGGTATAACTGCAGTTTATTTCTCTATCGGGCTAACCAGTTTGGTGCCCAGATTTGTTGTACTTAGATTCTGCTCAATAAATAAAAACTCTCCAGCAGCCAGAAGATCGGTTTTCCCGCATTGGGTTTTTCCGGGGACAGTTGTCCAAAAAATCCTTGTGTGTCACTTTGTCATTGTGCATGTTATTCAGTTTAGATCTTTATGTATATTCTGTTGATGTATTTACTTCGATGTTAATGCTGAATATTTCACATTAATAACTTAATGTAAGTGGGAGAAGTAAATCTGAAATTTAACAGTAGGGTTTCTGTTTGAGATATTCAGAAATTTTCACACATAATTCGTATTACTTACAATTGTAGTAGGATTAGAGTTCATTTATACAATTAATCAGTCCAGTTACAAAATTTGCATATTATCATGTCGTCATGGAATATAAAATAACAGAATAAAAACATTCCACATAGAAAGGATAACAAACACTTGTATTCAAGTGAATGGCCACTAAAATGGTAGCTGAGGTAAGTTCACTGCCTAACTGTAGGAATCAGCAATGGATTCCATCCCCAAGCTAGGCCATGATACGACCAGGGTGAAGGAACTCCCACTGGATTCTAATCTTGCTCTCTCAAACTAACCCGTAGTGTCTGAGAACCCTGAGCAGCAAGGAAACAACCAGCAAACTCATCAAGGTAAACTACACGAGGCATCACTCCATACCAACAGTGTCGACGTTCTTCCACTCAGTGAAACAAAGCTCTAGGAAAGGAGTCCCCTTCTTTGCAATGTGGTCTGTTAGGCAATTCACTTACCATCTAGTGCAGACAGGAAGAATCTGGTCTATCAGTTGTGTTGGAATTCCGGGAGTGGAAGACCATTGGCTTAATACATGACACAAGAATAGGTTTACATATTTACAGCTTGCTTAAGGGAAAGTGAATAGCTGATCATGCATCTTCCTCAGAAATATCTCAAATTATCCTCCCATGAGTAGAAACATTTTCTCCACTCTACCATAGGTTCACTTTAGCCTTTCATCATAGGATTCCATGGCAGGTCTTACAGTCATGGCAACTATGAATTCACACACAAGGTCTATGATATCCAGGAAAGAGAAAATCACTTTTGAATGGGAAATCATGGGATAATGGAATAATGGAGAGGCTATACAAAGAAAAATGCACAAAATATACTCTCTGTGTCATGGGTGGTACGTGCCATCTCTAGAAGCTAGATGCCTCACTTTAGCCTTTCATCGTAGGATTCCATGGCAGGTTACAGTCATGGTAGCCATGAATTCACACACAAGTTCCATGATATCAAGGAAGAGAAAATCACTTTTGAATGGGAAAGCATAGGATAATGGAATAATGGAGAGGCTATACAGAGAAAAATGCACAAAATATACTCTCATGGCATGGATAGTTCATACCCTCTCAAGAGGCCTCATGAATTTCGATTAAACACTTAGCTCAAAGGTCAGGGAGAACTTGGGAAAAGACACTTGGCAGCAACGATATTACAATATTTTCCTGTGGACCCCATTTTCCTTACCCTTTGTGGTATCATGGCCCCTTATTGATCCTATACCATCCTTGTTGGTGAATATTCTTTACCATGGTAGCATCCATCCTAGTTTTTTACATCAACTCGTAACCATTCACTAATCAGGCCTTTGCCTTCGGTTCTGAACCATGCATATTACAATACAGTTTACTCAATGGGGTCGCTAGAACTCGGCCTGCCTGGCTTGACACATCGAATCCATTGTGTTGTTTCATCTTGTTCGTGATTTACTATCATATATCCAAGGCGTGGAAACTGGAGTCTTACAATATTTATATTGGTGGCTAATGATGCAAGATGATGGGTATTTTCTCATTTCAATATATATCTGAGGTGTGGAAACTGGAGTATTACAAATTTTTGTTTGTGGCTAATGATGCAAGATGATGGGTATTTTCTCATTTCAATATCTAGTGTTGAGATGAAGGTGTGTAACTTCATCTGGATTTATTGATTACTTTGCATTTTGTATAGTTCCATTGCTGTATTTTGCTTCTTAAGTGTTTTTTTCCTTTCCGTCTCTTTTTAAAGAATTGAGTTGCTCTTCATTCAGGGATACAAATTTGTCAGTGCATCGTTCTCTTTCTGTTGCAACTCCATAACGTTTGAAAGTCACGAGTTTCCATGCTATATGATAATAACACAGAATCAACATTGTTCTCTAAATTGTGAAATATATTTATGGCCGTTGCTTAAAGATTGAGCGTGTTAAGATGGATTAAATAAAAGCTAGAAACATGGGATACTTATTTTAAGTGGTTCCCAACAGATGTGCCAAATGTACCACACGTCATGTGCCCACTGACTAAGTGCATTGTATTTGGAGTGGTTTGGTCGAGTAAAAAACAGTTTTTGCCCTATTTAGTTCATCGAATTTTAGACAATTGAATATTAAGCCAGAAGCCTCTTGTGGTTACAGTAGATTAATTGTGGATTCAGAGCATTATGGATAATGTGCCAAGGCCAAAACACAAAATCTATGGTTTTGGCTTTAATGTAAGCTTGTATCAAATGTGCAACATGCAAATGTTTTGCGTATTTCCGACTTTTAAGTAAACATTTATGAAATGTTCATGCTGATGAATTCTGTATCAGCATGCTACATCAGCATGCAACAGGTAGTAAAGGTGGACTAATGATTTGGAGCTTTCTTCTAACTTTCTTCTAGATAGCTCTCAAGGAGCTTATGTTATATTTGATACTCTGAGTAACTTTTTTCGTCTTTTATGCTTTTCATACGTACTGCCGATAAAAGTGATATAGAAGACAATGTTTCTGTTGGAGAAGCACGGTAGAATTGGTTGGCAGGTTTTTTTAAGTTTCCTGCTGGCTCTTCTTGGGATTCCTGAGCAAGTTTGGCCTTTGATGGTCTCCGCTGTTTTTCATTTATTCATAAATCAACACTTTGACTGTTTGTGTCAGTCCTACGTGTATGGGTTCTTTCATTTCCTCTTCCATAGTTCTGAGTGTGTTTAAAAATGCCTATTGCTAGCAGAGCTATGCGTTAATTTTGTTGGTGGTAAAGAGAAAGCAAACCTTTGCTAGTTTATTTTTCTGTGTGGCGGTAAGCAGTTATAGATTAACGCCGATAAGCTTAAGCGGAAATCAATATGGTATGCTAGTAAACACCATATCTGTTTCACAAATTATGGATGAATAAGCAACAGTAATCACACTTTGCGTTACTATGCTGGAAAGTCTACCTATATTACTGAAATTGTTTTTCCCATAAAACTATAACCAATATTACACTCCCGAAGAATAACTGGAAAAATGTAAATTACTTTATTGAAATTTTTTCCCTCGTATTTTAACATGGTCATGGCTAGTGATATCACATATTAGTGTTAGTTGGACCATTGATGGACCATGGCTCCAAGTATGTGTTGCACGATACCGTCCCTCCCCTCAACAAAACCTGCGTATCCTGCATCCCTCTGTTACGGGGACTTGGGAAACATCCCAAAATTGATGGGCCTCGGTGACTTCCTTGCCATATACCCAAGGCGTGGGCAGATTTAAGGGACATTGTGGACAGATTTTAGGTACGTACTGGAAAGATTTCAAGGATTTTTTGGGCAGATCACAGGGATAATCTGGTCATATATCTTCATTTTTGACAGTCATGGGCATTGATGGTTGGAGAATATGATCACTTTTCCCATCCATTATTTTTGTATTGCACGGAATCTAAAATCTGTTGTATAAGTGGCAGAGCTCAAAGCATGGGTTTTATTCAATGACGAGTTTCAATTGAGTTTCTAGTAGTATTGCACGGAATCTAAATCTGTTGTATAAGTGCAGCCCAAAGCATGGGTTTTATTCAATGATGAGTTTCAATTGAGTTTCTAGTAATTTAAATATTGTATTTTCAACAACAAAATTACAATGTCAAAGCCTCTATGTCAAAAAAACAAAAAATGCAACATTTCAGAGGGTTGACCCTTGTGGTTATTGCTCTTTCTTTTTCTCATTTTTCAGGTCATCTCAGCGTTTACATATTGTACATGGGTTTCCACGAGTCATTGAGGTCCAATTGTTCCACCATACCAACATCAAACATTGTGGAAAACAATGAGATAGTGGTGACTTGATTGGGTACTAAATTTTTGAATAAATTCCTATTCAGTGACCTTAATGAAATATGAATCTAATCTCTTTATAGAATCAAAGTAATTTATAGTGGTTTTCAATACCATTGTAAAAGCTTGCAAAACCTCTTAAGAAGAGAATCACTGTTACGTTTAGCATAATCATCATTAACAAGAAATATGAAGAAAAGTTGCTAGAGACAATTCTATGTTTCATAGAATGTTCATGGGCTTTATTGCAAATTGAAAATAGTTACACTTAAGTTTCCTAAAACTAAATTGTATTTTACTCATGTCTAGGGGCCAATAATGGAGTCACTCAACCCTTTTTAAGTTGCTCAAGGTTTTTTAGAATTGGCAAGTGTAAGGATTGTGAACAATACTATATAATATAGCTGTTATGCTTATAAGCTTGAAGCAAATATATATATATATATATATATATATATATATATATATAATATATATATATATATATATATATATATCACCAACCCACCATCCCCTGAAAAATTTGGGGCTGTGCTCTAGCCGTCCTGTGGATGTGTCTCGTTGTCCTTGCCATTCCCTTGTCTTGAAAACCAATGCAACATAGCTCCAAATGGACTTTGAAGCCAATGAATATGGAAGGGTCTTGAATATAAGCATCTTAATAGGAGAATGAAATGAATATTATTAAAATGCTACCATTAAACCACCTTGGCTAAGTTGGTGACATATATATATGTGGTAAACGCTAGTGTCACATTTATGAAATGTTGTTTGATGATTGTAATTGGTAAGTCCAAATTCAAAGGTTTATTCTCTATTTATGTGTATTTTTGGAAGTGAGACGAAAACAAACCTTGAGGGGTTGTATGTCATAATATATACATCCTTTAACATAAATGGCAAGTTCTTAGGGACATGTATTTTTCCAAATTAACTTGTCATTGTCACTCGCAGTGGGATTCAACAATTTGTTTAACGTGCCATTTAAGTCACCTTGCATTGAGCTTTAATGTTTTTTTTAACATGTCATTTAGGTGGAGTAGATCACAACAAGAATGAAACCCTCATGGATGATTTAATAGTTTGTGCCCTTATCAATGAAACAAAGCTAGGTTAGAAAATATAATTATTAATTAATCATAGACAACAATATAATTGATATTGTGATTGTTACAACAAAATCTAGCATCTAGTGCAATCTGCACTAGGTGGTCTAGACAATGTGCAACGCAAGAGTGGTTGATATTGTGATTGTTACAACAAAATCTAGCATCTAGTGCAATCTGCACTAGGTGGTCTAGACAATGTGCAACACAAGAGTGGTTGATATTGTGATTGTTACAACAAAATCTAGCATCTAGTTCAACGCGTCACTAGGTTGTTTAAACAATGTGCAACACACGATTGGTACCACTATTGTCTTAGGGACTACTCCCCTCCTAAGTGAAGGACAAAAGGCAATGTGAGGGAGGCTTCCCCAGTAGGGTTTATGGATTAAATAAACCAAGAATCTTAAGCTAAGTGCCTCATAAGGATTCTACAATAAAACTATCCCTTGGAATGGGGTATGTCAAATTAGGGTTTGTAGTGGATGAAAGAGTAAATTAGATTATGGTTCAAGGGGCCTATGGGGCAATCTAAAGGCATCAAACCAAGAAAAATTCAAGGCTGCTATAAATTGAGGTTTAAGAGCAGTAAATTGTAGCAAAAGTAGAGTTTATAACAACATCAAATTTAGGTGTTAAAAATGTATACAAATTATATGGAATGGAGGCTAAATTAAGAGCAAACTAGGGATAAAATTACAACAAATTTTGATATTTAAAATAGAAAATAACAACAAATAAAGAATGATGTCAACTCTAAAATGTCTAAAAAATGTGTGAAAGGCTTTAAATTAACTTCTCTATCAAAATTTTAAACTAACCTTACCCCTAAGCCATACTCCAACAAGTCATTAAATGTTAACAACACAATATTTTACTACAAAGTAACTCTAATTTACCCAGAAATAAAATTAAAAGCTAGTTTATGTATTCATTTTAATAGAATGCCACAAATAATGAAGACTAGTGCTTCAATCTAGGTCAAATGGAGTTTAGGATACAAACCAATTTAGGGGTTTTTATATAATTCTAATATATACAGTGTAGATTCTTAATATTTTAGATGATTAAAGGAAAGAAACACCTATTTCTATTCCTCAAATACTTTAAGGAAGGGTTTAGTGCAACAAGAGATAATGACGCAACTATGAAATAAACCAACTTAGCACAAGAACATACATTTAATGGAACATAATACCAAGATAAAACAAATAAGCTAACCTATTTAAACATGCAACATCCAAGGTTCACAAAAAGCATGCATGAAAAGAGATCACATCACATCCAAGATCTTCCCAAGAAAAGTTGCTTTACATGCCCTTCATTGCACACTAGAGAGATCAACAAGTGCAATAATCCAAGTGTGACAATGATCTAAGAGAAATTTACTCCCCTTTATATGAGGGCAACCAAGTCAATTTGCCCTAAAATAGATTAAAAATCTGTAAAATATTATTTAATCCATGATTTAAGGTGTATAGGTCACAAACCAACCACTAATGATAACAAAATCAATGAAATAACGTAACTCACTTAGCCCACACATGTGAGTCTAATGTTTTATAAAGGTGACATTATCATCAAAAGGGCATGTGCCTCAATGTAAAGGTGCATGGAACAACTTAAGGAACATTTCTTATCCTCTAAGTCATGTATCTCCATCAAAAGAGGTGTCATAACACTAGAATAGCCCTCCAAAGTCCACATCATCCTCAAAGGGCTCATATCCTTATTAAAAGAGGAACTAGGATGATACCCTCAAGGAATAATATGATGTCATTAAGGTAGAGGGAGCATCCACCCCTCCAAAGGGGTCCCAATGATCAACACCATCAATCACCATCGAAAGAAGTGCAACATCCATCAAGAAGGTACAGTGCTAGCTTGCGGGCATGTAGTCATTTTAGGTGTGCACCATCTCTCAAGTTGAAGCCCTAGCTCAAATGCTCAATGTCCAAAGTCTTGAGATTGGAGGAGGGTTAGATCATTTGTGTAAATCATCATCCAAGTCAATGCTCCTTAATAAGGCTCTAAGGTCCTCCATCATGTGTCACACATCCTCATTGAATGGGGCTAGACATGCCCAATAGTGTGTTGGAGAAGCATCACTTATCCCTCATGGGATCCTCATTGTCCTTATAAGAATTATCTAACACATACTTGAGGAATCAAGTGAGATAACATCATTTGTATATGTACCAAAAATGTATCAAGGTGGACCATATTCAATATTAAAGCCATCAAGGTACTTCATACAAGTATCATCTTCAAATGTTCAATTAGCTTTTTATTGTGTACAAGTTACCTCACTCAAATATGGGAGGGTTATCACGTGACTCTATTAGGCACTCATTCTAAAAGGTGGAACAATTCTGAGGCCAACCCTTACAAATGATTGGTGCAAGTGATGGGTGTTATGTTTTGGGGTTTACCTCATGAAAATTTTTATGGTCTTGTAGGTTATGAAAACCCATTTCCTATAAGTGCCTTTGTAGAGGGAGCACTTAGTTACTTAAGTTACCTTCTATTGCCTTTGTGTTTTCAAGCCCCCAATTTCTGTCTTTTTTTTCTTACTTTCACATGGCTTGCTTAAGAAACTTTATGGATTTGTCAATTAATAATGAACATACATTCCCCCTTTAATGATGGGTAATTTATCACTTCATCGAGGTTGAGTTGTTTACTAAGAGTTCCTTTTACTTTGATAAATGTGAAATGCATTATTCTTGACGAAGAGTGGCAATATAAGAGTAAGGTATAACTCAAGCTAAAATTGGCTTTTACTTTCTTTACATCTTTTTTTATTCTTTTGTAGTTTAACAATTGGCTCATGCTCTTTCCTTCCTTACAATTGCATCAACCTCGGGTATATTCTGCCCTTTCTTTTCATATTACAAATCCAATAATGAACCAATACGAACATCTAACAACCACCAATCAGAAAATGGGATAAGACATATAGGGGGATGATGATAAGTGTTAAGCATGAATAACATGGAGTGTTTCCATCATTAGAGTCTCCTATTTGTGCCCCTCCTAGACTGTGAAAGAAAAGACCCTAAGGAAGGTCACACTGGACTACAAATATATTTTAACAACCAAGGTGAAGTAGGGGAACAAGTACATAACCAATAATAGTCTATAATTTAGTTGCAACTTGTGATCTATACTATAATGCCTTAAACATTAAATGAAAGCACTCGAATGCAAAAATGGTTAAAGTACTTACAATAGATGACCCACCTTCATCGAATGAGTGGGATAGATTAATGAATATAGTGACTGGATCATTAATAAAAAAAAATTGAGACTAGCTATTTGTGGATCATAGTAGGGTTGTTGGTTGGGAAGCTACAATGTAGGAGGAATTTTTCCTTTTAGGGTTACCCATATATATAGATGGGTAATGATGACTAAGAGGGTTATTAGAGTATATGATGAAGTAACTTAAAGAAATGAAATTTGGGATGTGTTTAAGGGCTTTCGACTTGTTTGGAGTGATGCAAAATAGTTTCTATAATATTATATGACTTACTAAAAACGATTTTAAGATGACAATTGAGTTGCCTTGTGAACTATACGAGATGATGAATTGTCTTTTTTCTTGTATTGGGGAAGGATGCATGATTTTGTTGGACATTGGATTCCATGCTCCCCATGTGTTTCATGACATTGACAAACACCTGTGAGTTTTGGTCTAATGACAATTGTGATTCCAACAAGTGGTATCAAAGCGACATGCCTGGAGTTTGAAATTCACTTCGCTTGCACTTGGGGGGAGATTGTTGGACATTAGGTTCAATGCTCCTCATGTCTTGTGACACAGGCTAACCACCTCTTGTGGATCTTAACTTTGATGATTGTGGCAGAAACTAACACTTGCAAGTTTTGGTCTAATGACAATCATGATTCCAATTTATTTCACATTACTTACATTTCATAGGGAACGTTTTGATATTTCATAATTGAATTTTTCTAGGTATTATTGATGTACGTGGTTAACAATGAGAAGTTACCAGCCTGTGAAAGTAGGAATTTTTCTTAGTCGCCTCAAGGTTCAAATCTCACAAGTAGAACCATCTTGGTTGTTAAGTGAGGTTAAGTGGCCCGACCCTCCAGATTAAAAAATAACTACTGCAATAGTATAAAATACATAATAATAATGTTAAATAATCTGTAGGATTATGATTACTCAATATTATACAAGTATAACATCATAAGGCTCATGACAATCAATTGATCATATTTATTCCTTTCTTTCTATTTTTTGGGATAGCTATGTCAATGGGGTTGTTTTGAACTGGTGACTTTCACTCAACAAATGTCTTAAACATACATTTTATCACCAACTATTCTATGATTTGTGGGCAATCAATTAATATCATATTCAATTATATTCAATATATTATATTTATCTTTGTTGGACACCTAATCCTCTATGGGTAGGTGTGGAAGGTGAATGGACAAAAGGAGTCCAAGAGACCACTTGGAAGATGAATCCAAGGGTCACCTAATGTACTATAAAAGCACATTTATTGTTAATAGTAAAAAACCTCACGCTTATCTTTTCCCTTGTGTGTTTACTTGCTTGTTTACCATGCGTGTGTTTAGCATGGTATTAGAGCAGGCGATTGCTGGCCCTGCTCCAATTTGAGTGAGAGCCATAGGTTTATGGCCATTTATGCCCTTCATTAGATTTTCTGTTGTGTGTATCTAACTTGCTTATGCATTGAAGCACTGTTTTTCTACTTGGTGCGGAGAAGGTTGAATTGATGTGAAGACCGGAGCAAGGTGTTGATTGTAGTTCATGTTCAATGGCGTTTGCCATCTGGTAAGTCTGTTTTTAAGAGCTGAAAAAGTTTGTTGATAATTTTAAAAGTGCATATGTTGGATTTATATGCTGGAGTCAAGTCTGTGAGTATGTCTGTGCAGTACTGTGTATACACAAACAATAGAGAGAGGCAACATTGAGACTACCCATCGTGGCTCCTTGCATTCTCTCACATCGCTTCGCCATACTCAGCCCTCTCCTTGACTCACACACTGTCGGCCCTCTCCTCAGCTTCATATGACACGACTGTGCCCTTGCTCCTCTACGAAGTCGGATCCTACACGAAGTCTTGGCCCTCAGCGCTGCACTTAGTCAAGTGCTCCTTACCTGCTTGGCCTCCCGCCGCTCCCTCCAACTGTGGCATCTACGCCAACGCCACTCTTGTTATACAATCCTCCTTTCACTCTAATACGTTGAGCTTTGACCTGCATTCATAATGCTGTGTGGAGGTCAGCAGTAACTCCACCCACAATACAGTCTCCAGCCACAGTGCGGTAGACTCTGCCCTCCACCAAACTTCACTATACGTTGTCACACATTCCACGGTGAATACACGCCCCTCCATCTTCCGATATCTCCATATATACGTTAAGGGAGCACTGTGATACCTGTGCCTCTAATGAGGAGATGCATTGAAAAAAGCTAATTAGAAATCAGAACCCACAGAAATCGGAACCCAGTAACTCTACACTTGGGTTTTCATTTTTGAGATTTCTTCTAACAAATACTTGGCGGAATTGGTGCTAAGTTTGTTTAGTGGCTGATATTGGGCTCCAACTGAGGGATTCAACCCGGCTTCTACGATCATAGATAGGCTTCTATGCTGTGGGATGGTATAAAGTGAAACTCCGATTAATGGGAAGACCTGCGAATAGTCTTATTCGGCTGAGCATACAGTTAGTGGCACTTGTTGATGAGAGAGTTTGGCTTTGCAAGAGAGCACGCACCAGTTCAACTTCCCTCCACGGTAGAAAGATTCATGGTGGCAAGAACTGAAGCGTCGTGCGATGGTTCATACTATGTCGAGTTCAATTACAATTTGGCACTCATACCATTGTTATGATACGACTGTGGAGTGTAAAAACTCTGGTAAACTTGAATAAGTATATATTATTATTGATAAAAGATGAGATGATTACAACTGGGGATCACCAAGGCTTTAAATACAACCTTATGGTGTCCCTTGGCGAAGAGGCATGATCGTTGATCATGCCCTTCCACATTAATAACCTAAGATAACTATATCTAACTAATAATTAATAAAATATACATAACATTGCCCCTCTCTTAAAGATGCTTTGTCCTCAAAGCATATGTAATGATGGACACTGTTGACGAATGCTTGGGTTGTCTCGAGAGGCGGCTCTTGCTTTTGGATATGACCCCACATTGTTAAAAAGTCTTGGATGATCTTCTTAATTTCCGTTTTGTGGTGAGGCAGGTAACGATAAGGCTTGACGTTAAGAGGGTGTGATCCTGCCTTGACTTCTATTTTATGCTCGATTTTCCTATCGGGAGGCACTTTTATGGGTAGATCTTGGAATACTTTTTCGTGTTTCTGAACGTGTCCTTGTACTTTTGGCGACTCTTCATGGTTCCTTTTTGTAGATAACATTTCTAACTGATGACATTGTATTATAGAGGTTGGCGTTCCTTTTCGAATCATCTTCATCATCTGAGATGAAGATATGACTTGATTTCCTGGGGCTTGGAAACTATACAACTTGTGCTTCTGCCCTTTCCACTTAAAGCTTATAAACTGCTTTTGATGGTTGGCAGAATAAGTACCTAAAGTT
Source organism: Pinus albicaulis (assembly GCA_034641835.2). NCBI lineage: Eukaryota > Viridiplantae > Streptophyta > Pinopsida > Pinales > Pinaceae > Pinus > Pinus albicaulis. Next base: position 5,908,214 of record CM076570.1, on the reverse strand, counting down.
TGTAACCATTGAATTCCTAAGACCACATCGACTCCTCGTAATGGGTCGGTGTATAATGGAGATTCTAAATTATAGTTTTTTATCTATAGTTTGACCTTATGGCATTTCCCTACTTGCTGAATCTTCTTACCATCGGCTACCATTACCTTCATATTAGGCATGGGGAAGGTAAAGATGTTGAGTCTTTTCACCGTGGTTGAATCTAGAAAATTGTGAGTACTGCCAGTGTCGATGAGCACCATGACGTTGTTGTTCTTGATATGTCCTCTTAACTTTAGGGTCTGAGGTTGTGATATGCCTGTCATAGCTGATAATGACACTTGTGGAATGGTTTCGTCATCTATTTCTGGAGAGAACTCTAAGGTGTCTTCTAATCCTTCTATATATGAATCATTATTGTTAGTGTCATCAATTGCTTCACAATTGTATAGATTTTTTGCTTTTCCATTAGCACATTTGTGCTTAGGGTCCCACTTTTTGCCACAATGTTTGCACTTGCCCTCCTTCATCCTTTGTATTTCCATGTTAGATTTATCTTCTTCACGAAAATGGGGTGGGATATATTTTGGGTTATCTATATTTTCATATTGAGGAAATCTTTGTCTTGAATATACTTTTTATGGTTTTGACCAATATAACCTTTCAAATTTCTTTTCAGCATCTTTTGCTTTTTGCCTTGCTATTTCTACCGATGTAATGTCGTGAAGTTCGAGCTCTTCTTGTATATGGATTTTAAGTTCTGAGATGAAAGACCGGATTAGACAAGATTCTGACAATCCAGGTACTCGTGTTGCCAAGGTCTCCCATTTTCGAGTGTACTCATCCACATCTCCTTTTTGGCGTAATTTGATGAATGTTGAAAAAAACTTTTCTTCTTTTATACCTTGAAATCTTTTAAAAAATGCATCCCTAAATTTTGTCCAACTAATAGCAAACATCGTCTTTTTCCACCACATACCAATTATACGCTTCTCCTTTCATTTCATGGAAGCGCGCTTAATTTTTTCGTCATCACTATTAATGTCATAAATCTCAAAATATTCTTCGGCTTTGTTAAGCCATGCAACACTGTTTTTTTCATTACCGTCAAACTTGGGTAGCTCGACTTTTGCTTTTCGATGATATGCTAACGGTGGAACAAGAAGGGGATATTGATTAGCAAATGCATTCCAGAGTTGCTTATTTTGAGAATCTGCATTACTATCTTCGTGATGATGTGGGGAATCGGTTTTTTCGTGATGCTCTTCTGAATTCCTTGAATCTGTTGAATTGTTCTGTTGATTATGTTCCATATTGGGGAATATTGGTGGTTGTGTTTGACCTAACTTATCTATCTTATCATTTAGCTTATTGAAGAGTTCGGTCATCTTGTTCATTGCTTTGCTATGCTTTTCTGTGGCCTTGTGATGATTTAGCCACATTTGTCTTTCTATTCGATTCGTCATATCTTGAACCTTTTTGATATCGTTGGAGCTTCCTGCAACTGTACCTTCGAGATCGACTAATCTTTTGTCGATATCATCAGAATTATTATTGATCTGTTTTTCAAGATCCACCAATTTTTTTTGGAATTCATCCATCAACATTGATGAAGACATTGAACGTGTATGCAGTGGTGAATATTTTTCTGCCAGTTTTTTCACTTTTTTTATTATATAATAATAATAATTTTTATTATTTTTATGATTATTATTATTATTATTTTTAATAATAATAATTATTTAATTTTTTTTAATAATTATATTGTTGATTAACTATATAACTAATTGTTACATTTAATTAATTATATATTTAACCTATATGAAAACTTATATATAACTTTTCTTTTATACAAAGGTATGTTATATATGAGTTAATGTGAAAAATAATGAGCCAACACTAAAATCAACCGAAGGGTTCAGTCAGTGGCTCGATGCGACTTTCGATGGGGAACAAGTGATAATGGCTCACGATAGAGTATGACTTTTCGGGTGGCAGAAGTGGATGTCGAGGGATGTATAGGCAGGGGAGCGATCGGATAGAACCAACTGACGGTAGGGAAGACGAAGAAGGGGTTGGAGAAGCCGGCGGAAGGGAGCGGAGAAAAGACGGCAGGGGAGGGAAACTTAAGGGCAGCGGAAGGTCACTGCGGTGGTCAGAAGTTGAATGCGGGGAACGACAGAGGAGGTGGGACGGTAGTGGGTAGGCGGAAGGAAAGTGTCGAGGGGTAGTGGAGTCTGAGTGTGGGAAGGGGGTATCGCAGGAAGGTGAAAGGGGAGGGTGCTGTTGAGAGTCAAGGGGGTGTGCGGGTGGATAGAGTGAGGGAGCTGCGAGTGGGGAGAAGCGGAGAGAGAGGGCGGGGGAGCGAAGGGTGGTAAGTGCGAGTAGAGGGGTCGGGTTGAGGGCGGAGAGGAGGGCGGTGAGGCGGAGACGGCGCGAAGGAGGTAGACTGAGGGCGGTTGAGTGAGAGGTGGGTTGAGCAAGGGGTGGGTAGATCTGTGCGTGCGCAGGTGGAAAGGGTGAGGGGTAAGGTAGCTCGAGGGGGAGGGGAGAGCTCGTGAGCGAGGTAGATGGGGGCTGGGTTAAGTCGAGAGGGAGATAGGCGGATAGGCTGTAGGGGAAGGTAGGTCGTGAGGCCGAGAAAAAGGCCACGGGTAGAAGGGTTGTGGGGAGGACTTATCGTATGGGAATAATGCAGGGCGAGGGCCGAAGGCCGAAGTAGGAGGAGATTGCAGGATTTTTTTGTTTTTTATGTATTTTTAAACAAATGCTACGCACAAGCAATTCTGTATTTTTAAACAATCTGCAATTCTGGAATTCTTGTAATTCCTTAATTCTTGGTGATCACACAGATCCTGAAGAGCCACTGCTCCGATACCAATGGAGTGTAAAAACTCTGGTAAACTTGAATAAGTATATATTATTATTGATAAAAAATGAGATGATTACAAGTGGGGATCACCAAGGCTTTAAATACAGCCTTATGGTGTCCCTTGGCGAAGAGGCATGATCGTTGATCAAGCCCTTCCACATTAATAATCTACGATAACTATATCTAACTAATAATTAATCAAATATACATAATACACTGTGCCTTAGTTTCCTGTATATAATCACTCACTCTCTAGCAGATCATGTCAAGGGTAGCAAACTTAATGTGCTTGAGATGAGGGGATACACTTGATGCATTAATTCCAGCCACTGTGGCCAACTAGTTGCACAATCTTGTGTTCTGTTGTCAGACTTGAGTGATGCAATTTTAAGAGTTACTTTATATTTCTTTTATGGTAGAGATTTCACAGATTTCAAATTTTAGTCAAGAAATTGGCCATTAGCAAACTTTTTGTCGAAAAGCCATTTTGTGAAGGCAACGCAAGTCATTGGATCTGACTACATTTTCAGTTTTCTTATGTTTTCTCATATTTATACTCACGAGAGTATTAATGTGCAACAAAATCCCAGGAATATGCCAATGTAGTAAGATAGTAATGTAGACATCACATCTTTCCTAAAATTAATCTATGGAAGAAATTACTAATTGAATCCTGGAAATTGTTTTGTGCTGGAAAGCAAATATTTTCTATATTAAAAAAAAATAAATAAATAAAAAAAATAAAATAAAATATTTGGTTGGTATAAGGATTGGTAGCATTTGAACCAAAAAAAAAAAAAACTTGAGTAGAGTTGCAGTTATAGGAGGCTTCAACAACAAAAAAATGACGAGACTCGATCATACATTAGAGTTGCTAAATGCTTTGATAGTATCCATTGTTGATGGGATAGTAAACATCAGCAAAGACACTCTCCTCAACATTCAGACCTGCCTGCATAATGCATAGGAAAAGATTGAATTTTTGTAGCTTGAGTCAGAGCTCCAACAAGAAGAATTAAAATAGAAGAGTTGTCATTCTGAACTTGTTTCTGTTCGGAAAATTGAAACTGACTCCTATAAGCAGCAAGTCAATAATGTTGCAGTCGATTCACATTTAGTGCCTAGTTCAAAAGCAGATTTGTATATAGATGTAGATGTTCACACTTTTCTTCTCAAGCCCATCATCAAACCTTGGGAAGAGCTTGTCCACAACAAGCACAAAACTAATCTTGGATATGACAAGGAGTTGTCCTTTCATATTTTGGACTACTCCAAGCCCATCAAATTTCAGAGTGTCAGATTTCTTCATGACAGTTCACCTTCCGCTGTTCTAGATCCTGCTCCTCTTCCAAAGCAACAACAACAAATTGAAAAATGCCAGCACTGTGATCGAGTTGGCCATATGAAATATCATTGTTTAGATCTTCACCCATGCAAGCACTGTGGTTGGCACACCCATTCCTCACACAGATGCTTCAGAAACAAGCCTCCTGGAAGAACAAAGATTCATCTTGGATGGATCGCTTCTTGACAATGGGCATCAATAGCCAAGAAGATGTTTAATTCGCATGTCAGAACTTGTTCTAGAATATTGAACAAACTTGCAGCTGAGTTTTCGCCATCATCTCACCTTGTACCTGAGAGGGGGGAAAATGGTGGTCATCTACAAGCTTTAAAGCCACATCATGCGAGCCTGAGCCAAAATCTCTCATTTTAGAGTTGTAGCCAGAGACACAACAGTTCAAGCGAGCCTGAGCCACAACTTGTCATTCAAGATTCAGAGTTGTAGCCAGAGACACGGATGCCCATGAGCATTCCTTTGGTTGTTGGACAACCTTAAACCATCCATGTGAGGTTGATATTCTTCCTCTTCAAAGAACTCAGGACACTTCCTCTAGCAGAAGACTTCAAATTCTTGCCAGCTTTGGAAGAGTTCCAGGAAATGCATCAAGCATTCCAGTGTTGGTGGTCATCCTTAAACCATCACAGTTTGTAGACCTCCCTTCTTCTAGGTTGAAGGTCTCCCTCTTCAAATATGAGGGACACTTCCTCTAGCAGAAGACCTCAACTTCTTGCTAGATTTGGAAGAGTTTCGGGAACTGCAATAAGCGTTGCGTTCCAATGTTGGTGGTCATCCTTAAACCACCTCTTTATGCCAACATTTTAGAGAGCTTATTCAACTTAAGTGTTGCTATGCATACTTTGCATATTTGTATTACAACTCTCTTCTTAGACTACACATATCCCTTCAGATTAAGAGGGGAATGTTGGACATCTAATCTTCTATGGGTAAGTGTGGAAGGCGAATGGACAAAAGGTGTCCAAGAGACCACTTGGAAGATGAATCCAAGGGTCACCTAATGTACTATAAAAGCACATCTATGGTTAATAGTAAAAAACCTCACGCTTATCTTTTCCCTTGTGTGTTTACTTTCTTGTTTACCATGCGTGTGTTTAACAATCTTATATGAATTTCTACAATTGTCTTGTATTTTGGATATGTTTGAACTAAATTGGTTCATTCCATTGTTTTAGAATCTTTTTTTTTTACATAATTATAAGTTCTTGTACGGATTTTGACCTTTGAGACACATATAATAATTTATATGATTTTAGGGCTTTGACCACAACCAACTAATTCACGAATTGGATGGTGTTAGAAATGATTATCTAATTTTCATTCCTTAGTCGAAGGAAGTCGTCTTTGCCCATTTAAAGTTTGCAATGTTTGTCGAAGAGAAATCATTTTGCTGTAAATTCCAAGAAAACCAAAAATCACGAAGTCAAATCACTGCGGAAATATCGAGGATAAATATTATTGTTGCATTAAGATAAAGCAAAATTCGTTCCATTAACTGTAATATCGCAAAGGTTATACTCGCCATTGGAATAATCGACAATGGGGAAATTGTGACAATCAAAATTATAGAATCTTTACAAAAGTTATTTTTACCACTTGCAAATATTATCGTTGCAATTGATGCTAATCTCTCAGAAAGTGACATTCTTGTAGCAATTAAGGAAAAAATAGAGTTTGCAAAAAGAGCATCATGAAATTTGAGTAGAAGGTGAATCATTGATTACCAACAACCAAATTCTAGTTTTTGGTTGTTACGATGGTTTAACACTTGCATGTAGCCATCAAGATTGATGTTTGATTATTAGGCAAAGAAATTTCTAGGGGAATAATTTCACCCATGGGCTAATTTTCAATCTTAAGAAATAAGATTCACTAATTTTATATTATCAAAAAATGACGCGTCCAAGTTCTAGAGGATAAAAAATGTTTTACTAAAGAAATTATATATAAGTTTTATAAATTTAAATATTTTTTTAAAAAATATTACCAAACACTTTATAGTTTCCATTTCAATACTTAGTAAGATTCACTAAAATCTCTACATTTTAAAATAAACATGGATTCTTAAAATTTTCTTGTTGTCAACGAAGGTGTTAATTGAGCAGCTACTAGGATATGGTAGAGATAAGAGGTGGATGCATCTAATTGTTTGTCAAAAATTCAACAGAAAAGATATCTGCACATAGCCAACTTATCGAAAGATAATAGGTCGTTGGTATTTACCTTTGAAATAGCACTCTCGCCTTTTCCATGGAAAAAATATGGTACTCTTCCAATCGTTGATGTCACCTACTCACTAGTTGTGAAGCTTAGCAATATAGAAATCAAAGCTACGTGCGTTGGAAATGAATAGAAAGAGAGCTAAAAGTATCATACAAAATATAATTAGAAGTGTTTTGACATAAAATATTGAGAAATTAGAGATAAAGAAAAATATAAAACAAAAGAGAGTATAAGATATTTATTTTAAAAATAAAATAAAATTTTAATTATAAGGTAGGAAAACTTTATACCAAGGAAAACAAATTGAAATTTAAATTGACTGAAATTTTAATTTTCTTTCAAGTTCTTAAATCTAAACCAAAAAGGGTAATTTTAGAACATACACTTGTACATGGAGGAAATTGGATTTTCATGTTTTGTGTTCAACAATTCTAAGTGAGTTGGAAAATAGGTAAAATGTTATGGATTTTACCTACAATTCAATATTTTGCATTAAATGTATTAAATGTATTTTTTTGTGTGTTGGAGTTCAGGTATTGTTAAATCGTGAAAAAAAAGCTTGTTTGTCAAATAGAGTAGTAGAATATCGTAGTAATGAGAAAATGTGGAAATTTGTATTGTAAAATAAAATCAATTAGATGATGAACTAGTGAACCATTCATAAAATGAAAAATTGTTGGAGTTAATGTTTACATTCTATATTTGAGAAGTTGGTTTGTGATGGTTGAGAAATTCTCTCAACCTTTCTCTCTAAATTAGGAATAAGTTGGATCTCAGAAACTCTATTTAATAGAGTAATTTGAATGTAATATGTGTGTGTGAGTGTGTTTACACATACACCATTTGTGTATCATATATGAGTGTTTTTTAGTAATTGAGTGCTTTTTAGTAGTTTTTATCATGGTATCGGAGCCTATCTCAACCTATCTAAGCTAACCCTTTATGGGAAAACCAAAAGACAGAGAGTGTAAAATTTTTTTCTGTTAGACTAGGCGCTGTCTCGTGGTAAGTTTTTTATCAGAATCGCGCTGAGGCCAATACGGGTGTCTCACAATTACCAGAGATATCATTGAAAAGCCATGCAAGCAAAGACCTCTTCTTCCCGCATAAGGGCAACCTGTTGCCTTCAATCATAGTGCGCATAAGGGCAACCTGTTGCCTTCAATCATAGTGCTACGGAGAAGACAGAATCAGGCTTTGATAGAATCAGGCTTTTCTTGCGGTTATTAATGGTGTAGTGCCAGTCTTCACAATTTAGTCCTGTTCTGCGCACCACAGGAAAAATTATTTGTATATCAATAATTGCATATGGAAATTTTTTAGGTGTCCATTCCCTGGATTGTACGTTTGTTTGGCCCAGTCAATACGGCAAATAGATGAATACTTGACTGAATTATTGACGTTGATTTTCTCAAGTCAATATAGCGGACCTGGATTGTCATAATCATTACAAATTTTGACATAGCTGTGTAAATGTTAATGCTGAGACGCATTCAAACGTTATGTGTTTAGTTTTGGCACCATCGCCCTTGAGGTCTCCTGCGGAAGGCCTCCCAGTCTAGCAGGCCAGACCAGCCAGATCTGGTCGGTTGGGTGTGGAAGTTGTATCGTGAGAACAAACTCTTGAATTGACACGGGCGAATAGAAGTTACAGAGGGTAGATGATCGGATCATGCCTTGTTTGAAGAAATCGAGGGAAGCAAATTATTGCAGCATTGCCTGCCTGTTTTGTTTGAAACAGATGTATGAAGTGTTTGTTTAATTTGTAAACGCGCCAGGGAGTAGAGTTTGAAGAATTGTGGTCAGATAAACACGCAATGGCAGCCTACTTGGAGATTGGAAGTGGTTGGCAGAGCCCTCACATGTCATTTACTCTCGACCTCTCGCAAAACGACACTACAAGTGACGATAGGCAGAGCCCTAGAATTTCATTCTCCCTTAATCTCTCGCAGATGGACGAGATTTCACCAGAGAAACGGAAAAGAGAAGATGCTGCACATGTTAGTTATGACACAGACTTTGAGTTATGTTTTATAAGTAGTAATAATAATGATTTGAGTTACGTGTTATAAGTAGTAATAATAATGATTAGAAACTATAAGCGGTGATATGGCTATATATTGCTAAATAAATTTTCTATTATTATTTGTTTGTAGATTAAGTGAGATAAATAATCAGTGAAAGGTCATTTTTGTAAAACTAATTCTAGATACATTCTGTATCTATACGGTTTCTCTAGATAACTCGCGAGTACAGCGGTTAGCACCCATGTATCTCGGTGGATGGGATTTCGTCCATAGAATGACTAGGAGTTCAGCTATTGCAAATATGCAATCAATTGTGTTTGAAGAGATCAAGTGGTAGTAAGGCTCAATATGGATGGTTGCCCAGATAGTATGACAGTTGCAGATCTAGGGAATGATCCCTCATTCGTTGAAGACGTAGAGTGCTCTTCTAATGAGGTTATGTGACAGTTTGGGATGTTGTCCAGTAATTGACTTCAGGAGGTCCTTGATTCGGGGGTTGAGGAAGCGAACTCGGGAATCCAACTTGCCAACTACACCTTTATGAGGGTTATGAGGCAACTTGATGGAGCATCTACTGATAAGCTAAAAAATGAATGATTATTTTGTTATTTATGAGTAATTTCAATAAATTCATGTAATGTAATCATTAAGGGGGATGTTGGAGTTAATGCTTACATTCTATATTTGAGAAGTTGGTTTGTGATGGTTGAGAAATTCTCTCAACCTCTCTCTATAAATTAGGAATAAGTTGGATCTCAGAAACTCTATTTAATAGAGTAATTTGAATGTAATATGTGTGTGTGAGTGTGTTTACACATACACCATTTGTGTATAATATATGAGTGTTTTTTAGTAATTGAGTGCTTTTTAGTAGTTTTTATCAAAAACCATCACAATACAAAATCACTATTCTCTAGAAAATTTGACAAGGGATTATAAAAAAGATGAAGAAAACTAATCTTAAAAAATATATGAAATTTTCATCGCAAATTAAAAGGGTGAAATAACAAAATATTAACAAATCAAGAAACTACCACATTGAGAAATTGAAGAGTTCCTGGAGAAATATGACGAGGAATTATTAGAGAAAGAATATGAAATCACTGTTTAAAGAATCACAACTAAATCTTGGTTGCACAAATAAAAAGGATGGAGAAGGAGAAGAAATGAATGATCTAGTGAAATTAGATAAAACGTTAGAAATAAATATCTAAACCTGGAGAAAATAACCAATACAAATCCAATTATCAAAGAAAAGAAAAACACTTATATTGAAATATTATCAACAAGTAAATCCCCTTAAGTAGCAAAGATGAACGTTCCAAAAATCAGAGATGATAATATGATGCCCTCTTATGATCCTAATTATAATATAATTGTATTATTAAATCAACAAACAAATGATGACATCAATATGAAAAATTAAATGACTATCTTAGTATTTTGGAAGAAATTTTAGTTGTGGAATCTTATCATCCCCAAAATCATAGAAAGTTGACCAAATGACTATCTTAGTATTTTGGAAGAAAGTTTAGTTGTGGAATCTTATCATCCCCAAAATCATAGAAAGTTGAACTAGGGTGGTTTGATCTTTTTATAGTATGGAAATTTTTGCTCAACACTTGTTAACTCATATCACCTTGTGTCTTCAACCATCACCACTTAGAATAGAGAATCATGAATAATAATTGTAGGCTAGAGAAAACATTGATGGGTAGAACAACGAAAATAAGGTTTTCCATAAAATGCTTACAGTAAAGCACATCTTTAAAGGGAGAGGCAATCTACTTCTTGTAAATTTTATAAAAAAACACACTAATAATATTAAATATTCTAAAATACATAACCTAATAGACACAACCATTAACCTTTGTGATGAGTCGATATGTTTGAAGTATATTGTCGTAAATCTCAGTGTATTCAATCAATCATCTTATTCAATATTTTCCTATTTATCATGGATATTTAGTGTTTGAATCACATTGGTCCATTTCACAGATAGTGTCTCATTATTAGGTGACGACCTTAGGTTCACGAGATTAAAAATATCGATTGACTTATTTAGAAGCATTCTCAGTCCTTTAATCTTTATGGTTATTTCTTATTTATCCATAATTATTTATTTTCTATATCATTGCCATCAAATTTTGTACAATATGATAATTTATGTCAACATAATTATTATCTCAATATGGATACTAAAAGTCCATATATCGGCTCACTTTCATATATGTTTTTTTTATTCACTGATGGTAATAAAAATCTATGATTTTACTCTTCATATACTAGTATGGAGATGTGTTACATGATTTTTATTTACGTTTTTGCATGATAATATGACATACGTGATTATAAGCACAAATCATTTATGTAAAACAAGAACAAGACGAATCTAGAGCTTATATTTGGTGTTCAAATTGCGACCAAAAAAAAAAAAAAAACTTTTTACATGTCACTCATAGTTATACACAATATATTGTAGAGTCAATTCACTAATTACTAACCCTCTTCTAAATGGAGAAATCAACATCATAAAAATTATAACAATAATTAAGTCAACAATTATTCTAAATATAATCTAAAATAGTTAATATAATATCAATTAAAGACTATTTGAATGGCATATTCTCTTATCATTCATTTGGCCACTTGATAATAAGGGGTCCCTTGACCACCTTGAGAGTATAATATCAAATATAGGTCATGAAAATGGTATATACTACCAATATTTAGTCAACCCCTTAACATTAGATGGTCTCTTAGCCACTTGAAATCAAGTTTGAGATTGTAGGAGTAGTGGAGTGGAAGTTATCCTTGTTGTTTGGGTGGTGTAGACTTTGGACCCCATGGGGAGGTTTGAGTCTTTTCTTTGGCCTTTTGTTGCAACACTTTAAATATTTATGTTGGAGTGTAGGGTTTCATAGTTTTCTATCATATTCTTGACCAATTTCTTTTGCAATTAACTATGCATAGTGTGGGAAATGTTCAACATATTGAGTGGATGTTCCACCCATCATTAAGGACAAATAAAGATTTTTAGTGAAAGTTAAAGAGCGCAAGACCATTGTAAATAGATTGAGTTTGTAACAAGTAAATGAAGGAGATCCAAGAAAGGGTAGGACAATTATTGATAAAATTTGAGATGGGAAGGATTGAATAAAATAATATTATAAAAGAGAAAATTAGGGAGAGTTGAGCGAAAAACATAAATATTTTTTAAAAGGAAATCATATAGTATGAAAGTACAATATTAATATTAGTAATTTAATATTATATTGAAATACGCTTGTGTCTACTCGAAATGGTAGGTGTTTCCCACACTTTACATAGTTATTTCTAGAAGCAATTGGTTGAAAATATGTTTACGTTCATTTTAGAACTACAGGATTATGGTGGTCATTGATGTCAACCCAAGCAACTACCAGAAGAAGCCCACCTTTGATAAGGATTTGACAAAAAAGAATAATGTTTTTTGGTCTAGGATAATTTTCATTTGATTCTCCCTGTCACGTCAATTCTGACGGTAGGTGGTATGTCTCCTAATTCCTCACGGTTGAGGAGTTACACCTCTTTGAATATTGGAGCCCCATTCTTGATCAAGAACCCCCAAAGGATATGCCACAAGAAAATTGTTTTTATTCATTAAAAATAAAAATAAAATGGGTCTAGTCAAAAGATGATTTTATTAAAAGGGAAAAAGTAACAAATTAAATTGTAATAGACCTCCAAGGGAAATAATTTTGGCTCCAAATTTAAAATTTGATTTTTAAATATTTTCCCTTCCATTTGCATAAGTCAGCTTCAATAAGGGCCCCTCTTCTTCACTATAAAAGGTGATTCAATTTCTCCATAAGTGAAAATATCAATCATTGATCTGGTGTGAGTTATCTCTATGACCATTTTCCGCCTTGTGTAGTCTTGCAGATGTGAAGTGGGTCAAATTTCCGAGTATGAATGTTTGATCCTTTGGTTAAAGATCTTAAATGGAAGTCAAATGTTTAGTTCTGGGCTATTCCTGTCACCTTAAGGACTGAGGTTATTGTAATCTCTATTTGACCTCCTTGTTTTCTATTCTGTCTTAGTTTTGTTGAGGTCACATGTTGGCATTATGGCTAATGTGTTGTCCTTGATGGAAACCTGCTTGTCAAATCTGTCATTGATGTCAACTTGATGATTATATAATTGTTGCAGGTGACATGACTGATGGTACAAATACTATGGTACATGCATTACAGAAGATATGGAAAAGAAATGGAAGTTCAGTTACAAATGGATGAAAAATGTGAAGTTTGAAAAGTATACACAACCCCTCTGAAGAAGATTCACGTACATACACGAGTACTGTGAATGAAAGTCATGTACATAATATGAACCATGGAAATTTGGATATGAAAGGTCCTTACCATGGTCATTTCCCCTAGTGATGTGGCAGAAACGTCGATTTGATCCCCTCAACGAACACTAAAAACATTACTTAAGGATTTTCCTGTGGTATTGGAAAAGGAAAAAGCTATATAAAGAGACAGAGATCAATGAGTTATGTACAATGTAATGGGTTACTCATGTGTGATATGATTTGAAATAGGTGTGCACCAAGGAGCAAGGATATGGCTCGGATTTGATAGATTTAAAATGAATATACTTGCTTGATCTATTTATGTTTGTAGCTAACAATGTTAGATTCATAACTATGATGATGGTATGATTTGAATGTAATGATGTGTGACTGTAACAATATGTGTGCCTAGATCTGGGTTTGACAAATGTTGTGATTAGCAGCAAAGGTTGGTCTCACTAATTTAAGATCTGTACGCAAGTTTTTTATAGTAAGTGTTGAAAAGTGTAACTAGGTCGGTCTTCATGTTGACTATGTAATTATGTAAAGAAGATGTCGAAGATAATAAAATATATTTTGGGTGTACTTGCTTCATGGGTTTCATGAGAAAGATTTTATTATGAAGATAGACTTCTTCTTGATGTCTATTAGGATCATAGGAATACATATAATTAGGTGTCATATATACGTGAAGGATTTAGTTTAGTATGCTCCAAAGACCTTGTAAAGAAGCTCACAAACAACCCTAAAAGAAGTTGAAAGTCAAGCTCCTATACAATGAAGACAACCCTCCAACAATGCTGGAATAAACACCTCATGTAATATTATTTATGTCGACATACAAACTGTGGAAAATTCGGCCTAAAGTCAACTTGGTGAGTCGGCTTACAAATCAGGAAACATACACCTATATATAATTGCTCTGCGGTTCATTTGAGTGCAGGAATTTCCGACAAGTTTTGTGATTTTATACGAAGTGCAGGGTCTGAAGGTTAATTGTAAAGGTATGAAGGTTAATTGCGAAGGTCTGAAGGTTAAATGCAAAGTGTTGAAGGTCAATACGAATTCCTGAAGGTCACAGTGAAGTGTTGAAGGTCAATGCGAAGTGCTGAAGGTTAAGACGAAGTGCTGAATGTTAAATTCGAAGAGCTGAAGGTTAAATACGAAGTGCTGAAGTTTAATGTGAAGTGCAGTGCATGATTGAAGTGTAATGCTACCATAAGTTAACAAAGAGACATCATGTTATAAGGACTAAACAACAGGAAAGGAAATTGAGGAAAGTATAGAGGTACAAGCTAATTTGTGGAAAAGTATAGGAAAGTGTTAATTCTGGGTTACTGATATGAAGAAAGAGTCTATTAAAAATAAGACAGTCATCTTAAGGAGAAGAGGTAGCAATAGTGAGGAAGGTAAATCTTTGATTTACCTTCCTACAGTTCAAGCAAATTATTGAAAAGAAGAATTAAAGTTGAAGAAGCAAGGTCTCAGAAGCATATCTAGGTCGAGGGTCTAAGTCTTGGTCATGGTGCTTGTCATATGAAGATCTATAAGAAGAATTCTTTGTGGGTTTTCCTCTCCAAGAGGGAGAGGTTTTTCCCTGGCTCTAGGAGCCTAACTTCTGTGTCTTGTGCATTTTGATAATTGACTTGATGAAAGATTAACTAAGCTAAAAGAAAAGAAGACATAAATAACACAAGCACGCTCACAAATAATTATCAAGAAGAGAATTTGTACTAACCTACATCCCTCCAAATTCTCAATAGTAAGGACGCAAACATACACAGATTTGGTTCAATACAGTCACGTATAAATTATGTGATAATTTATTTAGTATGTTGAAATATATACACAAATGTTATGCATGCTAATCACATACATATGCAAACCTATTTTATGGAGGTGGCGTATATGTACTAGGGTTTGAACTGTTGCTTGATGATAACATTTGTTGAAGTATGTTTTATTTGTTGTTGTTTGTCAATTGTGTCTTAATCAAAAAATCTGAATGTGTTGATGATTGGTTATTGAGTGGTGATTTGGCTTGGTATGGTAGAAAAATATTGATAGTGTTGGTTTGATCTGGTTCAGTGATTGATATGCTCTAATGACTCAGTTGATTCAGTTTTTTCAGTATTTTGTGAGTTGAGATCTGTATGCGGGTGTTATGTACAGAAAACACGTATATACACTGGTTTTATTCAGAACAACCACACATATATTTTGAAGTTAATTTGATCAGGGTTTGCAATGATTGCATATTTCTTCAGTGATGTCTGTCTGGTTAAATAGTGATTGGTTAATTGATAGATGTGTAATATTGTTATTACATAGTGTATTGATTTTATCTGGTTGCATTGGCTGAGATTTAATTCAATGAGTGGTTGGTTCAATATTCAGTAGCTTGATGTGTCAGTGATTTAGTTGGTTTACAATGCTTCAATGACTCATATTTTGAGATTCAGTATTTCAAATTTGGCATATTGGTTTGGGCTTATTACTAATGTGGGTTTAGTTTGAAAATTTGATGAAAGGTGACCTACATGTTTTGATGGTGGATTGACATGTGGATCGAATATGAAACATTTTGAAACTTTTTCCACAAGGTGCTTAGGGTTGCAACCTTTAGTGATGGGGTAGGATCTCCCTTCCGGTAGGAGCCGATAAACAAGATCAGGGGGTTTTAGCTCCATTCCAGTGGGTGCTAGAGATTGAGTGGAGGTTGTAGCCTCCTGCAATTAGGAGCTTGCGTGTTGGTAAAAGTTTGTTACAGTACAAGAAAATGATGTAATGATTTTCCATTATGATAAGAGAAGAAAATATAGATGACAACAACGACGATTTTCTCCCACATTGGGTTTCCACCTAAAATCCTAGTGTCCATATGTGTTGATATGTTTCTTGTGTGTTTATGGTTTATATATTCTTTACTGCTCAAGGTTACTACTAAATAAATGGATAATGAAATAATGATGCACTAGTTAAAGATAAGCATACGATGGAACATATAAAAATTAGTTATCTGGATATACATGGTTTGCATTCACTAGAGTCACGTACACATGCGGGTTGCATGAAGAAAAATAGTGTACAAAATTTTGAATGTGAAATTGAAATTTAAAGTGAATTAAAGTACTGATTTGCGCGCCCCCCCCCCCCCCGCGTCAATATTTTTCTTAACAATTGGTATCAAAGTCGATCACTCCAGTAGAGCTTAATCACTTGAGAGTGAATAAGGGATAATGGGAAATAAGAAAATTGAGAAGGCAACTCAAAGGAAGAATCTAATTCAAGAAAAATGTTGTAGTGAAATAAATATATCATATGTAGTGGTAGTTTCATCAATTACAGATCAAGGGCAAACAATATTGATAGATGTCAACAAATATTCAGATTTAGGAGCACCCCTATTTCTGTTGATAAAAAAATGAAGAAGATAATGAAGACAATGATAAAGAATTATTAGGTACTGATTGTGGTCTATTTCCTTGTCTATTTAATAATGATGATAATGAAAATGACAATGAAACAACTGAAATTTTTCTCATGGGTAGAAGTGAAAGTAATCATAAAAAGAGAAAATGAAAATAATGGACAATAAAGGTATGCTTATGCTTAGTGATGCTAACTATTAGGAATGGAAAGAAAACACAAAGTCTAATTTAATGAACCTTAGATCTGACGTTTGGCATTTGTATGTAATGGTTGCACTAAAACGCCCCCATCAGGTGAAGAATTTCCAAAGAATAATCAGGAATTAAATGAAATCATTTATAACATACATGATTCAACATTAGAGAAGGTTATGAATTATACAATTGCAGAGGAAGTATGAGATAATATGTAGGAAATCCATGAAATAAAAAAAAAAGGAATAATGTTTCTCAGGAGAACCAACATGTAATCTTGTTTCTAAAGGAAATATTGATGTGCCAAAAGATGAGTATGATAATAAAACAACCTTTGTTATGTCAGATGGAGTTACTGATTCAGAAAAAGAAACATTAGACGAAGTACTTAACCTTAGAAGAAAAATTGTTTCTGCTTTGAAAAGGATTGACGTTCTTAAGAATAAGTTTTAAGCATATGAGTAAAGGGATCATGATAAATTAGTAAATAGTGCAACAAAAACTAAACAATATTGTGAAGGACTTGAAGCTAAGATCGTCTCTCTAAAATCAGTTCTTGAAAAATCAAACAAACGAAATGAAGAGCTACAATGAGTATTTGAAGAACAAGAGAATGGACTAAAGGAAGAGATTATCAAATTGATATAACAATTGGAAGAAGGAAGAAAGGTTGAAGAAGGAATGTGGAAGTAGTATCAGGAAAAGGAAGAACAATGTCAAATAATGGAGGTTGAGGTAAACATTATAAAAGGTAAATTATAAGAAAAGGATAAACATTTGAGATTTCAAGATAGTACTAGATTTTGTATAACATCCTAAGTTGTCAAAGGTCTCCCTCCATTAAATATGGTCTTGGTTTTCATGAAACTGTAAAAGGAGAATCTAGCTCACAAGCTTTTGCAAGCAATTATGAGTTTAACGAAGCAAACTTTGAAAGACCTCGTAAATAATTAAGAAATAAACCAAACCAAAAACCAAAGAGAGAAATTTTTTAAAGGAAATAATTTGCATCTAACTATAGAAGCATCAATCAATTCTCTCCTCTGGACAATGATGTTGAATGTTTTATCTATCATAACTTTGGACACTTTGTAGCCAATTGCAGAAGCAGATTCATAGAAGATCATGAACTCCCAAGTATTCAAGTTTCTTTAAGGGATATTTTTTTTCTTGCAACATATTTGGTCACAAAACTATTTATTGCAATAGGAGTAATATGGAACACAAATATTATCATTCCTCTCCTCCATTTTCTGGTCATGTTGGATTTTATACTTGTAACAAGTTTGGGCATGTATCAAAAGAATGCAGGAATAAGATAATGGATTCACACAGAAAACAAGTTTATTTCCTCCAAAGCAAGCAACCTAACAAAAATATTGTTACCAAAAGACTTGAGAAAAATGGATCTACGAACACTTCTCATATTCTACTGCAATTGCTTGGTGATGCTTGGAAGCATTGCATATTTTGTCACATGTTGATGATATTGGAGAAATTGATGCTACACTGTGTTATCTTACATTGCTTGTTGATGATGAGGTGTTCATGTTGCTATCATTATGACATTTATGTCGCTGATTAAAGATGTCTATTTGATACAAATATGTAAGATAACACAATGTCAATTTATATAAATATGTAAGATAACACAGTGTCTTGATGAGTATAATGGATTTGATACAAATATGCTTCATTTCCTTGCCTATGGTTATGGATGTCATATATGTCTCTTGATGTAAAGTTCATGAAAAGACCCATGTTGTAATAATTGTAAAATTTTGTCTTGTATGGGCTATTGGATCAAATGTATAAACCCATTTTTTTTGGTAATTGATGTAATCATGGGAGCACAAAGTCATTGGTGATAGGAAAGGTTATATTTGTTTATGGATAGACATGTATTTGAGTCGTACATTCTTGTACTCTATTAAATATTTTTATAAGGTATAACATATGCTTAGGGGGATCATGGTCATTATGTCGATTTCATGATTCATATTAGCAGATTAAACTTACAGTGATGAGAGCTATAATGGAAAATTACTACATTTCGCCTGGTTCCACCCATTTCTCTTGATGTCAAAGGGGGAGAGAAGACTTGGTGTTTGCAGGGTGTTAGTAGGTGGTTTCCAAACACCAAAGTGGTTTCCATGAAGTCCAAAGGGAGAGATTGTTGGCATTATGGATAATGTGATTTCCTTGATGGAAACTTTCTTGTCAAATCCGTCATTGATGTCAACTTGATGATTATAGAATTGTTACATATGATGTGTCTGATGGTACACGTATTATGGTACATGAATTACAGAAGATATGGAAAAGAAATGGTAGTTCATTTACATATGGAAGAAAAATGTGAAGTTTGAAAAGTATAAGTGACCCATGTGAAGAAGAGTTGCATACATATGTAGGTCCCGTGAACAAAATTCACATATATAATCCAAACCATCGAAATATAGATACCATGGGTCCTTACCATGGTAATTTTCTAGAGTACTTGTGGCGACAACGTCTATTTGATCCCATCAACGAATATTGACGACATTACCAAATGATTTTCTCGTGGTATTGGAAAAGTAAAAACATATATAAGGAGATGGAGATCAAGGAGTTATGTGTGCAATGTAATGGGTTATTCATGTGTCATATGATCCAAAAAAAGTGTGCACCGGAGAGCAAGGAGATGGCTCATATCTGATAGATTTTAAATGAATAAACTAGCTTGATATGTCTATGTTTGTAGCTAACAATGTTAGATATGTAGCTATGATGATGGTATGATTTGAATGTAATGATGTGTGAGTGTAACAGTATATGTGTTGAGATATGGGTTTGACAGATGTTGTGATTAGCAATGAAGGTTGGTCTCAGTAATTTAAGATATGCGCACAATTTTTATTTAGTAAGGTCAAATGCATAAGTAGATTTGGTTTAGTATTTTCGCATATAAATTATGTGACAATTTATTTAGTATGTTGAAATATATATGTGGGTGTTATGCATGGTAATCACGTACATAAAAAAATATTTTCTATGGAGGTTACACATATGTACTAGGGTTTGAATTGCTGCTTAATGATGACATTTGATGAAATATGTTTTATTTGTTGTTGTTCGTCAATGATGTCTTGATCATAATAGATGAATGTGTTAATGATTGGTTATTGAGTGGTGATTTGGATTGGTATGGCATGACTATATTGACAGTGTTGGTTTCATATGGTTCAATGATTTATCTACTCTAGTGACTCAATTGATTAAGTTCCCAGAAGATTCAAATTTTCAGTATTTTGTGAGTTGAGATATATATGCAGGTGTTATGCATAGGAAATGTGTATATACATAGGATTTATTCAGAACAATCACATATATATTCTGAAGTTAATTTGATCATGGTTTGCAATGACTGCACATTGTTTCAGTGATGAATGTCTGGTTAATCAATGACTAGTTGATTAATTGATGTGTAACAATGTTATTACATAGCACATTGATTTTATATGGTTGCATTGGCTGAGATTTAGTTTAGTGAGTGGTTTGTTCAGTATGGAGTAGCTAAATGTTTCAATGATTCAGTTGGTTTACAGTGCTTCACTTATTCAGATTTTGAGATTCAATATTTCAGATTTGGCATATTGGTTTGGGCTTATTATTAGTGTGGGTCCAATTTTAAAATTTGATGAAAGGTTTCCTACATGTTTTGATGGTGGATTGACAGGTGGATCCATTATGAAATATTATGAAACATGGTCCACAAGGTGCTGAGGGTTGCAAACTTCAGTAAGGGGGTAAGATCTCCCTTCCGTTAGGAGTCAGTAAACAATATTAGGGGGTTGTAGCTCCATTCCAGTGGGTGCTGGAGACCGTAGTGGAGGTTGTATCCTGCATGGTGGTAAGAGTATTTCAAGTACAAGACAATTATGTAATGATTTTTCATATAAAAAGAGAAAGAGACAAAGACGAAAACAATGGTGGTTTTCTCCCACATTGGGTTTCCACCTAAAATCCTAGTGTCCATATTTGTTGATATGTTTCTTTTCTGTTGATTATTTATTTGTTATTTACTACTCATTGTTACTTATTAATAAATGTATACTGAAATAATGATGCATTGGTTAAAGATAAACATCTGATGGAACATATGAAAAATTAGTTATCTGGATATACTCGGTTTGCGTTCACTAGAGTTGCGTACACATGCAAGTTGCATGAAGAACAATAACATACAAAATTTTGAATGTGAAATTGAAAGTTTAAGTGAATTAAAATATTGATTCACCTTCCCCCCACACCCACCCCCCCCCACTCTCAATATTTTTCCTAATATCACATTTGTTCGTGGTTGAGACTTACTCAAAGGTTTGGAGAAGAACATATGAAATCAACTTTCAAGCCCAAATGGGACTTAATATTGAATCTTTCATATTGTTTACTAGAAGTGTTCTAATTTTTCGTGAATTTTCAAGCATCGGTGCAAGTTATTTTTAGGTGAAATCACAGCATTTTTTGTGGGATAATATGAAGTTCTAAGTATCTTTCTTTTCATCTTGATTACTGAAGTAACTTAGTAAGATGTATTTGACCCTTTGTAGCAGTTTTTGTAGATATGGATTGAGGCACATTCATATGATCTCTTTAGTAATATTGTGCATTGATATGAGACATATTGAACCTATTTTGAAGTCCTCTCTTGATAATTGAATTGTGGAAAAGTTGTGATGTAAGCCTTATTTAACATTGTAATTTTCTGAGGCACTTATGCAGTTCTAATACTAGACGAGATACCTCAATAGTATGTGTTGCAGAATGTGTTTTTGAAGCAAATTATTCTGAGTCATCTTTGTTGGGTTATTTTCACATTAGTCTCCTAAATTGTCACCTCTTGGATCATTAAAAACATATTGTGACATACATTATGGATTTTTTATGGTTCTAGTGTATAGGATGCGGAATTTTTTAAGGCCCACTGGTAGGGCATGCATTCCAGTGATGATCATTTGTTTCTTTGAGATTTGGAGTAGAGTAATTTTCTGATTCAACACACATTGTGACAGGCCTAATCTGTGATCTATAACAAGCTATCTAGGGCTTGTTGCATATATATCAAATAAACTTCAATGATATGCAATCAGGTTGTTTGTCAGAGGAGCTTCTAATCATTGTGAGCTAGTGACATTTTTAGCATCCGTGGAAAATTAGACAATAGAAAAATAGGAAGACTATCAATCCTTGTAAGCCAATGAATTATTTGACTTTAGCAAACTTAAGGAAATCTATAGTGATGCACTTTTCTTAAATACTTGAGGTACTTGAGTTGTTAAGATTGTTACTTCATTTAGCAATAGTCTTGAATAAGTTTGGTTTTTTTTGTATATTTGAAGCATACATTAGCAAAAAAGGGTTTCATTGAATATCCTTGTAAGTGGGTCATTGTCCCTGGTACGAGAACCCACAATTCAATTCACTATTTTTTATTTTCAGGTTGGTTTGGTGGTGCATGGTATGATATTGAAGTCTCCTTCACATTGTATCCTGAAAATACTTCAATGTGGTAGGGTGGTGCTAGGGAAAGTTGGAGATTTCAGGGTGTTGGAGCATTTTATCACTTGTAATTGATAAAACTAGGGCATTGGAGAATCCTTCCAATTAAGGTTGGTAAAATAGGGTGTTGGAGCATTCTTTCAAGAGTTGGATCTTCCTGATAAATTTAATGCTTTTCTAGAGTACTAGGAAGTTGGAGCTAAAGATTTGTACTCATAAATTATATTAGAAAAGCGTTCAGTGTTTTTAATCTCGAAAAGGTTTTCCACCTAAAAATTTCTTCTATACTGCTCTTCTGATGTGCTGATTATTATTGTTTGATTTTCTGCTAATGCCCTAAAAATTAACAATTAACAAATTATAATTGAAATATTGATTCACCCCCCTTAGTATTTCCAAAAATTGGTATCAAAGCATGTTCTTTCACAAGCAGTTTAACCACTAGAAGGGAGATCACAGAGTGCACAAAGATTGAAGTTCCAATATTTAATGGAAAAGACTATGCGCATTGGAGTGAAAGGATGAAACCATATGTGCAGGCACAAGGATACGATGTCTGACAACCTGTAATGGCTGGATACAAAGAACCCTTGACTCCAACATATGATGTTGGAAAGAAACTTTATGATAGTAATGCTAAAGCTAGGAATGATATTTTGAATGGTCTAACAAAATTAATGTATGTTAAAGTAATGCATTGCACATTTGCAAAATATATTTAGGACAAGCTCCAAAATATATGTGAAGGGGACAAAAAGGTGAAGGATGCCAAGCTTTAGACCTTCAGAGGAAATTTTGAGCAACTTAAAATGAATGAAGATGAAACATTGCAATTTATTTTCTCTGAGTTGATGAAGCAGTAAACACCATACAAGGATTGGGAGAATCAATGGAAAACAAAGTGGTTTCCCAAAAAATAGTGAGAACCCTTATGATGAGATTTGATGCTAAAGTCTCAGTGCTGGAAGAAATATGAGACTTAGAAATAGTCAAAAATGGATAAGATGCATGGAATACTTACAACCTACGAAATGAGAACAGATAAGGAGAATTCATCCAAGAGATAAGTAACTTTTAGCACATCCAAGAAGATAGGGAAATACAAGAAACAATCAAAGCTAAGCTTTAGTTGCAGTTGTAGCGAAGTTTCAGATGAATAAATAGCCAACTTTGTGAGAAAGTTGAAACAAGGAACAAGCAAATAAAAATGTAAGCTTCCTTTAAAGTGTTTCAATTGTGGTGAAATTGATCATTTTTATTCAAAGTGTCCCTATGCAAAGAACTATGATGATGAAGAAGAAGCTCCTAGGAAGGTAAATAAAAATACAATAAAATACAAGAAACAAGGTAAAAATAAAGCCTTAAAGAAAAGTTTGTATTCAAAAGAAGATAATTCTTCATCCGATGAAGAAAGCGATAGTGATAGTGAAAATGACACAGGAAGAGTATTGTTCATGGAAAGGGATAACCGTAAAAAATATATTGAAGAAAAGTAATCTCCCAAATAAGATGAAGATGAAGGCATAGTAGATCTTGAAAGATAACTTTTCAATTCCTTAAAGGACCTAAAATTATAAGGAAAGAATGTTGAGACATTGCAAGCCGAATTGAGTGAACTAAAGAAACACATTAAAAGTCTCAACCAAAAGTATGAATAATAAGAGAAGATTATCATCAATCTAAAAGTGCAGCTAGAGGAGGCCAAGAATATTAGAAAAACACTCAAAATGGAATTGGAAGAAAGAACCCAGACAAAGGATATTTTGGAAGCAGAGATAGTCTCGCTACGAAGGAAGCACAAAAAAAGAATATCCAACAAAATTTCACAAACGACACCAAAGTGTTGGATGAAATTATCAACAGTCAAAGATCATGTGATGACAAGAAAAGATTAGGATATAATCCTATGTTCGTTAAAGGTTCAATGTTAGGTCCATATATTACTAGTGTAGTCCCTTATTGTTGTTAGTGTAGCCCCCTTATTGTTATTGTTGTACCCCTGTAGTCCCCTTATTATTTTTCTCCATAAAAGCTCACTATTGTTATTTTTGTGCCCTTACATTATTATTGTTAGGTCAGCTAAGATTATATTGTGATCCATGGACTCCTATATATTGAAAGGAAGTTTTGTCATCTAGAGCATAAAGGCTAAGATCATTGACATCCCCCGCCAATCAAACTCCCTCCTTTCTGTTCGCTACTAAGAGGCTCTCGCTCCGAAGAACTTAGCTTAGGCAGGCTGATTAATAAGCATTTATCTAAATAGGAGGTTATTTTTCCACCCACACTTGGTGGGGGAGCCAATCTGATCCATGGTTAAGTCATCATAAAAACCTTGTAACTTGTCAAGGAGCCTACCTCACTATAAGTGAGGTGAGGTTACAGAAGCCTACCTCTCACGAGCCTGAGATTATTTCGTTGATTAGGCACCCAAAAGGAGGGGAGAAGAGCGGAAACAAGGACAACAATCCCAGATACAGAGCCAATTGACCCTGTATCATACAATAATTTTTCATTTATGTAATGTAAAGGAGGTTCCCCCCTCAAAGAGGCTAATTTATAAGTCGTTGACCTATCTTTCTTTCTATTTTGTGAGTTGTTTTCATAACATTTTGTATCAGAGCTTTGGATTCTAGGGTTTTGCTGCTTCAAACAAGTCATCGTGGAATTTTCACTATACCCTTTTTTTCTACAAAGGTTCAGAAGCTTAAAAAAAATCCCATTTGATTCGAAATCCTAATGAACGTTGTGTAAAAATTTCAGAACTTGGTTCGCAATATTTTCGGAGTTATGATTTGTGGAAGTTAGGGTTTTTGCAGGCTCCATAATTTCATCTCAAATAGGAGACCGACGGAAAATATTCATAACTTTCATTTCAGACATCATATTCGAATTATGTAAAAAGTGGAAGAAATTGCATGGACTATAGTTTCTTGTGTATTGGTTTCAGAGCCGAAGGAAAACACTGTGACACGTGGAATATCATACAAGTTCACTCTATTGAACTAGTCCATAATTAGGTCATTGTGGGAGATTGGGCATAACTTTGCCTTGAAGAATCCAAATCAGGTCTGACGTATGGCATTGGAAAGAGGACTCAGAGGGATACTACAAGACCAAACTTTAGATCTTGAAGATCCGAAATCACAAGATAAATTAGGATCAATAGACATCTCCTAAAAATAAAGAAAAAGGTGTGTATTTTAAAAAACAAATTGCATAACTTTTGTTTGAAAAATCAGTTTGAAGTGATTCCAAGGGCATATTGAAGCATATATATCAGTATTGAGTTCTATAATTCCTCCCAAAAATAATTCCACACCCATTAAGCCGTAAAAAATCTCTACTATGAAGCATGAAGAGGAAGAATTGCAACATGATATATCAAAATTACAAGACCAAGTGCAACAAATTTCGCTCTCACAAAAAGTAACCAAAAATGAAATGGAAGCTAAGATGGATGGTTTGAAGAAAGGCTTGGAAGCTAAGATGGATGGTTTGAATAATGGAATGGAAGATAAGATCGGTGGTATAGAAGAAAAACTAAAATGAAACATGGAAGACATGAAGAATGACCTAAAAGAAGACATGGAAGGTTTGAAAAAGTTGCTACAAGAAATGATTCCTAATGTTAAAAAGGTAGTAGATGAAACTTATGATGAGAACAAAAGAAATGTTAATCATTATTTTATAGACTCTAATGTTGGATTTAAGACCAACCATATTCCAGAGATCGATATGAGGAATTTTGATGGAAAGGATTCAATAACATGGATAATACAGATGGAGCAAGTCCCAGTTCAAACAATATTGCCAGAACTTGATGAGGAAGGAAAAATAATATTGGAACCTGAAGCAGTCATAGAAAAAAGAACTCGACAGCTACGAAATCGATCAATTTCAGAGTATCTCATGTGGAATAACTTATCCACTAAAGATTCCACATGGGAGGATGATAATTTTATACAGAAGCATCCAAAACTACTCAAGCATTGAGGACAACACTTTTTTGAGGGAGAGGGGCATGTTAGGTCCCTATATTACTAGTGTAGTCCCTTATTGTTGTTAGTGTGGCCCCCTTATTGTTATTGTTGTACCCATGTAGTCCCCATATTGTTATTATTGTGCCCCATAAAAGCCCACTATTGTTATTTTTGTGCCCCATAAAAGCCCACTATTGTTATTTTCGTGCCCTTACATTATTATTGTTAGGTCAGATAGATTATATTGTGACCCCATGGACTCCTATATATAGAAAGGAAGTTTTTTCATCTATAATGTAAATGAGGTTGCCCCCTCGAAGAGACTAATTTCTAAGTCGTTGATCTATCTTTTCTTCTATTTTGTGGGTTGGTTTCATAACATTCAAGCTCCTGTTGATGGTCCTAAATGACTTCATCAACATTAGGGGAAACCACTTGGTCGGGGCCTTAAATTAGATCCTTTTATGTTTTGGGACCAATTTCCCTTGAAATAAAACTATATGGGATATAATGGATCTGATTAACTATTCTAACTAAGAACTGAAATACAAATAATAACTAATATAAACTATTACTAAACCCTTTAAACTAAAAATGGGATTAGGGAGAGGCACAAAAAATTACTTTGAACTTAAAAACCTTAGAATTATGCTTATTTTCTATGTTGGAAAAAGATGTTGTCATCTTCACT
This sequence comes from Pinus albicaulis, assembly GCA_034641835.2. NCBI lineage: Eukaryota > Viridiplantae > Streptophyta > Pinopsida > Pinales > Pinaceae > Pinus > Pinus albicaulis. The sequence goes on along the minus strand of CM076570.1, from coordinate 5,881,573 downwards.
TTTTTGGTGATTAAAAAATTGTTGTGAAATGATTCAATCAAGACACAATTTGTCACATGCACACACTCAAAAATTCGTGGGATGAAATTATGATTTTAAAAACTCACTTTGTCTTAGTGACATGTAATCATATCTTCAGGGAAAGGAACCAGATTGCCAACAGTCTATCCAAAGAAGTTGCAGAGAAACATTATGTTACATGGTTGATACAGGAGCACAAGACACATGAATTTTTCCAGTATTATCACAATCCATTTAACAAGCATCATCAATAGGATATATGATCTATCTGACTTCTATCGTTCCATAGTGGGGACATCTTTTTGATATTGATGTGGATGCTCTCTCTCTCTCTCTCTCTCTCTCTCTCTCTCTATATATATATATATATATATATATATATGCAAAAATGTCTCTTCAAAAGTGGCAAGCTTTGATCACTAATTTTGAGATATGTTTTTTTTGAAGCATCTACTGTGTGTAATTTTCAATTACCATATAATAAAATTACGATTTTTCCTCGGGAAAAAAATATTACTAAACCTGGGTAAGTTGATAGCATATGTGTTACAAAGATATCAAAATTTACATGACAATATATATCCTCATGCAACTATGAGATTAACTCAATAAAATAAAATTAATTTAATTAAGTAGTTAATTAAATTAATTTATTTAAAACATCGCATATACTGAGATATTGTTATTCACAAATACCATTTTCATTTCAATCAAACATACTAGTAGTGATAATGAAAGATTGAGTAACACGTAGATAATGTTAACAATAACATAATACATTCTATTCTAAGCAAATATATAGAAAAAGGACAGTAGTACCTGATACACCACAGATCTTCTTGTTATAGAAAAGAAAGTGGTTCAACTTTGAAATTAAGAAAAACTTAATTACAATAGTGCAACTTAAGTATCCTCTTACAAAATTTTTGAACCCCTTATCTATCTTAGAGGGAATTTATTGTTTTTCAATAAAAGATAAATATATAGAGGCCTATAAACTCTCTAACAACTTGAGAACATAAGTAACAATAAGGTACAAATTTGGAAATAGTTACAACAACATGCTATGCCTAGGAGGAATATTTTCCAACAATTTACTGTTGTAGATTGAAGATATCCATCAAATTTCTGAGTTTGGGTGGAAATTTTGGCTTGGTCCTCATTTGCCTTGTAAATATGGCATTCTTAAAAGATGGAAGCATATGAATGGTGACATTTGAAAGGCATAGGAGAATCAACCATTGATTGTGTTGATTCACGAGGAACTGCCAATGATGTTCGAGATTTACTTTGGTCAACTTATCAATGATTTCGAAGATTTTCCTGCAACACTCTTGCCACGTTTTTTTATAACAATCTAATGTCAAGTAAGGTACCCTCGGGACAACTTGGAATGAGATTGGATTGTAACAAACTGTCATTGATGGATTCAATAATATTGATGGCAAGATATTGGCCCTCATATACTACTACTTCGACTCACTTCATTCGAATCTGCCATTCCCTAAACACAATAATTTTCTGAGGCTCATCAATTTTGGGTAGTTTAGCATATCTACATTCTTTTCTTTCTTGCCAAGTTAGGAATCCTGAGATTTTTTCATCCATCTACTCAAAATAAATTTTCATATATGATAGTCGATCAACAAAATAATCATTAGTCTTGCATAGGTCTTGAATTATTTATAGGTTTTGGAAAAATACTCTCTGTTGTTGTGCAATAAGAGTATTTAATTCTTTTTCCTCCCTCTTGAACTCTATTAATTCATGATTGAAATGCAGTTGTTCAATCCTCTTTTGGAATTCTTGAATTTGTTCATTTCTAATTTGTAAATTTGTATCATAGTGGACCTTGAGGGAGACAAACTGTTGCTAGAATTATGTTAACTGTGACTGCCAGTGCTCGTTTATCTTCTATTTTTTAGCTTCAAGATTATGCTGTAATAGGGAATTTTTCTCCTCTTTCTCCTTTAATATTCGATGAACTTTTACAGATTTATCAATTGTGGCTGAGGCATATGCACCAGTTAATTGAGAGAGTTTTCCCAATTCCTCTATTGGCTTTGTGGTAGAGCCTTTACATAAAAATTCAAAAGAAGATACATTACCATATACTAATTTCTAGGATTGATCAAGTATCCTCTTCTTCCTATTGATTTTCACTACAACCTTGTGTTGAGTACTATAGAAAATTTCTAATGGAGGGATCTCCTCAAATATTAAAACAATTTTGGAGGAAGGAAATGTTGGGATGTATTCAATATCCTTTTCACCATGAGATTTTGTAGTGACCTTCTTTGTTTTGAAACTTTGTTCAAGATTATTATGAGTGTCCTGAACATTTTTAGTAGTACGATGCTCATCGTTCTTGGAATTTATATTTTGGCTAAAATCTTTCCAAATATCATCTAATCTAGGACCAATAACAAAACCTTTGGCCTAAGAGGAGGAAGAAGCCACTACTCCTTTAGATTAGGGAGGCTCAACTGACTGTGAAGAACTAGTGAACTGGAAATTATCACTTGTAACTATCTCTTGAGGTACTTGCAATAAATCCATAGGAAGGCTTGCTACCCTAGAGGCTCTGTATTATGAAAATTAGGTCTTTTCTTCAGAGGTCAACTTCTCCTCTTCTCTTTCCAACACTAGTGAATAAGATGAATACTTTTCAAACAAATCATCTAATCTGTTAGGCCCATGCGAAGCTGTGAAATTATTAAGTACAACACTAGGATCATACTGTCTATTGGGTACAATAGGAAGACTAAGGGCTTGAATAACCTGAATTTCCTTATCTGCATGCTTATAATTAGCCAAGGTGAATATACCAAATTTAGTTGGAAAGGTTGGGCACATCCTTTTGTTTCATTCTTTCAACACTTTAGAAATACCATATCCAACAATTTGATATGCAATTTATCTACTCAGAAGTTATTTGGAATGAATAATGGAAAAACATGAGGGTTATATAAACTTACATAAAACCTAATATATGTAAAGGATTCCTCACCGAACCAATTTCCAACTCTTCTAAGATCATCTTCAGCCTCTAGAGGCATTCGAGGTACTCTAGCACCAAAATAACCCGATAAATTGGAAATATAACTCTATGGAAGATTTGATAAAATTTCTCTTGATACTTTGACTCCCATTAGATAACATGGATTGTATTTGGATATTGGAGAGTCCATTTCCATCCCATAGAAGGAAAATCCATTGAAAAACATAAAGTGTCCATGATATAAGCAAACATATAGAAGGGAGGAATTTTATTTTCAGAAATACTACATCCATTTCTAAAGGCTAAAATATGAGTAGTGAGATTATCAAAAATCATAATAGCCCAATAAAATATAAATCCCTCTAAGGCTCCATCTATTAGAGGTACCCAGTCATCGAAAAATTTTGACACATTAGGTTGCGCATGCAGCCTACACATCATAACAACAATTTGGGAATATGGACTAACTAGAGATCCAACAAAGTACTTAACACTTTATTTTGCTTTATGTTTATTAGAATATTTCCTCCATTGTCTAATTTTCTCCTACGACTGTCCATGCTCTTTTAGAAAAGCCTCTATATATTCTTTATCATATTTGTATTGTGGACTCGGAAGTTGGTACATGCTCCGCAAAAGACCCGACAAGTGTGCATTTTATAGTATGAATTAGTCTATCGGAAATATGTAAATTCTGCACAACCCATGAACCATGTCTGTGTAAGGAAGAAGGTGCAACCTGACTGTTATTATATGCAACAAAGAATTAGCGACACCACTGACTGTAGTTTTTGAAACTGAGAAACTATCATTGGTTGTTATTGTTCTCTAAGTAATTATGGGTTTTTCATCCTCAAAATACTTGTAAATTTCTTCCCAGGAGGAAAGCCCAACATATTTAGTGAAAACTGTATAAGAAAATAATCCTGCTCCAAGAACCTTCTTGTCAATATCTTTTTATAAAAGGACCAGAAGGTTGCTGCTGCGATGAAGCCTTTTTATTAGTTTTCCCTCCTTTCGCCATTTCTTCGTGATGCCGAGAATCATAACTTGTCTTTAATGAAGACACATGATATTAGCGGAAATAATCACTAAGATAGAACTCTATGCCAATGAACAATAAATTTTTTCCTAATAAATCCCCTTTTGAATGAATATTTAAAATATCTACATGAATTAAATGGAAAGTTTTATATTTTTTAGAATCATTGAAAACCATTTAAATATACTAAATACACTTAGCGAGAATCCATGTGAAAGCAAGCTATGTCAGATTATCGGTGGTGTGATTTCGGAGAGTGATTTAAAACATCGCTCTGATACACGAACCCTCCGATATGGAAATCTTATGATCTCGAAATAAGAGCCCCGATGAATCTAGGAAAGACTTATTGGGAGTAATTGATTTTAGATGATTTATAGTCTAAAACCTTGATAAAACGTTTCTCGAAATCGAATATTATATTAATAATAGTTCATCAGAGAGATCGTTTATCGTATCTTTATTTTAATAGAGGTTCTGATGAAGGAGGTCCAATAAGGTATATCAAAGAATTTAAAGAATTTCGGAGGAGTTATTTTTTGGGGATGTAATAATTATGGACTTCCTATATGTAATAAGTATGTACTTCCTATATCATAGATCCCAATCCGAATATTTAATATAAAATTCTCGAAGTTTGAAATTTTAGAAGCGTTATGAAATTACTTTATACGTTATGTGCTCCGAAGTAAATTTTTTTTAAAAGAATTAAAAAAAAGTATCAGGAGGTTGAATATTGGGAATAATTATTTTCGTAACGCCTATTAATAATAACTTACGATATGGGAAGATCTAATAACAACAATTCTTCGATAAAAAGAGAACCTTAGGGGTGGGCCCATCGGAACTTCATTACTTCGTAATGTTTTCAAAATCAAACTCTGATAAGGTGAGTTCTGATAAAGGGAAGGAATTAAAGTTAAATAAACGTTTTGTTTTGAAAGTGCTTATGTTTTATTTTTTATATTTTCCCTGATTAATAAAACAAATTTTTTATTCAAAGAAATAAGTATAAAAGATAAATGATCCCCATTATTTATTAGGAACTAGCTAAAAAAGGGTGGTTGTTTCTTTGCTACAACAATTGGCAATACATTGGGCGAAATAGTTATCTCTGTTAAATAAATGAAATTTAAAAAAATTAAGAAATACAAATTGAAAATATTATAATACCGAAATTTAGATTTTATTCAAATTTCTCCAGATAGTATAATAGTCATTACTTGCAAACTTCATAACCTGCTATTAATGAAATATTTTATTTATCTCTGATAGTCATTTTATAATGTCAGTTGTAATGATGAAATAAAGAACTATTTTAAAGTTTATAAGTAAGATAGACTCATTTGTCACTGGTAGTGCCACTATTTCTAGCAGGCGTCCATAGCCTTTATAGCGTTACTATTTAACCAAGAAATACCAATATCCCATCCACTAAAAAATATTTTAGAGGCTTTTAGTTCAGACTTACTTACATTTTTCTTTTTCTTGAAAGCCACTGTCCCGACTTGGTGACCAGATATGATAATGTCATTCACAAGTATTAATGATATTGAACAAGTTGGCTCACGATGATACCTTTTGTCTTATAAATTCTTTACTGTAAGCCAATATCTTGGCTTAGTAATGAGATGTGATAATGTCAATATAATTAGTTCCTGATGATCATGGTAAGATGACTCTTGATGAGACCCCTTATCCTTCAAGCTTAATACTTTTGAATTACACTCTAACAATATTAGGTTAGTGTCTTCTCCTTAAGAGTCATGGATGAAAATGAGAGTCATAATATGCTCAAACTTTTTTATGGTTTCTCTCTATTTCAATAATTCTAAAATACACTAGTCATAAGACATAATTGTCTTTTTAGCGATTCGGGTTATGATTAATTCACAAAATAATGGAAAAGATGTCAAAGATTAACATTTTATAAAATTCTGAACCTCAGCATAACAATAATTTTCCTAAAAAGTTTCATTTTTGTATACGATTTTCATGAAAATGATTGAAGAATAAGTATATTAACCTAAGTATGGAGTGAGGAAAGTAACATACAACAAAACTATACTACATACAAACCGATATTTACATATTTACATCAAAGCATGAGTTTTTAAGAAACATATTTTTTTAAGATTAGCCCATTCAAGGGAAGAGAATCTATCATACCCTGTAAATCTTGAAGAATAAAAGTTGATGGGCCAAGTTTTTCAATGATCTGAAATGGTCGAAGGAAAAGTTTTTGGAACTTTGTATGTTTTCCTTTCTCTTCATGGGCTTTATCCCATTTCAGAACCAAGTCTCCAATTCCAATTTTTTTTTTTTTTTCCAACTGAACTTGCATCAAACCATGACTTAATAGTGTTTTGATGTTTGGCATGATTTTTCTTTGCCTTTTCTCTCCCTTTTTCTAATTTCAGTGCTTGAGACAATATTAATTGGAGAGAAGAACATGGTTTTTCTTCAATTGATTGCAATAGGGCTAATGAAGGTAGAGTTACATTAGGAGACAAAAAAACTTTTTTTCCATAAACTATATAATAAGGTGAAGTCCCTAAGGAATATTTGTGAGTAATTCTTTCTGCCTGTAGAGAAAAAATTAAAGATTTTTGTCAATTCTTTTGATTCTCACCTATGGTTAGTTTTATAATTCTTAAGAGATTTTTATTAGTGGATTCTGCTAGACCATTCCCTTGAGGATAATAATTCACACAATATTTAATTTTGAAACCCCTTTTTAATGAAAATTCAACAATTACATTTCCAAAAAAGTATGAAGCTTTTTCAAACATTAAAGCATTAGGTAGGCCAAACATGGTAATTATGTGTTGATCAATGAAATCAATAAAAATATCAAAATTGACCACCTTTAATGGTGCTTCATCTACCCATTTAGTGAAATATTTGGTAGCAGTTAGAATATATTTATGTTGCTTAGAATAATGTGGAACAATCTCACCTATGATATCCAACCCCCACTATTCAAAGGGTTGTTCAATGTTTACTGGCTGTAAAGTTGTGGATTCTTTCTTCTCTATTCCTAAAGCGATCTGGCAGATTTTTCACTTTCTTACATAAGCATGAGTATCTTTGAACAAAGTGGGCTAGTAGTATCCAACATGGAGGATTTTGTGAGTGGTGGTGTATCCACTATAATATCCACCAATTGTACCATCATGTAATTCTTGCAACACATTTTCAACTTCAAGCTTCTCTAAGCATCTAAGAAGAACATAATCATAGTTTATGTTGAACAAAACATAATTAATCAATTGATATTGGTTGGATTTCAATCTTAATGCTCATTTTTTTTTAAGCCAAACTCGACTGGTGCATAGCCATTTTTCAATATAAAATGAAATCAACATATTGAGATTCATTATCAATAGGACATACCCATGAAACTTGATTTTTTTTACCTGATTCAGCTTCCGATGTATCTTCTGATGCACCAGTAAATAACCTACAAAAGCCTTGTCCTTTGACAATATTAGTTGGTTTAATTTCAAGGTCATACTCCTCTAAATTTTTGACCCAGTTAGCTCTCTTTTCTCCTAATTCCTTTTTTCTAAGTAATTTCCTAATTACTGGGAAATGTACAATCACTTTTGTGTGTGATTTTAAGAGAAAAGTTCTAAAATTTTTGATTGATCTGAAAACAATGAAATCCTGTTTTTAAACTTCAGAATAATTTAGCTATGCTCGTTGTAAAGTAGAACTATAAAAACAAATTGGAGCTTCGATCTTCTTTTGATTATGTTGAGTTAAAACTACTACATATGAATGAACAACAACAAAAGTATACAAGACAAACTCTTTGGAATAGTCAGGATACAATAATGAAGCAGAATCAATAATTGCTTGCTTAATTAATTCAAAAAATATTTTTTTAGTTTGCCCCATTTATAGACTATCTTATTTTTAATCATGTTTTGTAAATGCATGAAAATCTATGAAAAATCATAAAAAAAAAACGTTTAATGAAATTGATTTGACCAAGAAAATATTGCATCGACTTCTTATTATGAGCTAAGAGAATTTATAAGATAGAGTTTACTCTTTCCGGGTTGATATTGATTCAATCTTTTGAAATGATAAAACCTAGAAGCTTTCCTTCACTACGAGCAAAAAATGATTTTTGAGGATTTAAAGAAAATCCAAATTTTTTGCATGTTTCTAAAATATGTTTCAAGTCATTAACATGATTGCTTCTTTTCTTTGAATAAATTGTGATATCATCTAAATATACAACAATTGATTTTTTGATCATACCTTTGAAAGAAATATCCATAACTCTTCGAAATGTAGCCTCGACATTAATCAAACCAAAAGGCATTTTTTGATAAGCGTAGGTTCCCCATTTGGTTCGAAATTTCATCTTTAATATATCTGCAAGGTGTACAAGGATTTGGTTATACCCTGAAAAACAATCTAAAAATGACATAAGCTTGGACTCTGCAACAGATTGAAATATTTATTCCATCAAAGGCAGAGGGAAGCTATCATTTTCATATGCTCTGTTCAAATTTCCTAAAATCGATACAAATTCTAATATTGCCATTCTTCTTTTGAACAAGGACGAGATTTGACACCCAATTAGAATTTCTGATTGGAAAAATGTTCCTGGTTTTGAGCAATTTGTTTAAATCGGTCTTAATTTGAGTTTCAAGGTTGGTGTGGATTTTCCTAAGTTTTTGTTGAACTAGATTTACATCAAGAAACATGGGTATGGTATGTTGGATGATGAAGGTATCATATGTATTCAAGTTATCATAACTCTAGGTAGAAATGTCCTTATATCTTCTTAACAAATGTATTAAGGAAAGCCTTTCATCAGGTGAGGGTCCAAGTCCTAAATTAATGTTCTGAGGATTATCCCCAGACTCCAAATTGACAAGTTTGAATCTTAAAGTACTACTCCGGAGTTTACAGTTGGTTGGTTTCTTGAATCTATCCTTTAAGTCATATAAATCCTATAACTTTACTACAAGTTTTGGTAATGAATTTTCATTTGAATATTTATTGAGCTTCCTATCATGCACATCTTCATCAATGATCTGATATGAATAAGAACCCGAAGAAGTAAAAAAACTTAGGATATCATTTTCATCTTTGAATACTCACCAATTTGTAATGTTATCTAGGATAAAAGGGTGAAAAATAAGCTCTACTGAAAATCTATTTGGACTGAAGTCTTCAGGAGGAATAAGTTTTGAAGAAACACTAACAAAAAGGTATGCGCTGGCATTCTTAATTATAGGAATTGGAGTTATGTTAAATGCCATAAAATGAGTAGTCAAATACTGAATTAAAGATTTATAATGTTTAATATGATTGGAAACATAGTGGATTGTATTCCTTACCTATTTGATAATGATCTTGAAATCACTGTAAAATTTAATATATTTTACATCTAGACTATTGGATTTTTGCAAACCTTGGACAAGCGCTTCATAATCAGCTACATTATTAGTGCAATCAAACTCTAGCTTATAGGAAAGCATGGTTTTTTCTCCATTTGGATTAACTAAAATACATCTAGATCCTGCACCATCATTTGAATTCAATCCATGATAATAAAGTGTCCAAAATAAATTGTCAAGCTTATTTACAAGATATTATACAATATTAATACATATTTATGGATTTGTTTGTGATAAATTTTCTATTTGAGATGAAACAAAATCAACAGGAAAAGGATAATTTTGGGCAGGAAAACTTCCAAAGAAAGACTCTGAAGAATAGTTTCCCAATATATTATTTGTGAAAACTACCGATTCATTTTCTTCATGTAAATTGGTCACATAGTGCTTCATATGTTTCTCCGTGTTGACTCTAATTGATTTGGTTTTCCATTGTAAGGGAGCCACAAATGTGACCAATCTGTTGCAAAGTAACCCTGTAAATTTTCAAACCAATCCCTACTTAATATTAAACCATAAAACTTAGGGATGGAAACTACCAAGATATCGATGATTTGAAATACTTTCCAATTAGAAGATAGTCTAATCAATAATTCATTCATCTCTCCTAAAATCTTGACTTTTTTTCTGTCCAATTAAAGAATTTGCACAAAAAATTTCTTAGGTGTAACGTAATGTTTAAGGAAAACTTAATAAGGCATGATATTTGAAGAGGAACCCTAATATACTAAACAGTTATGGATATTTTTGTTAAATATTTCAAAAGTCAGAAGAAATGGAGGGGTGTGGGAATTAGACCTATATCCAATAAGAATTGCATCTAAAGGATATAATTTTTTTAGGGGGACATTGAGTGGCTTAGTCTTTCCTTTTGATACTTTTTAAGTAACAACAATTGAAGGTAATGGAGATGAAGGGACAACATTTATCTCATTAATTAACTATTTCTGTTGTTGTTTCATTTTACTAGCCTCATATAAGGAAATGTTGGCTTTGGTCTTTTTCATGTCCTCTACTATGTTGTATTCAATGGAATTAGAGACTATTAAATTTTTCGATGAGGAAGGGGAAGGATAAGGAGATTTAGAAGTACTCGAAGAAGAATCAGTAGACTGATTTGAAGGTTTCTTAGACATACCTTCTTCTTCTTCTTCTTCTTCTTTTCCGAGTTATTGGAGTTTTTTGTGTTTTGCTTGTTGAAGTGGTTTCTACCGCTCCTTTACTTTTTGTACTGACTCGAAGAGCTTCTTCCTCTTCCTCATTCTCTGAAGCAGTAATAATAAAGTCCCACAGTCCATGAACCTTAACTATATCTTCTTCTTCTATTTCTTCTAGAGATGTGATTGTTTCTTCTTTTTAATCTTCATTATCAAAATTTGCATTTGAAATTTGAGCAGGAGGTTGATTCTTCTTAAATGGTCTATAATATCTTTTGAAAGATTCAACAACCTAATTCTTGAGTTTTTCAATTTCATTTGACATAGTATTAATAACCTTTTTCAATCCTTCCAAATAATAAGGATCTTTAGATTCTTTCTTCTTGGGTTCTTCTTTGAAAGTTACTTTCTTCGTTTGTTTTCTTTCTTCTGTGACAAATTTATTTTCAAGGGAAAGTACCCTTTTTTCAATAGCTATAGCCCCTTTCTTTATAAAAAAGTACACTTTTTTGAGCTCTGTCAACAAACATTTGGGGAAGCTTTATATTTGATAAATCATTAATTAAAGTAACAATGGTTGTGTCACCCCCAAATTGTTTTACAATTTGTTCTTCAAATGTGTCCAAGTTTGTGATTGAACCAGTTGGTAAAGAAAAATACCAGGATCCTGTAGATCCTTAAAATGTGTAGGGGAATAATATACAAACTACATATTCTTGTAAAACCCCATTAAGATTGATGACCAACATAAAATTATGAAGGTGTTTCTTTGCAGGTAAACCATCATCAAGATTATTTTTTAGCAACCGCCTCTCTGAGTGCTTAGGAAGAGGATGCAAGGGAGGTGTCATCATAACTACTCCTGGGTTATTCCATGGTCTGTTTTCCATCCTTGGATTATTTTTAGGTCCATAAGTAGTTGTGCTTGATGAATGGTTTGTGGAAGTGTTTATAGTTGATGAGGTTTCCCGTGTAGTAGTACTGATAATAATAGCATTGGTTATATGTGGAAGAGGAATATGGGTGGAAGAAGATGATAAAGAGTGATAGGAAGAAGGTAATGTAAGATGAGAGGAAATGGGCTGAATATAAGGATTATAAGGTGGAGTAGATGAAATAATATCACTAGCTAAAGACTCAGATCCATAAATTTGATTATTTTTCTTATGAGTCGGTAATGGGAGATAAAAAGGCTTAACTCCAAGTTTCTCACTCTAAAGTATAATTAAAACTCCAAAATAATTTAGTGATGAAGTGAAGATGTCTTCAGAAAGGTTTTTCTGAGTAGTCTATTATCCAGCGATGGAAATTCCTTCAAATTTTTAAATTGAATTTTGGAGTTCGAGAGCTTCAATAGGATGATTCAGGGGAGGAGTAGAAGTTTCACCAATTGGTTTAATAATCAAACTAGGAGATATAGTGGAAGGTTCAACAAATTCATATCTAGAATCAAAGATTTAGAATGAGATATAGAAGTTGGGGGAGACTTTGAGGGTGAGTGACTCTTTGAATGACCTCTAGTTTTAGGATGAGACTTTTTTTCCATTCATATCTTAAAGGCACTACTTCTAGTGCCAATTTTTTTTTTTTTTTTTTCTTGAATGACTTCATCAACCTTGGGGGAAACCACTCGGTCAGGACCTTAAATCATATCCTTTTCTGTTTGGAATGGTGGATCTGAATGAAATTTTGGGACCAATTTCCATTGAAATAAAACTATATGGGATATAATGGATGTGAGTAACTATTCTAACTAAGAACTGAAATAAGAATAAGAACTAATATAAACTATTACTAAACCTGGGTAAACTAATAGCATATGTGTTAAAAAGATATCACAATTGACATGGAAATATCGATCCTCAAGCAACTATGAGATTAACTCAATAAAAGAAAATTCATTTAATCAAAAAGTTAATTAAATTAATTTTTAAAACATCATATACTGAGATATCGTTATTCACAAATACCATTTTGATTTAAATCAAACATACCCATAGTGATAATGAAATATTGACTAGCACATAGATAATGTGAGCAATAACATAATACCATTATATTCTAGAAATATATAGAAAAATGATAGTAGTACCTGATACATCATAGTTCTTATCATCATATAAAAACAAGTGGTTCAAATTTGATATTAAGAAAAACTTAATTACAATACTACAACTTAAGTCTCCTCTTAAAAAAATTCAAAACACCTTCTCTAACTTAGAGGGGAAATTTATAGTTTTTCAATAAAAGATAAATATAGATAGGCCTAACAACTCTTTAAAAAATCTGGAACAAAATTTTAAATAAGGGGCAAAATTGGAAATATTTAAAACAAATTTATATGCTTAGGAGGAAGATTGTCTAATAGTTTTTTGTTGGACATTGAGGATATCAATCAAATTGTTGAGTTCGCGTGGACATTTCGGATTGATCCTCATTTGACCTGTAAATATGACATTCTTCAAATTTGGAAGCATATGAATGGAGATATTTTACAGGCATAGGAGAAGCAACCATTGATTGTGCAACTTCACTAGGAACTTCCAATGCTGTTCGAGAGTTACTTTGGTCAACATATCAATAATTTCAGAGATTTTCCTACAACACTCATGCCACATTTTTTATAACAATTTAATGTCGGTTAAGGTACCCTCGAGACAACTTGGAATGATAATGGATTGTAACAAATTATCGTTGATGGATTCAGTAATATTGTCGAAGATATTTAGGGCCTTATATATTGCTGCTTTGGTTCGATTCATTTGAATCTCCCATGCCCTAAACACAATAATTTTCTGAGCCTCTTCAATTTTGGGTAGATTAGCAGATCTACCTTCTATTATTTCTTGTAATAAGTTAGGAATCTTGAGATTTTTTCATCCATCCATTCAAAATAAATTTTCATATCTGATAGATAATCAACAAGGGAATTTTTAGATTCAAAACTTGGAATCTCCACAGTCCTCATTTTTCAGTCTACGTTTCGGGTCTAAAACAAGATACATCTTTAGGAAAAATCTGCAAATAAGAGAGACAATTGTGTTAAATAATTATTTTCATGCATAGGTCTTGAATTATTGCTGGTTTTTTACAAAATATTGACAATTTTTGTGCAAGAAGAGTATTTAATTATTGTTTCCTCCCTCTTGAACTCATTTAATTCAGGATTGACATGCAGTTTTTCGATCCTATTTTTCAATTCTTGAATATGTTCATTTATGATTTTTAAATTTGTATCATATTGGACCTTGAGGGAGTCAAACTGTTTTTGGAGTTCTATTAACTGTGTGACTTCCAGTTCTCATTTATCTTCTGCTTTTCAGCTTCAAGATTATGCTCTAACAGGGAAATTTTCTCCCCTTTATCCTTTAGCAATTGCTTAACTTCTGCAGCTTTATCAATTGTGGTTGAGGAATAAGCACCAGTAAAATGAGAAATTTCACCTAATTCCTCTATTGGCTTTGCGATAGAGCCTTTCGATAAAACTTCAAAAGAAGATACATTACCAGATACTAATGTTTGGGAACTATCAATTTTCCTCTTCTTCCTACCTATTTTCACTACAACATTGTGCTAAGTATTGTAGAAAATGTGTAATGGAGGGATATCCTCAATATTTAAAACAATTTCGCAGGAAGGAAATGTTGAGATGAATTCAATATCCTTTTCACCATGATATTTTGCAGTGACCTTCTTTGTTTTGAAACTATGTTCAAGATTATTAGGAGTGTCTTGAACATCTTCAATAGTTTGAGGCTCATCGTTATTGGATTCTAGAGTTTGGCTAAAATCGTTCCAAATATCATCTAAACCAGGATCAATAAAAAAACCTTCGGCCTAAGAAGTGGAATAAGCCACTACTCCATTAGATTGGGGAGGCTCAACTGATTGTGAAGAGCTAGTGAACTAGACATTATCACTTGTAAATTTCTCCTGAGGTACCTGCAATAAATCCATAGCAAGGCTTGCTACCTTGGAGGCTATGTATTATGAAAATTGGGTCTTTTATTTAGAGGTCAACTGCTCCTCTACTCTTTTCAACATCAATGAATAAGAGGAAGATTGTTCAAACAAATAATCTAATCGGTCAGGCTCATGCATAAATTTCTGTATATTTTGCGAAGCTGTGAAATTCTTGACTACAAAAATAGGATCATATTTTCTATTGGGTACAATAGGAAGATTAGGGGCTTGAATATCATGGATTTCCTTCTTTGCATGCTTATAGCTATCCAAGGTGAATATGCCAAATTTAGCTGGAAAGGTTTTCCACATCCTTTTGTTTGATTCTTTCAGCACTTTAGAAATACCATATCCAACAGTTTGATAGGAAGTTTATATACTCAAAAGTTTATCTGGAATGAATACTGGAAAAACATGAGGGTTAGATAAAATTCCATAAACCCCAATATATGTAAAGGATTCCTCAGTGAACCAATTTCAAACTATTTTAAAATCATCTTCAACCTTCGGAGACATTCGAGGTACTCTAGCACCAAAAATAACTTGATAAATTGGCAATATAACTCTATGGCATATTTGATAAAAATTCTCTTGATACTTTTACTCCCATAAGATATCATGATAAACATGGATGGGATTTGGATATTAGAGAGTCCATTTCCAACCCATAGAAGGAAAATCCATTGAAAAACAAAAAGCCTCCATGATATAGGCATACATATAGAAGGGATTACTTTTATTTTCATAAATACTACATCCATTCCTAAAGGCTAAAATGAGTAGCAAGATTATCAGAAAGAATAGTAGCCCAATCAAATATATATTCCTCTGAGGCTCCATCTATTATAGGTACCCAATCATTCAATTTTGACACATTAGGTTGTGCATGCAACCTACACATCATAACAAAAAATTGGGAATATGGACCGACTACGAAGTACTTATTGTTAGAGTTTTTCTTTGGTTGAAACCGAGCTTTTTTCTTACCTTTGGATTTATGAGCCACCAAATGTTGATGTGAAGAGCCAGTGATCCGGATTTAATGCAGGAATGCAACGAAATACACATATAGCCATAGATAGAGAGATGCAACAGAAATAATACTTCATTTTATTAAAATAAAATGACGTAAATAAACAACTAGGGCACTGGTAGGCATATCTCTGAGAAGAGATGTGGTAGCTACAAGCCTCTGAACTATGTTACAATGAGACATAATGGAAATGAGTGAGCGAGGGCACTGGTAGCGTATCTCTGAGAAGAAATGTGACGGCTACATGCCTCCCCACTGTGTTACAATGTATACATGATGGAAATAAATGAGCTAGGGCACTGGTGGCGCTTATCTTTGAGAAGATATGTGTTGGCTACCAGCCCCTGAACTGTGTTATAGAACTGAAATGATGGGAACAAGCAAGCTAGGGCACTGGTAGCGCTTATCTCTGAGAAGAGATGTGTCGGATCCTAGCCCCCTGAACTGTGTTACAATGAGGCTCAAAGGCCTATTTATTGTTGAGAAACAATGTAAAATCCGAAACGTCCAAAAACCTAACCCTAGGAGATGAAGTGCCAAAACTGTGGGTCCCATTTGGGTAAATTGGTGTTTCAACTTCCCGAGGACGTAACTTTGGCATTCGATCTCCGTTTGATGCGCTTAACAGCTCGTTAGAAATATCTATACGAGTACTACAACTTTTGAGTGAGAAAAATTGGTCTATGACCCATGTTGCTCCCCATTTTCCCAAAAAGCTTCGTTTAGGGCCTCAAAACGACTTCAGAAATTCAGGACCCGAAAAACTGCTATAAATAGTAAGTTGTGTTGAAACTTACAAACTGAAATAACTGATGGTGGGGGTTCAAATGGACTTGGTGGGTGGCCACCAATATCCACCTGGATCATTAAGTCCCCAAAACAGCTGCGGGAGTGCAAGACCCGAAAACCTGCTAGAAATAGTAAATTATGCTGAAGCTAAAAAACTGAAATAATTGATGTTGCGGGTCCAAATGGAATAGGTGGGTGGCCACCAATATCCACCTAGATCATTCCTCCCTCCTTAGGAAGCAATGGTTTCCATTGAGTTAAGTTCCTCCATGGGGTGGGGAGGGGGGCGGGGAAATTCTGCTAAACTTGGTGTTGGATTTGTCTAGGATGTCGCGGACTTGTTGGCAGATGTGCTGGAAGTAGATGTGTCGCCGGTGGGCAGCCATTGAAGGATTTGGGAAAAGTTATCCATCATTGCGTTCCTCTGTTTCTTGAGGGCCTCCTTGAGCAATATTTGATAGGATCTCTTGCTCCCTCATCTTTCTTTTCTTCTGCCATGGGGGTTGTCGGGGTTGTGAGGTTGAACTCCTTATACCCTGGCCGTGTTGGGGACATCAAAAGAAAAGCAGAGAAAGAGTAGACCGCTATGATACTGCTAATCCAGATTTTATGCAAGAACACAACAGAATACACATATAGCCATAGATATAGAGATGCAACGGAAGTAATGCTTCATTTTATTAATAAAAGAAATGATTGAAATAAACAGCAAGGGCACTGGTAGGCATATCTCTGAGAAGAGATGTGGCGGCTACAAGCCTCTGAACTATGTTGCAATGATACATAATGGAAATGTGTGAGCGAGGGCACTGGTAGCGTATCTCTGAGAAGGGATGTGTCGGCTACAGGCCTCCCCACTGTGTTATAGAACTGAAAAGATGGGAACAAGCGAGCTAGGCACTGGTAGCACTCATCTCTGAGAAGAGATGTGTTGGCTCCCAGCCCCCTGAATTATGTTACAATGAGGCTCGAAGGCCTAATTATTGTTGAGAAATAATGTAAAATCTGAAACGTCCAAAAACCTAACCCTAGGAGATGAAGCGCCAAAACTGTGGGTCCCGTTTGGGTAAATTGGTGTTTCAACTTCCCGAGGACGTAACTTTGGCATTCGATCTCCATTTGAAGCACTTAATAGCTTGTTAGAAATATCTATCCAAGGAATACAACTTTTGGGTGAGCAACTACGACCCATGTTGCTCCTCGTTTTCCCAAAAAACGTCATTTAGGGCCTCAAAACGGCTCCGAAATTTCAAGACCCAAAAAAACTGCTATAAATAGTAAGTTGTGCTGAAACTTACAAACTGAAATAAATGATGGTGGGGGTTCAAATGGATTCAGTGGGTGGCCACCAATATCCACCTGGATCATTAAGTCCCCAAAATAGCTCCAGGAGTGCAGGACCCGAAAACCTGCTAAAAATAGTAAGCTGTGCTGAAGCTAAAAAACTAAAATAATTGATGTTGCGGGTCCAAATGGAATAGGTGGGTGGCCACCAATATCCACCTGGATCAGCTAGCGAGAGCATATAATTTCTTGAGCTTATATTGTTCCCGCATGAGATGATCACAAAATATGTCAAAGCTGGGCATTTGAAATTTGTTAGAAAGGGCATCCCTTGATGCATAGAAGTTAGAAGCAAAAACCTAAAAATGACCCTTTAATTTGAAAAAAAAATCAAGAAAATACATTCATCATATTTTTTCTCCTTTCCGCATGATTTTAATTGAGACCACAAAGACCTGAATTGATCGAGATACTCATCAATAGAGGCATATTCATCAAGTACTAGGGCTGATAATTTAGTTTCTAGTTCTAACGCATGGAACTCATTGATACCTCCAAATAAATAAGCTAGTTTTTCCCAAATTTCTTTGGGAGTTTCAGATTCTTCAAGATGAACTAATAGGTTGGTTGAAACATGAAACCCAATTATCCCCATTTCTTCATCTAGTTTGTTCTTGTAGGAAATTTTTTCAACTTCTTTTGTAAAATTCGTCTAGTTTTCACTTAATGTTTTCCACAAACCCTTAGATTGAAACAATTCTTGCATGTTTCTTTTCTAGGTATGATAATTGTACGGAGTAAGTAACTCTATTATCCTTAATTCTTCTATAATAGCAAAGCTCAAAATTTACAACTATTTCATAATGCCAAAAATTTTTCCCAAACTTCTTTTTATGCCATAAAAAAATTCCAAGAATGCCAATAATATTTTCCCAAATGTACACTCAAAATTTGGTTTCAGGTCTTACTAAGGTTTCATGCATCGATGAAGTGTGTGCAAGTTGTGCCTTTGGAAAAAAACACCAAGATCCCTTTCCTAAAGGGAAATCCTCAAGGGAAAAAGCACCTCTTGAGTTGGTGCATAGTGATCTAATGAAATTTTCAACTCCTTTTTTAGGGGCCAAATATGCATTAACTTTTATTGATGATTTTTCACGGTACTCTTTGGTGTATTTTCTCAAGTATAAGAGTGAAGTATTTACAACTTTCAAGACATTTAAAGGTCTTGTTGAGAAGCAATCTTCATGCTCCATTAAAAAGCTACACACAGATAATGGTGGGGAATATGTCAACAGAAAATTTCAAATTTTTTGCAAAGACCATGGCATTCTTCATCAACATTTTTTTCCCTACACCCCTTAGAAAAATGGTGTAGCTGAATGGAATAATAGAGCACTTAAGGAGATGTATAATTTCATGATTCATTCAAAGAACTTGGAATCTACTTTTTAGACTGAAGCAATTAATTGTGCTAATTACATTCAAAACAAGATGCCTCATAAGTCAATTCAAAATATGACTCCAATGGAAGCTTAGAACATGAGAAGCCCGATGTATCTTCTTTCACGGTATTTGGTAGTCACTTCTTGGTCATTAATTCTAGATGAAAAATGCAAAGCCATGGAAAATAAAAGTCAACAATTGATATTTTTTGGTTACTATGAGGACATGAAAGCTTGTCGAATCCTTGATCCTAACTCTAAGGAAGTTTTGTTTCGAAGATATGTTCATTTTGATGAAAATATCAATCTAGGATCATCTTGTTCCCCTAATACCTCATCTTAAATTATTGATTATGGTTCTCATCATTTTGATGATTTTATATAATTTTTAGAAGAAGAAATCTCTACTAAAGTTCCTTAGCCAGAAGAAAATCTTGCATCAACACCAGCAGAACTCGTATAGGAGCAGCATGTTTAAGATAATTCCTTAAGGAGGAGTCTTCGTAAGAGAAATCATCTTGATATATTTGACTATGATGTGGCTCATTTTAGTTATTTTTCCTCAAATAAAATTAGTTTGAAGGAATCTCTCTTTTGTGTCATGCCATTTCAGAGGTTCCACAATAATTTTCAGATGCTGTTGGAAAAACTGAGTGGGAAGCTGCGATGCCAGAAGAGTATTCTTCTTTGATGAACAATTATACTTGGGATCTTGTTCCTCTTCCAAAGGGACACAAGTTTGTTCTTTGCAAGTGGATCTAAAAAACCAAATATTTAGTATATGGCTCTATAGATAAACATAAGGCACGTCTTGTGGATAAGGGATTTTCACAGGTTGAAGGGATTGACCATTCTAAGACTTTCGCTCATGTCACAAAGATGGATTCTATTCATATTGTTATTTCTTTTGCAGCCTCCCAAGGCTATTCGGTTTACCAAATGGATGTTAAGAGTGATTTTCTGCATGGTGATATAAACGAGAAGATTTACATGGAGAAAACACCTGGTTTTGTTCAACAACCTTGACTTGTCTGCATGATTAGGCGATATTTGTATGGTCTCAAACAAGCTCCTAGAGCTTGGTATGAAAATGTGGATAATTTTATGCTTTCCTCGAGGTTCAATCACTTTCACTTTGATCCAACAGTCTACACTAAAAGACATGGATCTAATTTATTGATTCTAGTTTTGTATGTGGATGATTTGATCCTCACAGGGAGTTCTTCATCTATGATTCATAATTTTAGGGAAGCATTGATGGGACAATTTTATATGACAGACCTTGGTATTCTACACTACTTCCTTGTCTTGTAGGTTCACCAATCTTCAAAAGGAATCACCATCTTCCAACACAAATAGGGTCTTGATTTACTTCAACATTTCAACATGGCTAATTGTAAGCCTTCACCTACTCATTTTCAATCCGGTGTTATTCTTACTACTAGTTGCACCACTCCTAGGGTGGATCCTACATTGTATATTCATTAGTCACTGGAAAGTAGAAAAGAATATTCTCAGAAATATTCAAGGAACTTCCAATTTTGGAATTTAGTATACTGGCGGTTCTCCTAAGCTTGTAGGTTTCATTGATTCTGATTGGGCTAGATCAGTGGATGATCGAAAATCCACCTTTGGATTTATTTTCTGTCTTGGATCTACTCTAATTTCTTGACCCATCAAGAAATAATTAACAATTTCATTATCTACGGCAGAATTCAAGTATAGAGCTACAACTCTTGCAAGTCAATAAGTTCTTTAGTTGTGACAGTTACTATTATGAAACCAGCTCCAAAAATAGAAGAAAAGAGAGATCAACACATTAGAAATAGCCACTTTGAGGGGGCAACCTCCAATACATTACATAAATGAACAATTATTGGATGATACAAATGACAAAACCCCTTTCTATATATAGGAGTCCATGGGGTCACAATATAATCCTAGCCGACCTAATAATAATATTTTAAGGGCACAATAATAACAATATTGGGTTACAGGGGTACAACAATAACAATAAAGGGGTTACATTAACAATAATAAGGGACTATACTAGTAATATAGGGACCTAACATGCCCCTCTGCTTCAAAAAAGTGTTGTCCTCAACGCTTGAGTAGCTCTGGATGCTTCTGTATAAAATTCTCATCCTCCCATGTAGAATCTTTAGTGGGTAAGTTCTTCCATTTGATGAGATACTCTGAAATTGATCAATTTCGTAGCTATTGAGTTCTTGTTTCTGTGACTGCTTCAGGTTGCAATATGATTTTTCCTTTCTCATCAAGTTCTGGAAATATTGTTTAAACTGGAAGTTTGTCCCCTATAACCTTATTTAAGCATGAAACATGGAAAACTGGATGGACTCGCAAAGAAGCGAGAAGCTCCAATTTTGTATGCCATAGTACCAATATTTTGCAACACCTTGTAAGGACCATAGTACTTTGGTGATAATTTATTATCCTTCTTAGCTTGCTTGAGGGACATTTGTTTGTATGGTTGTAGCCGTAAAAATACCCAATCTCCTACATCAAAACTTCTCTCGCTGCGATGTTGATCTGCCCGTTGTTTCATTCGATTTTGTGCCAAATTCAGGTTATCCTTTAAGAGTTGGAGAACTTCTTGCTGATGCTCGATGTGATCTTCCACTGCTTGAACCTTCGAATTTTCCCTTAAAGATGATGTGATGGATGGTGGATGATATCCATAAAGTGCCATAAACGGGGTCATTTTTGCTGCAGTATGGAAGGAAGTGTTATACCACCATTCAGCGAGAGGTAACCACTTGACCCATTGTGTTTGTTTATCAGATACAAAACAACGAAGACATCCTTCCAAACATTTATTTACTATCTCAGTTTGACCATCAGATTGAGGATGATAAGATGAGCTATGAGCTAATTGAGTACCCAAACAAGAAAATAACTCCGTCCAAAAATTTCCAGTAAAAATGGGATCTCTGTCGCTCACAATAACCCCTGGGTTTCCATGTAGCTTTTGAATTGTGTCCATAAATGTAGTAGCAACTGTACTTGCTTTAAATGGATGAGATAATGCACAAAAGTGTGCATACTTGGTAAGTCTATCAACTACCACCATTATGACACTCTTTCCTTCGGACTTAGGTAAACCTGTGATAAAATCCATTGAAATCTCCTCCCAACATTGACTTGGAATGGATAAAGGTTGTAGAAGTCCCGGGGTCTTAATTGTCTCAACTTTATTCTGTTGGCAAACCAAACATTCCGTCACAAAATTTTGAATATCTGATTTAAGGCCATCCCAAAAAAATTCTTTCTTCACCCTTTGGTAAGTTTTTAAAAATCCCAAGTGTCCTCCTAAAGGAGAAGTGTGCAATTCTAGAAGAATATTTTGTTTTAGTTGGGAATTCTTACAAAGATATAAGCGATCTTTGTACCATAAGGAATCATTTTTCCAACTAAATGTATCATATGTACTAGGATCTTGTTGCAACTTTTGAATGAGTGTCCACACTTCTTCGTCCTTCTTCCATTCATCCCTTGCTTCGGTTATCCAATCTGGTTGGATAATAGAAATTTCATAAAGCAATGCTTCCACCTCTTCATCCTTTCTTGAGAGTGCATCTGCAACAACATTTAGATTCCCTTTTTTGTAAACGATTTCAAAGTCATAACCCAACATCTTTGTGACCCATTTTTGTTGCTCTTATGAAGACAATCTTTGTTCCAAAAAGTGTTTAAGACTATCATGATCAATTTTTACCTTAAAGTGTCTTACCATTAGGTGAGGTTGCCATTTCTTTAGTGCATGTAGTATTTCCAACATTTCCTTCTCATAAATAGCTTTCTATAAATACTTTCCTTTGATTGGACGACTTTCCAAAGAAATGGGTCTTTCTTCTTGCATTAAAACAACATCAATTTCACTTTCTGAGGCATCACATTCCACAATAAAGGTTTTTGTGAAGTCTGGCGTAGCTAAGATTGGTGCTAGGCACATTGCCTCTTTAAGATGTTCAAAGGCCTTAGTTGCTTCAGGATTCCATGAAAATGCATCTTTCTTCAATAATTTTGTTAGATGTGCTGCTATTATCCCATAGTTCTTAACAAACTTGTGATAATACCCTATTAACCCAAGAAATCCTCGCAACTGCTTTATGGTTGTGGGGACTTTCCATTCCTTAACATATTTAATTTTGTTAGGGTCTACCTTAACACCCTCGTGAGATAAAATATGACCCAGATATTCCAGCTCTTGTACTCCAAAGAAACATTTGGATGTTTTTGCATATAATTTTTTTCCTCCAATAGTTTGAGGACCCTATCAACATGTTGAACATGATGCTTCCAAGACCTGTTGTAGGTTAATATGTCATCAAAAAATACTAGCACAAATTTTCTAAGGAAGGGTTTTAAAATGGAATTCATCAACCCTTGAAATGTAGAAGGTGCATTGATAAGGCCAAAATGCATGACTAGAAATTCATAATGACCCTCATGAGTTCGAAATGCTATTTTTAGATTATCTTCAACCTTCATTCTAATTTGATGATATCCAGAACGAAGATCCAACTTGGTAAAATAAATTCCTCCACGTAATTCATTCAATAATTCATCAATCATAGGAATTGGAAATCTATCTTTAATAGTGAGCTTATTGAGCTCCCTATAATCTGGACACATGCACCATGATCCATCCTTCTTGTGCACCAATACTACTGGAGCAGAGAAAGAACTTTGACTAGGTTGAATTATACCAACCTCTAACATTTCTGCAATCATAAGTTCAATTTCACTCTTTTGTACATAAGGATATCTGTAAGGCCTGATCTTTGGAGGAACACTTCCTGGAATCAAGTGAATAGCATGATCATGATCACAAATAGGTGGGAGTCCTTTGGGAGTTTCAAATGCCTTGGAATGATTGTCCAAGACTTGTTGGAGATCTGGAGAAATAGATGATTTTGATGTTGGAACTTCTAGTGAGAATAATTGTGAAATTAGAGGTGTAATTTCTTTAGAAGATTTTTCATGACATTAGAGCTTATTATATTTCATGGCTTCAATGCGATACCCTGTAATTCAATTTCCTTTCCTTCCGAAAAAAAAATTCAAGTAAAGTTCTTGAAAATTAAAAGCTATTGTCCCCAAATACTATAACCATTGTACTCCTAGTACAACATCAACACCTCCCATTGGAATTGAAATAATTGGAATATTCAATACATATTCTCCCATGGTTAGCTTTATATTATGGCATTTTCCAGAGAAATTTATAGTTCCTTCATTTTCAACCATTACTTGATATTCTGGTGCTAGGTATAGAAAACAATTCAATTCCTTGGCTACCTCACAATGAATAAAATTATGGGTACTACCCGAATCAATCAACACTATTACCTTTTTCTTATTGATATGTCCTTCTATCTTGAGAGTTTGAGGAGTGTTAATTCCTGCCAATACATTAAATGATATGGTTGGACTCATTTCTTCTTCTTCTAGGGTTGGTTCCTGGTGTATATCCACTTCTTTTGAAGTTTCTTGTTCATTTTCTTCCTCCTCTTCACAATCTATGTAAAATAATTTCTTCTGAGCACACTTATGACCTTTAGTGTATTTTCTATCCAATTTTTGTGTTTTCAACCTTGTAGGTTGTGGAAGTCTAGGAGTAGCAACACTTCCATCTTTATAGATGTGAGTGGTAGGCTTCCTTGTCGCCATAATTTTACATTCAATTTTTCTTTCCAACCTGAATGCCTTCTCCAATGAATCAGGTTCCCAAACACGAACTTCATTTTGAATGTTATCCTTTAAAGTCCCTATGAAGACATCAATCTTGTGTTCCTCTGGAATATTAGTTACCCTTATATTCAATTTTTGGAAGTCCTCAATGTGCTCCACCACTGAACCATTTTTTTTTAGATTTATCAATTGGCTAAAGAAGGTGTTGCTCTTTGTATATTCATAATGTGCTATCATTTCCTCCTAAAAAATTGACCAAGTGACAATTTTTTTACGGGAGCAAAGCCATCGATACCATACAAATGTATTTTGTTCTAAATGTAAAGTTGCAATGCGTACCTTTTGTGTGTTTCGCACATTATTAAGATCAAAATATTTCTCCATCTGTAGTATCCATGTTACGAGATCCTTGCCATCAAACTTACTCATATCCATCTTTTGAATATGGTGGTTCTTCAATCCAACATTAGAGTTTATGAAATCATGATTAACATTTATTTTTTTCTCATCATGATTTTCCTCTACTATCTTTTTTCCATTAGGAATAATTTCTTGTATTGACCTTGTCATCAAACCTTCCATGTCTTCTTTTAAATCATTCTTCATGTCTTCCATGTTGTCTTTAATTTTTTCATCGATCTTAGCTTCCATGTCATCGATATTAGCTTCCATGCCAGCTTCCATCCCATCCATCTTAGATTCCATGCCATTCTTCGAACCATCCATCTTAGCTTCCATGCCTTTCTTTAAAACTTCCATTTCATTTTTTGTTGCTCTTTGCGAGAGATAAATTTGGTGCACTTGCTCTTGTAACTTCGATATGTCATGTAGCGTTTCTTCCTCTTCATGAGTCATAGTAGAGCCTTTGAAGGCTTAATAGGCGTTGAATTCTTTTTAGGTGGCATTTTATAACCCAATACTGATATCTATGCTTCAATATGCCCTTGGAATCACTTCAAATTGATTTTTCACACAAGACTTACGCAATTTGGAAAAAAAATACACACCTTTTTCTTGCTTTTGAGGAGCTTGATATTGAAATTGAATTATATCTGTGATTTTGGATCCTCAATATCTGAAATTATATGCTGAAGTAGCCTTATGAATCTTCTTTTGAATGCCACAGGTTTGACCTGATTTGAATTCTTCAAGTCAAAGTTATTCCAAATCTCCCACAATGACCTAATTATGGACTAGTTCAGTAGAGCAACTTGTACGACTTTCCACGTGTCACTATTTCCTCCTTCAGCTTTGAAATTGATACACAGAAAACTACAGTCCGTGTGCTTGCGGCCACTTTTTACAGAATTCCAATCTGACGCTCAGAAATATTTATGACGATTTTCCCACAATCACCTCTTTGAGATGAAATTCGGGAGCCCGAAACAATCCTAACTTCCATAGCTCATATATCCAAAAATATTGTGAACCAAGATCTGAAATTTTTACAGGAGTTTCCTCAGGATTTCGGCTTCGCTTGCAAAAATTTCAGCTTCTAAAACTTTGTACAAAAAAAGTTATAGCGAAAATTATGTGATTACCTGTTTTAGTTGAAATTCTGGAGCCTGAAGAAACCATAACTTCCACAGATCATATCTCAAAAAATATTGCGAATCAAGATCTAAATTTTTTACATGACGTTCCTCAGGATTTAGGCTTCACACTGTAAAAATTTCAGTTTCGGAACGTGTGTGGAAAACAAGCTATAGTGAAAATTCCACGATGACCTTTTTGGAGCAGAAAAACCCTAGAATTGAAAGCTTAGATACCAAATGTTATGAAACCAACTCCAAAAATAGAAGAAAAGAGAGAGCAACGCCTTATAAATAGACACTTCAAGGGGGAACCTCCAATACATTACATAAATGAACAATTCTTGGATGATACAAATGAAAAAACCCCATTATATATATAGGAGTACATGGGGTCATAATATAATCCTATCCGACCTAATAATAATAATGTAAGGGCACAATAATAAAAATATTGGGTTACAGGGGTACAGCAATAACAATAAAGGGGTTACACTAACAATGATAAGGGAATATACTAGTAATATAGGGACCTCACAGTTATTACTTGAGTTTGGCATTCAACAGGATCAGCCTAATCTCTAATGGTGTGATAATAAAAGTGAAATACAAATTTATAGAAATCTCGTGGAGCATCAACAGAAAAAACACATTGAGATTCATGTGCACTTCATTCGCCAACTTATTCAAGATGGTGTTCTCAGCCTGGAATATGTACCTACTGAAGAAAAAATAGCAGATATTTTTACAAAGTCCTTAACATCACCAAGGTTTCTGCAGTTACGACATATGCTTGGAGTAAAGGAAGTTGTCCTTGGGGGGTCATATTGAGTCCTCCTTCCTTTATCTCTTCATTTTATTTCCTTCTTTCTTTCTTATGAAATGTTGTACATGGGTACCTAGAAAGGCATATTTGTCGGGACCCATTCTTTGTGTTTTTTTTCTTTATTTTCCTCCCTAGGTTTCGCTTATGGGGGGGTGTTAAAGTTCCAATAAATATAGAAACTTGTGAGATTATGTAGTGATCTTATCAGTTGCGTTATCTTTCTTATCCTTATCTATTGAGTCATCAGTATTATCTTCTAGCTATCGTTAGAAGCCTCTATTGCTCCTGTAAATTAGGCTCATGTATAGCTCATTTTCTGAAGCAATGAAATTTGCGTCTATTTTTTCTTCATATTGTAATCTCTTGGTAGAAGGAAGTTTTATTCCGAAGAGATGTTCATTTTGATGAAAATATTAGTCCAAGATAATCTTCCTCCCCTACTACCTCATCTTCAATTTTTAATTATGATTCTAATAATTTTGACGAATTTATATATTTGGCAGAAGAATAAATCTTTACTGAAGTTCCTTAGCGAGGATAAAATATTCCATCAGCGCTAGCAGAACCTGTACAGGAGCATCTTTTTCTAGATAATTCCTTAAGTAGGAATTTTTGTAAGAGAAAGCATCTTGATATATTTTTCTATGATGTAGCTGATTTTAGTCATCTTTCCTTAAATCAACCATAGTTTGAAGGAATCTCTCTTTTGGGTCATGTCATTTCAGAGGATCCACAACAATTTTCTAATGTTGGAAAACCTGAGTGGGAAGCTTCCATGACAAAAGAGTATTCTTCTTTGATGAAGAACCATACTTGGGATCTTGTTCCTCTTCCAAAGGAACACAAGTTGGCCCATTGCAAGTGGATCTACAAAACCAAATATGAAACAGATGGATTTGTAGATAAACATAAGGCACGTCTTGTGGCTAAGGAATTTTCATTGGTTGGAGGAATTGACTATTCTGAGACTTTTTCTCATGTCACCAAGGTGGATTCTATTCATCTCGTGATTTCTCTTGCAGCCTCCCAAGGCTGGTAAGTTTATCAAATGGATGTTAAGAGTTCTTTTTTGCTTGGTGATCTACATGAGGAGATTTACATGGAGCAACCCCCTGGTTTTGTGTAGGATCCTTCACTTATCTACAGGCTTATGTGATATTTGTATGGTCTTAATCAAGATCCTAGAGCTTGGTATGATAAGATGGATAATTTTATGCTTTCCTCAGGGTTCAATCATTTTCACTCTAATCCAATAGTCTACACTAAAAGACAGGGATCTGATTTATTGATTCTATTTTTGTATGTGGATGATTTGATCCTCACATGGAGTTGTTCATTTATGATTCAAAATGTTAAGGAAGCATTGATGGGACAATTTTCTATGACATATATCGGTCTTCTACACTACTTTCTTGGCTTGCAGGTTCACCAATCTTCAAAAGGAATCACCATCCTGTTGCAGAAATATGCTCTTGATTTACTCTAGTGTTTTGGCATGGATAATTGTAAGCCTTCACCTACTCCTTTTTAGTATGTTTTTATTCTTACTACTGTTTGCACCAATCCCAAGGTGGATCCTACATTGTATCACCAACTTGTTGGCACTCTACTTTATTTGACACACACTCAACTTGACATTGCCTATGTAGTCAGGTTGGTATCTAGATTTTCTCAGGATCCTCATTAGAGTCACTAGAAAGCAACAAATCATATTCTAAAATATATTCAAGGAAATTCCAATTTTCACATTCAATATATTGTTGATTCTCCTGAGCTTGTAGGTTTCAATGATTTTGATTGGGCTGGATCAGTGGATGATCAAAAATCCACCTTTGGTTTTTTTTCTTTTTTCTTTCTTAGATCTTCTCCAATTGCTTGGTCCTGCAAAAAACAATCAATAATTTCATTATCTACAATAAGTATATAAGTATAGAGCTGCAACTATCATAAGTAAATAATTTCTTTGGCTGTGACAGTTATTACTTGAGTTTGGCATTCAACAGGATCAACCTACTCCCTTATGGTGTTATAATAAAAGTGAAATACAAATTTCTAAAAATCCTATGGAGCATCAACAAACAAAACACATTGATATTCATATGCACTTCATTCACCAACTTATTCAAGATGGTGTTCTCAGCTTGGACTATGTACCTACTAAAGAAAAAATAACATATATTTTTATAAATTCCTTGGCATCAGCAAGGTTTCTGCAGTTACGACATATGCTTGGAGTAAAGGAATTTGTCCTTGGGGGGTCATATTGAGTCCCCTTTCCTTTATCTCTTCATTTTCTTTCCTCCTTTCTTTCTTATGAAATTTTGTACATGGGTACCTAAAAAGGCCTAGTTGACGGGAACCATTCTTTGTGTTTTTTTAATTTTTATTTTAATCCCTATGTTTTGTTTATGAGGTGGGTGTTAGTGTTCCAATAAATATTAAAATTTTTAATCTTGCGTAGCGATCTTATCAGCTACGTTGTCAAGCTTATCCTTATCTATTGAGTCATCAATTTTTATCTTCTAGTTATTGTTAGAAGCATCTATTGTTCCTATAAATTAGACTCATGTATAGCTCATTTTCTTAAGCAATGAAGTCAATGAGGCCTGATTAGGTACCGATGTACAACTATCATAAGTAGATAAAGAGAGAAAAACCCGTAGGAAAAAAACTCCCCTCCAAAAGAGAGAAAGATGCTAGTGCTCAAATTATCATGGAGCTAAAAACTATAAATCCCATAACAATCCACTGAATGGAAAGAACATAGGCCTGCTCCAATGAATAAGTATGAAATGTTGAAGTACCAAAACTCTGAAATAAGAGTTGTGAAATATCCATGAGTTTTTCCAATCATTCTAACTGGAGCCATGCAAACTTACTTTCGTTTCCCTAATCTGATGGTCACCGTCATTGCTACTGGCTTCAAAAATATTCCTTCATCGGGACTGGTGAGAACATGTCGGCAATATTTTCATGGTTAGTTGCTGACCCTGTGGGAAATATTTTCATGCAGCAGTGGTTCCTACAGAAAATGCATTGAATGCAGGGGTTCGACAATCGTTAAATTCCTTTCATTTCTGGTGGTGTTTGTGCCCAAACAATGGATTTGTTTGACGTTGGGGTTCTCAAAAAGTTGGGGCTACAATTTTTGTGACTCCTTATAAGATTCCCCCCTTGTGAAGGTTCACAGTGGGAGAAGAGCACGGAGGTTGCAAAGGCTTCATTTCATAATATATCATCGTATGGGTGATGGTGAAAAGGCGTTGTAATTATTGAGAGCTAAGAACGATAAGTGATATTGACGCAACTCGTTGGTAATCGCAAGCCCTTGAATTGTTGAGTTTATACATTTTTTAATTTGCCCATTTTTTTGTTTGTCCATATAAATATTTTTAAAAAAGGGGAGTTTTTTTTGGAAATTCGAATTAAAAAAAGAGCATACCATATTATGAAAAAAAAATTGAAAATTTTGGGCAAATCCTATTGGTATTTCTTTTCCCAAGTAAAAAAAAAGAAGAGAAGTGAGCATTTTTTTTCTTAGGTTAAAAGGAAAATTGAGCAAAATTTATTGACAAGAGGAAGGTAATTTAATTTTTACTTGAGATTCATTGGGATTCTTTGATTGGTGTGTCAACTGGTGGTTACTCTTCCTTGAATTAATTTGTCAACTTTGACTTTTCAAGATGAGTAAAAGATTGCAGGATCCTCGTGAGAAGAAGGCAACAATTGAATTTCGTAAATAAGTCCTTCAATTACAATTAGTGGTAGCTATTTTGCAAGTTGAAAATGCAACTCTTAAGAATAGGTTACAAACTTCAATAGCAGATAAAATCCAGAATGTTGACCATTTGGAATCAACAACGGTGAAATATATCCAGATACTTGTAGATGAATTTCAAGAGAAGATTGACCTCCTTGATGAATTGCAGGAGGAAGTTGAATACTTTTTCTAACTCAAAAACTGAAAATTTGAAAAATAATTTGGAAGAACAAAATAATCAACACATTATGGAGTTTGATTATTAAAAGAAACAATGCTCGAACAATATCAACTCTTGAAACAATATTATGATGCCTTGTTAATTGAGAAGGATGAGGTCATTCAAAAGTTGTAAGATTCTAAGCAACAACTTGAATTGGAAGTTTGTCATCTTGAAAAATTTGAGATGGAGACAATTGATGAGCCAAGATAAGCTTCTTCCACATTTGATGATGTGGATTTTCAGAAGACTGAAGCTGATGACCATGAATCATCACATGCCTTTTTCACACCCAATTTTGAGAAGCATACTACTAGTATTGGATCCCGATTGCTGAGAAAAATGGGATATATCGGAGGAGGACTTGAGAAGAATGATTATTGCTCCTATTAACCCAATAATGAAAACATCAAGAGAATTTCTTGGATACGATCCTACTACTGCCTCATCACCTACATCCAATTGTGAGTTGCTTGAAGAAAACACTCTTATTCATTCTTATAGACAGATGGATGACATTGATGCTATAATCATTCCAGATGATAATGTTGTGGCACATAACTTTGAATCTAAAAAAACAAGGACCGAGTAATCTCCAAATCCTCATTGAAGGAAATGATTGAGGCTCCAACATTCTTCGCCAACTAGTAGTCCAAAATTCAGATCGTTACAAAGAAGACGCTAGAGAATGAATTACGGACTAGCGCTAACCATGAGGATCAACTATGGAAGGATTGATGGATGGTCATGGCATCAATTGAACCAATGCTTCTAGACTTCATATCGTCGTGTTGCATCATTTTTTCATTGTTAATTTCCATTGTTCCCTCAGTCGTGTTTTAGGGATGGAATTTTGCTGGAAAATGGAGAATACTAATTCTCGCTCCTTTCATAGTTGTGTTTTTAGTTGGGGGGCTAATTAGATGGTGACATATATTGTTTGTCATTTTTTGTTTGTTTGATCAGTGTGATGGTGAGGACGTTAAAACAACTTCAAGGGTGTTGTTGTACATCGGTTAAGCTTCTTTTTCAATACTTACACGCCTCATTGTTTATTTGTTGGTTAATGTTCTTGCTTCTGTTTGAAGCCTTATCCAAGTTTTTTACCAGCGCCTATTTTCTCTAAAGATATTTGGGAGAAGTTGAAAATGTTTTCCACTTGTGTGCCTATGCAACATTTCTACTTCAGAGATCTACCAACCTCATTGATATTTCACAAATCTTTTCTTTAGAGTTTTGGTAGCGAAGTTGAGATGAAGCCTTTTTCTTAGTTTTCCCTCCTTTCGTCATTTCTTCGTGATGTTGTGATTCAGATCTTGCCTGTAAAGAAGACACAAGATATTAGTGGAAATACTCACTAATATAGAACTCTGTGCTAATGAACAATAAAATTTTCCATAATAAATCCCCTTTTTTATCGAATCTTTAAAATATCAAAGTGAATTAAACGAAAAGTTTTATAATTTTGTGGTTCATTGAAAACCATTTAAATATACTAAATACACTTAACCAAAAGAATTGTGAAACAAAGCCATGACATATTATCGACGGTGCGATTTCGGACAATGATTTAAAATAGAAATCAAATACACCAATGCTCCGATATGAAAATATTCCGATCTCAAAATAAGAGCCCCGATGAATCCTGGAAATACTTATCGAGAGTTCTTGATTTCAAAAGATTTGTCATATAAAACCCTGATAAAACATTTCTCAAAATCAAATATTATATTAATAATAGTGCATCGAAGAGATCGTTTATTGTAACTTTATTTTAATAGAGGTTCTGATGAAGGAGGTTCGATAAAGGTATATCGAAGACTTTAAATCATTTCAAAGGAGTTATTTTTCAGGGATGTACTAAGTATGGAATTATGATATGATAGATATCGATCCAAATATTGAATATAAAATTCTTGGAGTTTGAAATTTCAGAAGGGTTATGAAATTAATTTATACATTATGTGCTTCGAAGTAAAATATTTTTAAAAATATTAACAAAAGTATCGGGAGGTCGGATATCAGGAATAATTATTTTCGTAACTCATATTAATAAGAACTTACGGTGTGGGAAGAGTGGATAACAAAAAGTCTCCGATAAAAAGTGAACCTCAAAGGGAAAGACTTAAAGTTAAATAAAGGTTTTGTTTCAAAAGTGCTTATGTTTGATTTTTTATATTGTCCCTTATTAATAAAACAAAACATTTTATTGAAAGAACTAAGTATAAAGGATAAAGGGTCCCCATTAATTTTTAGGAAATAACTAAAAATGGGGGTTGTTGTTTTGCTACAACATCTCCATAACAAAATAAATTGAAAAAAAGGCCTATGTATATATTGTCATGGACCCTATCAAGGAAAAGGACGACATGCTTACAAAAAAGAAGTTTCAAGATCAAAATATGTGAAATAAACAATCTACAAAGTAAGGTTTATGGAATGCTGTATCACATAAAATATCCCCCACTCCCAGGTATCAAATTATCTTCCTTGGTGCATGTTACTCTTACAATATTGTTGGACACAAATCTATGAACCGTAAAGCTTATGCTAGGAATAGAATAAAAAATGGAAGCTAATATAGGAATGCTTATCCTAGAAAATCTCATGAAAGGTACAACCATAATTATAATTTGGATCCCTAAGTAATGAAGTAAAATGCTATAAATGCAATAATTTTTTTTACATGTAGCAAAATATTGTAGGTTGAAAACTCTTACAAGGGAAAAAAAGCAAGAATAAAATGTTCCACCAAAAGAACCTTCAAGAATCTGGAAGAAGAAGGATGAATGTTGTGTGATTTCCTTAAAATATCAAAGCAAGAAATGCATATGGTATGTCAAAAGTGGCTATTCAACACACATGGCAGGGGACAAAAAAAATTGTATCTCTGCAGGAAGGAAACAATGGACAATGTCATTTGGGAATGATGGTTTGACCAAGGTAATAGGAAAGGGTAAAATTAAGATTGGAAGAAAGAATTTCACTAGAGAAGACATCTTGCTTATTCAAAATATGAAACATAACCTGTTGAGTGTGAGTCAAATGTGTGATCAAGGACACACTCTTTTTTTTGACTCAAGGAAGTGTGAGATAAGAAGGGAAAAACCAAGTAGATTAGTGGCTACTACAACAAGGACTCCAAACAATATTTATACCTTGGATGAAATTGGAAAAGAGGGTTGTTTCTTGGAAAAATAAGATAAAAATTGGCTTTGGCACAAGAGAATGGGTCACATAAACTTTGAAAAATTTGTAAAGATCAGTAGAAAGGATTTTTTCTGAGAAATGCAAAAATATTCAAAACCAACTAGCACCATATGTAAGCATTGTATTCATGGAAAACATACAAGAGTTGACTTTAAGACCTAGGAACATTCTGTTGAAAAGTGTAACTAGGTAGGTCTTCATATTGACTATGTAATTATGTATTTTATAAAGAAGAAAACAAAGATAATAAAATATATTTTGTACTTGCTTCATGGGTTTCATGAGCAAGATTTTATTATAGGTTAAATATACTTCTTCTTGATGTCTATCTAGGATTTTGTCTTCTAAATATAAATGTAATGTGTCATATATGAAAAATCTAAGAATATATGCTCCAAAACCTTGTAGAAGAATAGAATTCAAGCTAAAAGACATGCTCACAAAAAACCCTCAAACATCGATGGAAGTCAAGCTCCATATACCGTGAAGAACACCTCTCTCAAAATGTTGGAATAACCTCTCTGCACTCGGCCTAAATCTCAGTGATGGAG
Source organism: Pinus albicaulis (assembly GCA_034641835.2). Lineage (NCBI taxonomy): Eukaryota > Viridiplantae > Streptophyta > Pinopsida > Pinales > Pinaceae > Pinus > Pinus albicaulis. Next base: position 5,846,604 of record CM076570.1, on the reverse strand, counting down.
TAGGCTCTGTAAGAATTTGTCTGGTCATCCTAGAATTAAGTAACAGTGCACTATAGATATATCACTGTTATGCGGTCCATCTACTCTAAACGAATTTCGGTTAGCTCCAAAAAGGAAAGTGCGGATTATCTCTGAGAAGCAGACAACGTTCAGGATCAGAAAAACTGTGCTGATGTTTTTGTAAGGTATGTAGAATAAGAAATAAATATATATATATATATATATATATATATACACCTACACCTACACCTACACCTACAGTAGACACCTACAAAATAATATTGCAGACAAGATATCGAGACAAAATTATGGACAGGTCTGAAACGAATAAATATGAATCGAATTGCCAACAGATTTGAAGAGACTTGCGTATAGTTTCAGAGAAAGGATTGCCGCTATCTCTATGGTAATACAATGATGAATCTGCGGATTATTTGGAACAAGGTTAACGGTCAGCACAGAAATAAATTTGCGGACATTTCTGAGGTGGATTGCGGATAAGAGAGTAGAAGGAAGTGTTAAGGTTTTAGTGCGGACTTCATACAACAGCAAGCTCAGAAATCAAGGTACGTTATACAGAGATAGTTTACGGATTACTCAGAGAATTTTCTGTGCGGATTTATGAAGAGATTGTTCAGCGTGGAGTTTGGAGAAATCAAGGATCAGTTGCTTGTTATATGACGATGATGTTGTGTGGATCATTTTATACAACAAGTACAGAAATCTAAGCTATCTCAGTCAAGGAAGAATTTTCTAAAGCTTAGGCAGACATCATAGGCAACTTTTAAAAGGGCAGGAAAAATTGAGGAAGGTAAATATGAGATTTATCTTCCTAACTACAGAACAGGGCATATTTGTGATGAAGAAAATAATAAAGTTTGAAGAATCTGTATCAAGGTTTTGGAAGCAAATTTAGGACAGGGGTTTTATTCATGGTCATGGTACTTGCCATTTGAAGATCTATAAGAAGAATTCTTTGCAGGTTTTCCTTTCCAAGAGGGAGAGGTTTTGCCCTGGCTCTAGGAGCCTAATCTTGTGTCTTGTGTACTTTGATAATTGACTTGATGAAAGATTAACTAAGACAAAAAAGAGAAGACATAAGTAACTCAAGTAAGCTCACAAGCAATTATCAAGAAGAGAATTTGTATTAAACACAGGCCCTCCAAATTCTCAACACATTCCACTTCAAAACCGTTAGATTTGGTACACACCGACCTTTGTGGACCAATGAGAACCAAAGGACTGGAGGGTGAACAATACTTCATGCTAATGACCAACGATTACAATAGAATGGCAGTAGTAAGTTTTATGATGAAAAGGTTAGAAGAATTTGAATGTTTATGAATTTACAACGATATGGTTGAAAATGAAACTAATTTGAGGATCAACTTCTTAAAATATGATAATGGAGGATAATTTACATCCAAATAATTCTGAAACTTCTTTGAATAACAAGGGATAAAAAAGGAAATTCTCGATAGCTAAGACACCACAACAAAATGGATTCACATAAAGAAAAAATAGAACGGTAGAAGAAATAGCTCAAATCATGTTGAATGCTTCAAAATTAAGCAATTTATTTTGGGTTCAAGTAGTGGAGACAATTGTGAAAATTTTGTGACAGACGAATTCTTAAAAGCAACTGTGATGAGAACCCATATGAATTATGGAAGGGGAGACCAGAAAACATAAAGAATTTCAAGATCTTTAGAAGAAAATGCTACATAATGAGGGAATACAAGAAGATCAAAAAGTTTGAATCTTGGGTAGATGAAGGCATATTTGTTGGGTACTCACACAAAAGTGAGGCATACAAATGATACAATTTGAGACTCAATAAGATAGTTGAAAGCATCAATGCAACGTTTGATGAAGTTCATGGAAAAAAGGACCATCAAGGAGGCTCACCTTCAAGGGAACAAGAAATAGAAGAATCAAAACAAGAAGGAAGAATAAAAGAAGAATAACAATCAGAAAAAGAGTCAACTTTCAACTAGGGAGAAGAAAAATATAGTGAACAAGCACCTTCTAAATTCCTAAATGATGGTACCAAAAGAATCATCCATTAGAACAAATAATTGATGACATGAATTTAGGAATATGAACTAGAATAAGTTGACATATGCACATGCTATAACAAGGACCTTTTGCACTCTTATCCATAGTTGAGCCCAACAACTTTGAAGAAGGCAACCATGATGAGCATTGGATCAAATCCATGCAAGAAGAAATGGATTAGATAAAAAAGAATAAAACATGGGAATTGGTTCCTAGACGTAAGGACAAAAATTACATTGGGAAAAAATGGGTCTTTAGGAACAAGTTGAATGAAGATGGACAAGTAACCATGAAAAAACCAAGTTTGGTATGTAAAGGATATGTGCAACTTGAAGGAATATATTTTCAAGAAAAATTTTTCCCTGTTGCTAGGATGCAAGCTATCATAATGTTTTTGGACTATGCTTGCTCAAGAAATATTAAGGTGTACCAGATGGATGTCAAATCAACGTTTCTAAAAAGTGAATTGGAAGAATAAGTATAGATATAGCAACTCGAAGGTTTTTTGCATACCAAAAAAATATTATGTTTGAAAGTTAAAGAAGGCTTTGTATAGTCTCAGGAAAGCTCCTAGATCCTCGTATGCACATTTGGACATGTACTTGCAGCAACAAGGATTCAAGAAAGGAAGCATTGATAGTAATTTATACATAAAGATTGAACAATATTTCTTAACTCTCATTGAAATATCTGTGGATGACATCATATTTGGCAATGATGATGATAGGCAGAGTAAGAATTTTTCCATCGATATGCATAATGAGTTTGAGATGTCTTTACTTTGTGAGTTGACCTTCTTCTTGAGACTTCAAATATCTGAAGAATATGATGGAATATTCATCTCTCAAACCAAGTACATCAAAGAAATGTTGAAGAGGTTCCAAATGGAAGATTGTAAACTAGTTAGCACTCTGATGGTGACTGGTTTCAAGTTAAGCAATGACGATGAATCCAATGAAGCAGACTATAGAATATATAGATCGATGATTGGAATCCTACTATATGTGACATCTTCGACAACAGATGTGATGCAGGAAATTGGATAGATGACATTCTTCCAAGTAGCACCAAAATAATCTCACATTGTTGTAGTTAAAAGGATCTTTCGATACCTTAAAGGAACAACATATTTTGGACTATGGTATCTGAAAGGAATGAAATGAACTTAAAAACCTATACGGATATATATTAGGTAGTAAATATTGATGATTGCAAAAGCAACAATGGAGCAACCTTTTATTTGGGTAATTGTCTTGTTTCATGGTTGAGAAAGAAGTAGTCTTCAATCTCCTTGTCCACAATAGAAGCAAAATATATCACAACAAAAGAATGGACTACAAAAAAAAATTGTGATTAGCTTCCTCTTTAGGACCATTTTTTCCCACTAATTATATGAGTGTATTTTTCTCCATATTTTTTAAAATTTAACACTATTTAGCGGTATGGTAAAAAATTGGCATTTTTTTACGTCGATCACAGACAATCGGCACTAAAGCAGGTGATATTTTGCGCCGACTTTAGCCTCTCCTTTAGCTCCTAATGTAGCTTCATGTATAGATTAATGTGTAACGTCCTATTTTGCTCTTGGTTATGGCATTCTTTTTAGTGTCCATTTTAGCTTCATGTTTAGCTTCCTTTTGTAGCTTCCTCTTTAGCTTCCTTTGTAGCTTCCTCTATAACATCCTATTTTTCTCCTTATTATGGCATTGGATATGAATTTTTATGTTACACATGACGAGGATGAATTTTATAATTAATTGGATATGGCTTGATGAAAAATCACTTCACTTTACCATAATAATGTATTATTATATCTTGCAACCATCATTACTTTTACTATTATGGTAATCACCATCATTTTTAGTATCATTACCCTTACCATCATTACTTTTACATTATTACCTTTACTTTTATTTTTGGAAATTGATGTGACTATCTAAAGTATTTTATCATGAGAACTAAAAGACACAATTTGGTATGTTTTGTCTCATCATTCTCTCCTTAGAAAGCATATTTGTGTGCCAAGGAAACTCTGTAACACTTATTTAGCAGCGTTGAGAAGTTAAAGTTCTAGGAAGCCTTGGGAAGAGAGTTGGTAAGACATGAACCCAATTTTGTTGACATGTTGTTACAGTACTCGAAAGCTCTAGAAATTTTTAGAAATGCAGGGTGGTTGATTTATTTTGAGAAAATGTAGGGTTTTAGTGAGTCGGTTGCTATGGAGTTTTCACGGACCCTAACTGAACAGTACACTAAAGTCAAGGGATTTAGAATTATTGTTACAAAGGAGGTAATTTCAATAGTATCAGGGTTTCCACAAAGAGGGTTTCAGTGTTTTTCAAGGAAGGTGGCGATCCCATCAAATAAGGTTGAGTTTTTGTGATAAGGAGAGAAATTAACAACAGAGGGTAGGGGTTTTGACATAACCTCCCTTCCCCACCCTTGGGAGGATGTGGCTCTCTTCATTCAGAAATTTATAACCTGTGAGGGTCTCTTTGGGGTTGTATTCAACTATCACTTTTAGTTGTTGTCACACCTTAGGACATGGAAGTTGATAAATCTCCCTTAATATTTGTTGAAGTCGCTACAACATGGCAGAGGTAGTGTGGGGAAAAATACTCGAAAACCTATTTTACCAATCATGCACTTATCAAATTATTCATAATTCACTCAGTACAGGAGCAAGGGAGTTCATGGGCTGATTTATTAGCAAGACCATGTGCGGATGTATAGGATGATGAAAGTGAGGAGAGTGTTGAAACAACACCTAAAATTAAAGAAACCACACCTCCTAGAAGTAGGGTTGTTACATCCCTAAAAGCATAAAAACTACAACCCATAGGAAAAGTAGGGAGGATGTATTTTTTGGACCTGGCCTCCAAAAACCTAAGAGATGGAGCTCTATAAATACTTCTACTGGTACATCTTCAAAAGGGGCATGAACAAATGAGCATATTGAGGTGTCCATTGGATCAGCAGAAAAATAGCTATCATGAGTATCTTATAGAAGAAGCAACTGTTGAGACAACAATACCTAAGTTAACAACTAAACAAATAAAGGTTTCTACGGAAACCAAGGATGCCTCAAGATAGGTAAAGGTAAAGAAGAGAAGACTGAAAAATATTATTAGTGGAAGGAACCTTAAGAAAAGGGTGTGAGTGGCTATTATACAAGATACTACTGCAACACCTAAAAATTGTACTGGTACAACTAAACAAGGGGAGCCTGAGAAACAACACGATAAGAGAAGACATGAAGAGCCTGTAGAGGAAGGTGCATCCATGCCTAAAGCCTTTGCTGCTACACCAAAATTTAAGGAAGAATATGATGAACAACATAAGGAAGGAGAACTGGTAACAAAAAAATATATGAAATAAAAAGAGGTTTCCCCTTTATTAGGTAATACTGGGATTGAACCCCTTGTCCATCAAATTGAAAAATAAAATGAATATTTAAGAATTTTTTTTGTCATGGATAAGGAACAATTGCAATTTAATAAGAAAATGGGTTAGAAATGTTATCAAAAGTAGTATGAATAACATCATCTACTGAAACAACGATGAAAGTATGTGAGGCCTAGTGCCAATTTTTTTTAAGGAAGATGGAGTTGTAGAATCAAATATTATCTCACTAGGAGTTCAAGTGGGAGGAATAAATTAAGAAATTCAACCTGCTACTCCATAAGAACCTGCTCACGACATTGTTGTTACACAAGAACCAGCAGACGAAGCAGATCATGGAGAAGAAAAACAGTTTGATACTCCACAAGAACATGTTTATGATGTTGTTGTTACACAAGAACCAACAACTGAAATAGAGCAGACTGAAATTAATTTTATTATTTCTCCACAAGAACTTATCAATGACACTACCGTTACACAAGAACCAGCAATTGAGATAACGCAACCAGAGGGGAAAGGGGATAAAGAAGATATTTTTGAGTCCAAGTCTGCAACAACATAAAAAAAAAAACCAAAGTAAAATATGACGAACTATTGAGAACAAAATATTTTCTTAGGGAAGTAGAAAATTGGAATAAGATAGCAATCTTCCCTAAAGACGATATTATTTTTCTGAAATAACATGAGGATATGGTCAAAAATATTAAGTAGGAATGGGATGGAAATTTAAGAGTTCAATAATTTGTGAGGGTTCAAATAAAGACGTAGCATGCAATGATACAAATGAAGGAATTGCAAGTAGAGGTGTAGTTTTTATAACAAGGGAAGGAATTTATGCATGAGATTATTGATGGTTTACTAAGCAGCTACAAACTTCCTTCTCCATATTATCCTTTATATTTGTAGGAAAAGTATTTTCTATTTCAATTGAAAACCATTAAGGAGAAAGGACCATATAATAAAAGGACAGTTCAAAATTTCTTGGAAACTTTTCAGAGTGCTAATTTCTCAAAACAAAATTTGTTGCGTGAATTATATTTGCATGACCTTGCTTGTTTTGGAGATAGATCTTTCAATTTGACACCTTATGTGGGGGATGCTCAATTGGGGCCTTTTGTATCTTTTTCTGAGAACCGGGTAAGCTGGAAAGTTTCATATGAAATTGGAATGACCAATGATGTACAAGTAAATCTATGCATCAGAAATGAGCCTACATATGCTGATGTTGTTGCTAGGGTACACAATCAGATATTGAAGTTTCCAACCACCAAATAATTAATGGAATATAGGGGTTCTTTTACATATATTCCTTACAAATATTCAGGGGATAGGAGCTAATGCATTAGAAGGGAGAAAGCTAAGGTGGAATATTTGTCGATAGAAGCTCAGGGAAGAAGATCCCTATTGTCATAAAAAATGTATACAAGCCATTTCTAGAGTTTCTCAATATGCGGATTGCATTGAGAGTCGTGGCACAAGATGGATTTGACTCAGATTTAATTTTCCTCTTGTTTGGATTCCAAATCATTAATATCAACACCCATATCACTTTACTAATAAATTATGGTAAATGGAGTTGGTCCTTTCTAGAGGTTATAGGGGAAGAGCAAAGGAAACTGAAAATTCCTATGATTTCTCATAACTACACTCTCAACATGTTAGGAACCAGTCACAACGGTTTAGACAAGGATATGGACATGCTTAAGAGAGGGGAAGATGTGTTGAAATTTGTAACTAGGTTTGGTGTTCATAATATCTTATGTAGTCCTAATTTTATGTAAAACAGAAAGAAAATGTATTATTATTATTATTTTATAGCATGGGTTTCATGCTCTAGATCAATTTATTTGGAGGCCAAGCACCCATTCTGTCCTTATAGGATTTTTTCATAGAGTCTTAGAGTCAAAATTTTCATTTTCATTTGTAATAGGTCCCATTGGGGATATTTTATCATGTCAAAAGAAATTATTTCGAGTCAAATTGCATCAAAGAGTCCCTCTAAGGCCAAGTCGTCCTGCAAAGAATAATTTGGCTTGATTAAGGGAAATTCAAGACTCATGAAAAGGTACATATAAGTGAATTCAACCACAATTGAAGGAGAGTATCCAAGGAAGTTCGATCACAAGAAGGGAGAATTATAAATGCAAGAGATAATAACAAGGAGAATAAGAAAATAAGTTGGAGTAAGAAAAATTGAAACTTTTGGTCCTCTCTCACACATGTGCAAAGTTTCATCTAGGGTTTCTGCAGTCACAATATCACATTGAAGTTCTCGTCAAGAAGTTGAAATATTGTTGCTAAAAGATAAATCCTTAAGGTAAATATCTAAGGAAAAAAAATTAAGCCAAGCAAAGGAGAGAGAAGGCTTAATTTAGCCTCTACTACCCACGTGCAAAGTTGCGACAACCATTGGAAGGCCGAAAAGTTATAGACCTGAAGCAGAAGCCAAAATTATGAAATATAGGCCAAAATCTGAAGTTTGAAGTTGTTTGACTAGTGTTGAATTTGTGGAAAGAAAGCCCATCTAAAAGAGGTTTACTTGGTATTTGAGGGGTCTCAGTATTGGGTCTAAAAGGTCCATGAATTCATCATTTGAAGATTCTATAAGAAGATCATATTTCTTACGGGCTTTCCTCTCTAGGAGATGTTTTGGACCTCGCTAGAAACCTACATCTTGTGTCCATTTTTCCTATTGATATTCATGTTTTGATAATTGATTGATGATAAGAACACTATAATAATCAAGAAAAAATAAGAAGATAATTATAAGTACATCAAGTTAAAGTAAAGAACATCACAAGCAGTTATCAAAGTAAAGAGAAATCTCCCCTAATCTAGCTACCCTAGATTTCTAAACATAGTATCAGTGCTAAGGTGACAAGGAAAGGAAACTTGAAGATCATAAGTGTCAAATATAAAAGGGGGAACATCAAGGAGATCTAGTCATCTATCATCTTGAAGAAAAAACCCTTGGAATAAGAAAAACGCAAATAATGTAAATGAAAATAATAATGATTATTTTTTAATTAACTAATAGTTAGTAATGAAGAGTCATGTCTCTAAGGACATGACCGTTGTGAAGAGGTACGTGCCTAGGTATATAAGCATGCCCTTGTCCTCATTGTAATAATCTCATATCTTAAATAAATTCAATAAAAAAATATTCAATATATAGTTACATGTCTTACAATGGACATTTACGTCTTTGAAGTATTTAAATATTTCCGTTGCGTATGCGACTTTTGATCGTTACATTGGTATCAGAGCCACAATGGCTTATCACTAGGCCTTTGGCCATCAACCTCCCGTCAACCTTGTTTTCATGTAATTGAAGTGTCTCGCTCAGAGTTTGGATATTCTCCATATCACCATTTAGGCCTTTGGCTCCCCAAAAAAAATATGCCTTTGGCTATTGACATTTCAATGATTGTAGAAAAAAAATAGTCTGATGTAAATTTAGAAAGAGAATATTCATATATATAAAAAGGTTCTATGTTATTGATAAAAAGTGCATGATAAAGTCAAAAGAGAATCTTTCCAAATATCTTTTAGCAACCCATGGTAATTTTCCATGATATTTTCAAGCTAAAATAAGAACAAAAGTAATACAAAATCTCTTTATGTGAATGGTAAGTTTTACTTTTTGTGTGGATAAATTAACTGAATCAAAGAGACATAAGTGGACATATATTTTATATTATACCACAAAGAGGTGAATAACCACATTTCAGTAGGGTTATAACTTTTCAAAAAGAAAAAAAAATTTATAAATATATATAGAAAATAAAAAAATTATATAAAAAATAAATAAATAAAGTTAAAAAGGAAAAAGAAAAAGAAAGATTAAAAAGAATTATAAAAAAGAAGAAGAGAGTTTAAGAAAAAAAAACAATTGTTGAGAATAATATATATATATATATATATATATATATATATATATATATATATATATATATATATATATATATATATATATATAATAATAATAATAAAATAAAATAAATGGAGACAAATGTTGAAAAAAGAAGATGAATAATCTAGGTATGAAGGAATAAAAGATGAGTTCCACACAACAATTGTTATTTTGGACTAAATGTCCATTTTGTCTAGACATTATTGGATACACTTATATTAAAAAAAAATGCAATTTAAAATGTCTAGCGTGTGGAAGATTTTTTAGTACCGAAGAGCATATTGATAATGAACAAATGCAAACAAAAAAATTAAAGGAAGAAATGGCAAAAATTCAACAAAAGAATGAAACATCAGAAAATAAATATAAATATATCGAAGATCAATTTCATGGAAAACCTATAGAAAGTAACGATGAAATTTGGTGTCTAAAGGACCACAATGAGAAATTACCTTTACAGATCAAAAAGTCTAAAATTAAGAAGCAAGAATTAAAGCAAGAAAAAGAAAGTTCTAAAGAGAATTTGAAGGAGAATCTATTGAAGAAGGAAGAGGAAAATTTGTGCTTCAGAAACCTGAATCAAAAGCTATTAGGAAAAATCAAAAGTACAAAATATATAGAGGAGGATATCGAGGAAAAAGTCAACGATTCAAAAAATGGTGAGCTTTTACACTTAAAGAATCATAACCAAAGCCTTCTTACGCAAAAGAAGAAGCTTAAAAGTGACAAGAAGTCACTAAATGATAAGTTAGAAAAAGTTAAAGAAAAAATATTGATGTCATCAGTCGTTTTGGTACAAGTTGAAAATAGAGGAATAAATACCGATCCAGTCAATATCACAACTAAAGAAGAAAGAGAAGTAAAACATATTTAGAAATTGCAGTTCAAACGATGGATATTCCAAATGATGATTTGGTAGCCAACTCAACAACAACAACACCTTAAGGGAAGAAAGAAACTCCCAGTCACATGATAAGGTAAATTCCAACAAGAATAAATCCTTATCTACATCCAGATCATAGACATATATACCTCAATAAATCTACGAATTTGTATAAATCAAAACATAAACAATAGATTTATGTTCCCAGGTATACTGAAGTTTGCAGAATCCAATCCTACGATAACAATTCATTACAAAATTCCAGTGACTGGAAGATTCCATGAAAAATTAATCTAGGATGGTCATATCCATTTTCGATTCAAAAATTTTATTTATCCCTCCAAGGATTGTATCGTCTTACAACAACGAAGATGACAGTTACGCGACGAGCTGAAAAAGAGATCAAGTTTTTTCATCAGTAAGTTTTGAGGATAAAGCTTTTTCAAGAGGAAGGTAATGTTACAAATAATATATATATATATATATATATATATATATATATATATATATATTTATTATTTGTAACATTACCTTCCTCTTGAAAAAGCTTTATCCTCAAAACTTACTGATGAAAAAACTTGATCTCTTTTTCAGCTCGTCGCGTAACTGTCATCTTCGTTGTTGTAAGACGATACAATCCTTGGAGGGATAAATAAAATTTTTGAATCGAAAATGGATATGACCATCCTAGATTAATTTTTCATGGAATCTTCCAGTCACTGGAATTTTGTAATGACTTGTTATCGTAGGATTGGATTCTGCAAACTTCAGTATACCTGGGAACATAAATCTATTGTTTATGTTTTGATTTATACAAATTCGTAGATTTATTGAGGTATATATGTCTATGATCTAGATGTAGATAAGGATTTATTCTTGTTGGAATTTACCTTATATAACACAAATAATGTAAATGCCAATAATAATGATTAATGTTTAATTAAATAATAGTTAGTAATGAAGAGTCATGTCTCTAACGACATGACCATTGTGAAGAGGTACCTGCCTAGGTATATAAACAAGCCCTCACCCTCTTTGTAATCATCTCATATCTTACATCAATTCAATAAACAATATTCAATATACAGTTACATGTCTTACAATGGACATTTACATCTTTGAAGCATTTTAAAGTTTTCTGTTGCGTATATGAACCTTTTTCGTTACATTAGTACCAGAGTATTCCTATGAGTATACGAACTTTTTTCGTTACATTAGTCTCAGAGAATTCCTTTGAGTATACTAACTTTGTTACTTCATTAAATTGGTATCAGATCATTTCTCTGAGTACAGGAATTTTGTTCGTTAAGACATGTAACTATATATTAAATATTTTTTATTGAATTGATGTAAGATATGAGATGATTACAATGAGGGTGAGGGTCTACTTATATAGCTAGGAAGGCACCTCTTCACAATGGTCATGTCCTTAGAGACATGACTCTTCATAACTAACTATTATTTAATTAAACATTAATCATTATTATTGTCATTTACATTATTTGTTATTTATATATATTGTATTCGTAACAGCACCCCACCTCCATCTTAAATAAATAAAGACTTTGCATTTGAAGTACTTAGGAAGCCTCCACATTCTACATCATCATCCAAAGGAAGAATAAAAGAGCACTTCATCATCATCCAAGGAATAAAATTAATCTCCCTCCTATTGAAGGAAAGAGAAGTCTGCAAGAACCTTTGAAGGAAGAAGAACATCTCTCATCATCTTGAAGAAAAAACGTTATCTTTTTGAAGAAGAAGATCATCCATCCCTCATTCTAAAGCTCACACTCTAGTGGAAGACAACATCATCAAGGAGGCATACTCTTTTTTTAAGTAAGTAATTTATGTCTTGATCTACAAATCAAATGACTATTTTTTTGCAAGGGAAATAATAAACTTGTTGGGACATCAAAATACCTTGCATGGAAGAAGAGAATATATTTTATCCTCACAGAAAATTATTGTTTTAACTATATCGAGGGATCCATCATAAAGCCTCCTCAAGAAAAATCTCAAGAATTGTAAAAATATATTAAAGGAGAAATGAGGGCTCAAATAATCCTCATTGAATCTATCAAGGATTCTCATATTTCCTCTGTAAAAAAATTAAAGACATCAAAAGGGATTTATGACAAGTTGGTATAGTTGTACTCAGTAAGTACAACTAGGGAAATAATATCTTTAAGAAGTTAATTATACAATATGAAAGTATCAAAGGAAGAAGGAGTAGCTTCATATATCATGAAGGTAACTGAAATTAAATATCAACTACAAGAGTTAGGATAAATAATTTCAGATACAAAAATGACCACTTGTGTACCCAATGCACTACCAAATAAATGGGGAAACTTTGTATCAATAATATATGGAAGGAAGGAAACAACCACTCCATTCAGTGATCTACGGGAATTATGTAATATTGAAGAAACTATATTAAAATCAAAGAATAACGTTGTATCAAATGAGAAAAATAAATCATCTGCAACTATGACAAGGAAGAAAGGAAAATTTGTGAAGTTTGAGCCTCGAAAGAGATTTCAAAAGAAATTTGAAATGTATAAAAGTCAATGTTGTGAATGTGATGAATATGGGAATTTGAAGAGGAATTTTCCTAAACTCAAGAAGGGCAACAAGAAAAATGAAATAAAGTAGTGAAGCCCATGTGACCGAATACGTAGAAGAACCAGAAGAGAAGAAAACAAATAAATAAGAAGTGAAAGTCATATATTATTAAAAGTCTTGCATACATTAAATTTATTTTCAAGACAACAGTCATGGTATAAGCATTACAATTATAGTAGGTAACAATAATTGAGATGGAATCATTATTAAGCATAGTAGGATAGTATAAGTAGAAGTTTACACCGTTGAAGTAAGTCATCTAGAAATATTGGAAGATAAGAGATCATCACACCTCATCATATTTAGAATGAAGCATTTGCAAAAAAGGATCATCAAGTTCCTCCACCGGAATATTTATTGAAAAGTTTCACCTCTACTTGGAAGAATTAAGTGTTACATAGATAATATAGATTCTACCTAATATGGGATCCACAATTTAAAAGGATGAAGGCATGTGACAAAGAAGTGCATCATGAAAATTTAGTTGGAGAATTTTCATTTTCAAGTAAGGAAAAGGAAGCTACCGAAGGAAGTATATATGACCACATTCTTAAATTTTCCAATTAGGGTCAAATTCCACTATGGATGGCTCATATGATTAATATAATAATTTAATTAGATTCCTCTTTTTGAGAGGATCAAAATTGACCTATAGATTTCCCCAATCGGTTAAGCAGAAATTAAGTTATGAATTATTTTATTATTTTATGGGTTGTCCTAACCGCATGTTGATCCAGTCAAAGCTCTAAGCGGTCCCTCACAAAGTTATAAATAGAGGCGACCTCAAGCTCATTTTTACACTTTCTTAAGCGATCTATTATTTGCATCCATTAGTTTGTTTCATCCATTTTTATGTCTTGGCTCGCATAGGTATGTTGAGAGGAGCTCACGCAAAGGGTCGGGACCATAGATGTGATCGTGCACCAGATCTAGGTTATCTGAAGCTGAGTCGCGGGCAGGAAGAGCTAAGGTAGTGTCCTAATTAAGAAAATTCATGGGTTGGGCATGTTTTTCCAACAACTAAGGACCCTAGAGCCGTTGGCTTAGCTTGTAAAGGGAATGACCTAGCTTTTGATATCATATCAAGTTGATATGAAGCAGAGCCGCGGGCACAGCGTGATGTGGTAGCAACTTGAAGCCCCAAATTCACACCTTCAGTTGATTGCGCAGTGCCTACATACATAATTTTTTCAGTCACAATTGCGTCATAACAGTCATTGACAGTCTCCTGGATTCAGATCTAGGAATTTAGAGTTGAGATGAATTGGTCATCTATTAGATCCGTGTTTTGGTATTATAGATTTGTTGATCTATCGATCAAATCTATTTGTTTCTGCTACAAGATGTATCTAAAGTCCTCATTCAGTATCATCATATTCATCAGTTTCTACAATGAGTGTCAGTGCATTTCAGTTCTCAGATTCAGATTTAGTCTTTTTCATTTAGAAGTATGGGTATGGTTTTATTGCGTGCATGCTAATTTTTTTCTGCATCATAAAGATATGTATCTATGGATCATTGTACTCTTATTGCCGAATCATTTGATGAAGATATATGAAGAATAATTTGCAAGGGTTTTCCCTGTAGTGGGCTTTGCCCTGGTCTCAGACCAATCTTGGCATCTCTATGTGTTCATGCTTCTCTTCCTTTGATATTTTTACTTTCCACTACTTAGATGATGATGATGATGGTATTGTTCTTTCTGCATAGTTTCATATTTTGATGATTAATAATACAGATCTGTACAAAGGTATAATTATTTGGGATGAATGTAACATGTTAATGATGAAATGTAACTATCAAAGTAAAGAACAATGCCGCTTTATGAAAAATTAAAATGGTATCAGAGCCGGTGGAAGAAAATCCATAGATATCACCCCAAAGAGACACTTTTATGAAAGCAAGTAGAGGATGGTAGAGACCTAAAAGAATTCTTGGGTATAAAGAAAACCCTAGGAAGTTAGTGGATAAGGGTTTGAGAGAAAACCTGGTTTATGGTAAAGTCTTGAGATTTGGTATATGAAACCCTCACATGGTCTATAAGGAGATGTTCAAGTACTTGGGATCGATTTGATAGTTGACATGGTTATTGATAAAGTTGTTGATTGAAGGCAACATTGTCTTATGGCCTATGGATGGCTCTTAAAGGTTGGTTCAAGAGGGAGAGGATCATCTCTCATTGAAGATAAGTATTCATTTATTTATAACCCTTACTCTTTTTTATGCTTATGGATCTAACTTCTATGATTATTGTTTCTAGTCGTTACCTCCTGAATGTATAATTGAGCACCTGGATATATCTAACCTCTGTGATGAGATGTGATGAGTGGATTCCTCTTAAGGATGTTTGGAGATATAGGAAAGATGGCTATATTTGGAAAATGAAATATAGATAGATTTGGAAAAGGAAAGATATCTAGATCTAGAAAAGGAAATATGGCTAGATCTGAAAAAGGTAAATAGGCACTTGTGCACTACAAGCTACGTATGTGAAGGTGCATAGGTAATACCGCAAGGCATGCATGGTATATTATTTTAATGTTATGATTCAGCTACAACATTGGATGTTTAGGTAATCCCTATGGTATATTGAGAATTTATACGTCTCAGATGGCTTATGCATGCATATGGATGATTGGGATTTATGTTTCCTATAATGAAATGGTGCACCTAGTATTGAATGTTTTTATCATGATGATCTGCTTGACTCTACAAGAGTACTTATTGTTGATCTTGGATATAATGGCATATCTTGATGTGTGGCTAACATCTATTGCTTTTGAGATCATGATTCTGACTCCAGTGGATGGTACTCTTGAATCTTGATACACATAAGATCTGTTGGATCTCTTATAGAAGGTTACCTCATTTATATGGTGTTGATAATGTGCGTGATAAGCATGATGAAAGCTAATAGAAAAAGAGTGATTGCACCTTGTTGGTTTATTAATTAACCTAACTTGATCTTATTGATTATGATATGCATGGTATTGGCAACCGTGATGATAAAGGCATATTTATGAGATTGATGTTTCAAATCTTTGACTATCTATGATTATAGCATGCGGTGAAATTAAATTCTCTAACTTAATGTATTTTTATTGAGACCTTAAGGTTGTGTTGTCACATCAGACTGTCGCCCTGATCTTTCAAGTCCAACCCTTGATGAAATATTGATGACATGATATTGATGATCATTATAGATATGTGTTTATGATCTAATAGATTTTTTACTGCATGATCCCTATAAAGACAGGTTGATGACATGAATGAATTGGATTCTCATTCAGAGGGAGAACATATCTCCTAAAAGATTATTTTTCATGTGCCGGTATATGTTTTATTGAAATATGATTTGTGAGTGTTTGAAATTGGTTAATCCACAGCAGATATCTGAGCCTCATTCACACAAAGGAAGGATCATAGATGTGACTATGCTCGAGAGACACAAAATTGGAGTTTTGTACAATGAATTCAGTCTATAATTTGAATCCATTTTGTCTTGTCATTGTGAATTGATTTCTGGAATTGTTGGAATTGAGCATGAAATCAGATGGTCAGTTGGAAGATGTCAGTTCTGCAGATGTATTGAAGATGCCAATAATATTTCTCAGCTGGGAAAGTTCGTATGTCTGAACCGAACTTGTGTGTATTGATACATTCATAAGGACATGTCATTATGTTTAAAGAGCGTGCTACATGTTTTGACTGATTGATTCTGATATTTTTGACATGTTTCTTAATGATTGGGATAGGTATAGAATTATATCACACATTTGGATTTGGCATGATTTTATCTAGTGATAGTTGATTTTCCCAGATGAATATGTTATGTGGATATAGTGATATTTAGTGTCGTATGTGATTATAAAAACGTATGGTTCTGTATCAGTCTCCTTGTTCCTAGCACAATGGTTGTTGTGAATTAATATGAACATGCATGACTTAATCTTGATGTATATGCACTTACATATAATGACAGAAATGGCCTAAAATGATGTCATGTTAAATTCTAGACTTGAGAGCTTGACATGAAATGAATTCAAGACTTGATGTGTGCTCTACCTGTCTTTGGTTGAAAGAATTGATACTATGAAATCAATGTCTTTGATAATAGTTTTGATTGGCTTATAAATTTTGATGAGCTGATTTTATTGACACAAACTTGATTTTTGTAAGGTAGGTTATGCAGGCATGGTAAGGAATTATGATCATAGAGAGTGTTGTGTGATGCAAGCTCCTTGATTCAGATTTGTTTATAATTGACTATTATCTGGTGAAGTCAGGATAATGAGTTCCAATTTATGGCCTTGATTTTGATTATGGATTTGATTATATATATATTGATAGTCTATCCTTGACAAGTGATAAGCCTCTGAAAATTTATTTAAGAGGGAGATGGATTCTAAATATCGTAATGATGTATCATGGCATGATGAATTGATTTCTGGAATTTGGGAAAACAATTCCATATTGAAATACTAATGAATGTCTTTGTGTAATGTAAATCCTTAGACACTTTGATTTAAAGTCCAAATGTTGATTGAACATGACATGGAATATGTTAGTTGGTTGAAGCATTGATGTTTCATTTTGAACATCCATTTGTATATGATGTGTATAAAACATGATTGAATTCATGATTGAGCTGCTTCATTAAGGATTTCCACCAAACATCTTTTGAAATACTTGCATGAAACATTATAATTTTAAAGGTTGAGATATTTCTCCCATGATATGTAGCTGCGTGAATGAATGAATGATGTTTGGGATTAGTATTGATTAGCACATTTGGATGTTGCCTTAGTATGAGATATTACATGATATCTTGGATGAAAGGTCCATAGCATGACCGAGCTGGTCAGGTACAATGCTACTAGCAAGGCTAGTTGTGAGGCATGATGTAGAAGCTCCTTAGAGAGCTCATCGATCATGATCTGGATAATACATGGATACACTATGATGAAATCCCAAATACGTATAGTTGGGACTATAATTTCTCCATTTATTTGATACAATGTAGTTGTTTGAGACAAGCTTAGGCTTGTGATTGAAACCTCTGTGAGAGGGAGAATGATTATAGTATCCATATGTGGTTGAAAACTCCGTGAGAGGGAGAATGATTATGGTATCTTGTTGTGATTTACATGATTATGTATGTTCTAACATAGCGCTTTATTTTATGTCCTGTAGGAACAAGAATCAACAGATACTAGATAAGAGCAGCGTTGATTGAGGACATTGAGCCAACTCTTCCTTTATGTTTGAGCTCCCAGAATGAGGAATTGAGATAGAGGGCTCTTGAGGTTGAGGGAACTCTGGAAAATAAGGAGTATTACCTATATTTTACCTATGGTTTAGAATGTTTCTCCCCTATCTTCATAGGGTCAGAGAATTCTACCCCTCTATTTGGTGTTCGTAGAGTATACCCCATTTGGCATCATACCGACAAGTAGGGCTTGTTGGGAATACCTCTCCGTTTGGCCAACGTTTGAGAATGCTTGGATGCGTGTGATCCTTACCTCTTGGTAATTTGGGTATCTCATCCAATAAATATTATGATGCAGGTGTTATACCACATGACTATTGAGGTTCATCGATGGGAAGATCACTAGGAAATAGGATGAATTGATATAACTCTATGTAGTTCCAGGTTGATAGTGCACTCCCTGATGTAAGCCCAAGGTCGAGATAGGCTCCCCTGCGTAGATGAATATCCTATTCATATATATGGGGTTGTAGAGGTATAGCTCCCCCATGAGATTCTGGGTCGAGATGCGCTCCTCGTTGCGGTTACAGGTTGATATGTGTTCCATGTTGATGTGCTCTCCAATGTTGATTAGTGAGGATATTTTGGGTAGTAACTCGATAGAAGGGATTCCAGAATGATAGCCTGATGGATGAGGGGTGGCAGCCTAAGCTCCCCTCCGATGAAAAATTATTCTTCTAGATCCAAGAATGTTCAGCATACAAGAAAAAATAATCAATAGATAAGTTAAAATAAGCATGAAGTGTACATTGATGATTTATAATGAGAAAGGTTCACAGCATGACGACTACATGAAAAATATGTTCAGTGACAACACATGATGATGCATGAATATCAGAATTTCCTATTGATCGATGAACATATATCAGCAGATTAAGCTGCGCTGTGATGACACCATGATGCTGAGAAGTACAAGCAGAGATTGCAAAGTGGAATTATTCCTAGTTGAGAGGGAGTGTTAATTTTTGCAACTAGGGTCAAATTCCACTACAGAAAGCTCAAATGATTAATATAATAATTTAATTATATTCCTCATTTCGAGAGGATCAAAATTGACCTATAGATCACCCTAATTAGTTAAGAAGAATTCAAGCTATGAATTATTTTATTATTTTATGGGTTGACCTAACTGCATGTTGATCCAGTCAAAGCCCCAAGCTGTTCCTCACAAAGTTATAAATAGATGCGACCTCAAGCTCATTTGTACAATTTATCAAGTGATATATGATTTGTGTCCATTAGTTTGTTTCGTCCATTTTTATGTCTTCTTGGCTCACACAGGTACGTCGAGAGGAGCTCACACAAAGGGTCGGGATCATAGATGTGATCATGCATAAGATGGATGATATAAAATAGTCATGGGCAGGAAGAGATGAGGAAGCGACCTAGGTAAGAAAAACCCCAGGATGGGTGTGTTTTACCCATGACCAAGGACCTCAGAGCCACTGGCTCAACTTTTTAAGGGTGCAGCCTAGCTTCTGAGATCAGATCAAAATGATCTGAAGCACAACTACAGGCACAAAGTGTTGTGGTAGCATCTGAGAGCCCCAAATATGCGAGCTAAGTGTGTTAAGGCCACGACTCAGAGAATTACTAGGCATATCTAACTTGATTCACCTTTATTTGGTTGCGCAGTGCCTCGATACATAATTTGTTCAGTCACAATTGCATCAGAACAATCATTGACAGTCTCCTAGATTCAAATCTAGGACTTCAGAGTTGAGATCACTTGGTGGTCTATCAGATCCATGTTTTGGTATTAAAGATCTGCTGATATGTAGATCAAATATTTTTGTTTCCACTGTAATATGTATTTATAGTCCTCGTTTAGTATCAACTATATTCATCAGTTTTCTACAGCTAGTGTCAGTGCATTTCAGTTCTCAGATTCAGTCTCCTTCATGCAAAAGCATGGGTATGGTTTTATTGCATGTATGTTATTTTTTTTTTTTTTTTTTTTTTTTTTTCTGCATCGTAAAATTATGTATCTATGGATCATTGTAATCTTGTTGTTGAATCATTTGATGAAGATCTAAGAAGAATAATTTGCAAGGGTTTTCCCCATAGTGGGTTTTTCCTTGGTCTCAGACCAATCCTAGTGTCTCTATGTGTTCATGCTTCTCTTCCTTTGATATTTTTACTTTCTGTTGCTTAGATGATGTTGATGATGATGGCATTTTTCTTTATACATAGTTTCATATTTTTATGGTTAATAATACAGATATGTACAAAGGTATAATTATTTGTGGTGAATGTAACATGTTAATGATGAAATGTAACTATAAAAGTACAGAACAATGCTTCTTTATGAAAAATTAACACACATGAAGGAAGATGTATGCATATATCTGGTAATTTTTTTAATAGATATGTAAAGCCATGTCATCACTTAGTTGCATATAGAATGGTTGGAATGCTATATCTCATGAACATGATTGAAGAAGAAGGAACTCTTCCTTATGAATGACACGTGAAGGTGTAAAAATATGCCTTGAAATATTCTACATTATGACATGATAGAATCAATGTCTTATGACCTCATATGAGGTGGTATAGAAAAAAATTCTCTATGCAAGACAGGTTATGTATAGAAGATCTTGAGGAAGCAGTATATGGAGAAGGAAGAGTTCGTGCAGCTACTTAATAAACATCTAATATTAAAAGGATTAGCTATGACATATCCATGAATAAGTTATGAATACCTCATGTAGAATATAAGGAAGTGGGCCATAAGGTTTCTAGTAAGAAGGAACTATGTATGGAGATGTTGAAGATTGGAGTAGGTGAAGAAGTTATGAAGACCCTGATAAGTATGATGAAGAAGGATAACCTCAGTAATGGAAGATTTTGAGGTGGATTCTTAAAGAAAAATGTTGATATTGAAAAAACATATGTCATGATGAAGGGCCATCATGAAGAGTTAATTCTATTTTTTATATTCATTTTTTTATTTTTTGAAAGCATCTGGTTGAATTGGAACAAGGCTACCAACAGAGGTAGTAACAATGTTACCGATGAAATAGGTAACCGCAATGTTACCTACTTTTTTTTGGTAGCATAAAAAGCACCCGATTTTGAAAAGTGGTGATGCAGAATCACCATTTATTTTTTTTGTGCACATTTTTGACACTCTAATATTTTTATTTATGAAGTATGAATATTTGTTTTGAAATGTTAGCGATTTTCATGCTAATTTTGAAATGTATTGATGCAGCATCAATTTTTTTTTTTTTTAGAGCGATGATTTTCATGCTAATTTTGAAACGTATTGACGCTGCATCAACCCTTTTTTTTTAGAGTGGTGATTTTCATGTTGGTAATAAAACACAAAACTTGGATAAAAAATATATATAAAAACAATAAAAAAACCAATAAAAATGTAAAAAAAAAACAAAAATAGCTCGTAAAAATAAAAAATTTCAACAAAAATAAATAAAAATAACACAAATATTTGAAAATTATATGAAAGGAAATGACAAAATTAAAAAAAAAAACACATAATTTAAAGAAAAAAAAAAACAAAAATTGACCCAAAAAAAAAAAAAAAAACATCAAAAACATTTTTTTCTAACTTATTAAAAAAACCATATAATAAAAATATATATATATATATTTAAAAAAAAATTAAAATTTAGATAAAATTAAAAAAAAAAAAAAAAAAATTAAAAATTTAAAATAAAAAAATAATAATAATAAGAAAAAAAAATACAAATTTTAAAATTAACAAAAAAAAACAAATTAAAAAAAAAAAGAAAAAAAAAAACAATTAAAATTGAAAAAGAAAATAAAAATAAAAAAACTATCATTAAAAAACAAAAAAAATGAAAAAAACCACGTGCAAATAATTAAAAAACAAATATACATAAATTTAGTGTTTTTTTTTTTAATGAAACAATTTATAGATTTTAAAAATGAAAAACTAAATAAACGAAAAAATTTAAAAAAACAATTAAATTAAATTAAAATTAAAAAAAAATTAATAAATAAAATTAATAAAAATTATTAAAAAAAAAAGCAAAATTTAATAAAAATTATTAAATAAAATAAAATAAAAAATAAAAAAATAAAAAAATTATTTTAAATAATAAAAAAAATAATAATAATTTTTTGAAAAAAAAATAATAATAATAAAAAATCAATTAAGAAAAAAACAACAGGGGTGGTGGTGGTGGGGGCGGCGGGCACAGCCCGCCCGCTGGGCGCCGGGGGTCGGCCGAGCGGCGCCACGGGGGCGGCCCGACGGGCCTCAGGGCTGCCCGACGGGCCCACCACCTCCACCCCTGTTGTTGTTGTTGTTGGTTTTTTTTTTTTTTTTAATTAAATTTTATTATTTTTTTTGTTTTATTTAAAATAAAATTTGTTTTATTTTATTTATTTATTTATTTTGTTTTTAAATTTTATTATTTTTTTGTTTTTTTTTTAAATAATAATTTTGATTAAATTTTGCTTTTTATTTTATTTTATTTAATTGATTTTTTTTTTTTTAAATTTCATAATTTTTCTTTATTATTAAGTTTTAAGTTTAGTTTTTTAATATAATTTTATAAAATTTAATAAATTTTGTATTTTTTTTAAATTTATTTGGATTTAATATTGTTTTTTAAATGTTTTACTTTTTTTTTAATTAAAGTTAATTTTTTTAAATTAATTTGTTTTTTATTTTATATATATATATTCAATTTTCCATTTTTAATTGATTTTTAAAGTTTTTTTTTTTTTTTTTTTAAATTTATTTGTTTATTCATTTATTTATTAAAATTTAATATTTTTGTTTTTAAATTTAATTTGTTATTTTAATATATATATATATATATATTTTAATTTAATAAAATCTGATATATACATATTTTAATTAAGTTCATATATATATTTTATTTTTTATAATTTAAATTAATTTTATTTTTTATAGTTTATTTGTTTTTTTAATATATAATGTTTTAAATTTAATATTTTCATTTTATTTTATTTTTAATTAATTTTTCATTTTTTTACTTTTAATTTTAATAATGTTTTTTTTTTAAATTTATTAAAATTTAATATATTTCCTTAAATTTAATTTTTTGTTTTAAATTTAAATTTATTTTTATTTTTTATTTTTTAAAATTTTTTTTATTTATTTATTTTTTAAATTTAATAAGCATTTTCTTTTTTTTTTAAATTTAATTTATATATATATATATATATATATATATATATTATTTAATATTTTTATTTTGTTTTTATTTTTATTTTTTAATTTCTATATTTTTTTAAATTTTAATCTTAAATTTTTTTTTCCTTAAATTTTAGGTTTTTTTTTTAATGTTTGAATTAAAATTTTTATTTTGTTTTTATTATTATTATTATTTTATCTTCATATATTTTTAAATTTTAAGCTTTTAAATGTTTTTATTTTTTAAATTTATTTTTTTTCTTAAATTTTAGGTTTTTTTTAATGTTTGAATTTTAAAAATTAAAAATGTTAAGCTTTATTTTTAAAAATGCAAAAGTATGACATACTTTTTTTTGTTATTCCAAAGATCAACTCTGGTTTTGTTTTGAGGGTGAAAAGTTGACCTTTTCAAGAAACAATTTTGTTTTTACCATAATTTTATAAAATGTTGAAATTTGACCTTCAAAAAAAACAAAGTGCGTTCTGGAATACACACTTTTTGTTTTTGGTGTGTTTTTTCATGTTTTTTTAGTCTTTTTGGGCTAGAGTTCCCGTTTTGAGGCCAGGTTACCTATTTGACCGGTAACAATGTTTTGTATAAATTTACGTAGATGATTGTGAGAATAACATGACTTGGAAGAGGTAGCAGTATGAATGAGAGCTAGATGATGACAAATAAGGTCACTTTACGATGAAAATAAGGATGACATGAATAGCATTTATTGGTTCAACACTATGTTCCGTTGAATAAGATGTCCAAAGCCATACAATTAAGTTATAGAAGAAGAATGATCCATCATGTAGAATTTGAAGTTTATTCATGACATGATGATGCAGAAAGAGGAGTCCTATAAGCAATTAATGGTACCATGATCTCCATGGAAGAATAGATAGTTTTTGTTGGAAACAAGTCCCTAGTTAGGAGGGAGCGTGAGTATATTCCTTTCATGGAAAGGAATGAGTATATCCTCTCTAGTTGAGAGGGGGAGATAGATAGATAATTCTTGTCTTCACATCATGAAGAAATAATGGAGGATTGGGTAAGCATATGAGATCGATACTGATACTCTTTTAGGATGTGGTAGGTCATACAATAGGTAAGAGTAGTTGAATGGGTTATTCCTTGAGGATGTGTAAATCCAAGAAGGGAATGGTCCTAAAAGCACATAGCTTGTGAACATTTGGATGGGATATGTTCCTTGAGAGACAACGATGAAGGTGTCTATATATCATATTCTCCCCAAAATAGTGCTCTAATCTAGTGTAGAGATGGAGTTGTTAGTTAAGGGCTTCCTATATGACGATGTTGGTTGATATGATGAATGCACTTATGTAAGCTGAAAAAATAGCTTGTGAGATGGCTTACCAATCTGAATCTTCTTAGGAGTATTCTTTAGTATGAGAATGTCCATGTACCTTCTATGTATTATGAATACCTCCCCAATTAAGAGGACATTTTGAATTTTGTAAATAGATTTGATCTTCATAATATCTTATGTATTATTGATTTTATGTAAAAGAGAAATAAAATTTATTATTATTATTTTATAGCATGGGTTTCATGCTCTAGGTCAGTTTATTTGTAGGTTAAGCACCCATTGTGTGCTTCTAGGGATTTATCATAAAGTCTAAGAGTAAAAATATTCATTTCCATTTGTAATAAACCCCATTGAGCATCTTGTACCAGGTCAAAATAATTTATTTTGAGTCAAATTGTGTCAAACGGTCCCTCCAAGACCAAGTCGGCCTGCAAAGAAGAAGTCAACCTCATAAAGGGAAATTTGAGCCTCATGAAAAGGTATATATAAGTGCATTCAACCTCATTTGAAGGAGAGTATCTAAGGAAGTTCGATCACAAGAAGGAATAAGCCTAAAGGAAAGAGCGAAGAACGAGGTTAAGAAGAAAAGAAGTTGAAATAAGAAAAATCGAAAAATTTGGGCCTCTCTCTCACGTGTGGAAAGTTACAACTATGGTTTTTGTAGTCACAAAATCACATTGAAGTTATAATAAAGAAGTTGAAATACTATTCCTAACTTGATCAAATCTTAAGGTCAATATCTAAGGATGTTGATGGTGTTGTATACTACCAAAAATACAGGGGGTCTCCCCAATGTGAAGTCCCAATTAGACCTCACATTGTTTGGAGTAAGCACCCCATCCAAAGTATCAACCTGACCACCATAACACAAAGGTTCATCTTGGTTTCAATGGATAACTTTATAGATTATATACATAAACCTTGAACAAGCAAGTAAGTTGACAATGTGACACACTGATTGAAATGTGTAAAAGGAGACCTTCACAAGCGGGATACAAAAGTGAGTCTATAGAAGGAAGTAATAGCACTAACCTAAGAGAGACACATGAGAAAAGAAATATTTTTTAGTTATCTAGAGAAATAGTTGACTTAGACACTATTATCACTCCACAGGATCTCTAAGGCTGAGAAAGAGTTCAAACAGAGGTAACCACTGATTAATATTTTATCTTGGTAGCTAGCCCTACCAAACCAGAGAGGGCTCTCTCTACAAATTCACAGCCAAGGGGGCTGGATGAATTAAGGTTTTAGGCTAGGTATGAGTACTGGGGTTTGTTTGTTTGAATTGGTTTGCTGGATGAGTGAATTACGTCAAAGAGGTTAGGTCAGGGAAAACAAGATTAGGATTGTAGTCCATTCAATGGGGAAAGGTAGGTAGGAAGGCTAACACTTTAGGTTTTCAGGGTGAGATGGATCATACTAATGAGGAGCTAGAAATAGAAATACCATGCATGTATTCTTTCTAAATTGAAGAGAATGAAAAAAACTATGAATATTTTCCCAAAACAGAGCATAGAAGACGTATTCTTCTTATCAAATTGAAATCATCATATAATAGAGATGAAATGGATCATGAAGACAAAAAATTAATACATATGTAACATAATAAGACACTATGCTAAATTTCCATACCATAGGTATCCCAAAGAAATAGCTACAACTCTTTCATTAATTTTCTGCCAAATACTGATTACACTAGAGTCTTTGATCAATGCAACAACATCCAACATGTCAAATGAGTCAAAAAGTACAAGATATAGACCTCAAAACAACTTCTCCCAAACCAGGGGTCGAATCCCTGAGTGGAGGATCAATTCCACCAAAAACTAAAATGAAACCTTGAGTGTAGGGAGGTCAAACTAACTCATCCCTCACTTTTTGGAAATTGATTCATTACATCTCATCAAAAGTTTTCACCTAATGTATTTACCCCTAAGTAAGTCTAAAAACATCAATATTAAATTTACATCATGAATTAAATTAGTAAAAACACCACTTGTCAAGGTGAAAATGAAAAAACTGAGAAAATTTGGAAACATCAACAAACTCGGAAAATTTGTCCAAAGCGCAGTGCCAAGGTGAAAAGCGTAGTGCCAACTTCAGCTCCATTTTTTAGGGGGGTCCATGTGTCCAAATTGAGATCAAGATATCTCATTGGAAAGATTGTCTAGTATAGTTTCCAGATCTATGCTCACTTTACAAAATGGTGTTGATTTGACCCTACCAAAGTTGATTCTCCCGAGACTGGTCAAAAGCGCGGTGCTAGCCTCCAAAACAAGGAAGAAATGTGATTTTTTGGGTGTTTTTTGACATTTTGACTGCTTTGGCCTTCTGAATCCAATGGTGCTTTCATTTTTTCCATTGTAGGTCCTTAGAAAAATTGCAACGCCTAGGGCGTTGTGCTTTTGACAGTGTGACTGTGCAAAACTGCCAAAAATGCAAAAAATTCCAAAATTTACCAAAATTTCTCAAATTTCTTCAAGATTTATTTTGTGTGAGGCTGATGAGGTATGTCAGGAAATTAGTGATGCCTCAACAAGGATATCAAGCTTATCCCCTTTATTTTTCTTGGTTAGGGTTTCAAGTCTTGATTTGGCCTTTTGGAGCTTTGACCTTGCAATTTGATTTCTCTTGTAGTAGTGTTTTGCCATATTCCTTTGTAAATAATTCTCCTTATTTGACTTCTCCAGGAGCTTCTCAATATGCTCATTGGACCTGTCAATCCAATGCTCCCGGTTCTCATTGACCATAATGGCAAACTGCTCATTTAAAGTGAGATGATTGGCAAGTTCAACCTCCTTTTGCCTCTCTAGTTCTAGAACTCTTTTCAGCCCTCTAGTCCTAGGTCTCTTTCTTGGCACTTGTTCTTCTTCTTCATTTGTTTCAACATACCTCTCATAAGCCTCATCAAGCAAAGTCTTTTCCTTGTTTTCTTCTCTCTTTTTCTTGAGAAGTTGCAACTCCATGATTACCTGCTTGGTTTTGAGTTGTTGATTTTCCTGATCATAGTATGAAATCACAAAATTAGATCTCTCTAAGTTGGTATGAATCTCCCTAATTTGGGCATCCTTCTCCTTGAAAATCGCACTGGAAAGCTCACGATCATGCTGCTCATCCAAGTCAACAAGGTCAAAATCTGCTTCTGTCTCATGGAGGTCTTCCTCCTCATGAATGGCTTCTTCATGTACATCTTCCTCTGCCATCTTTTGTTTACCCTTTTTTACCTGCTTTGCTGATGAAGAAGGTAGGGCTCCTCCCACAATCTGTGGGGAAAACACTTGCCTATGCCCTCTCTGATATGTCTTTGCCAATATGCCCAATTCAACCCTCTTAGGCTTGTTGACCATAGCTCTGCTTGGTGACCCAATCTGAACATGAAATGGTGATGATGGTGGTGATGGTGATGAAATAGGTGAAGTGGACTGAGGTGGAGGCATAGATGTAGAAGGATGAGATGAAGAAGGCACATCTTCAGTATTTGGAGCTTATGGATCGGTGAAGATGTCATTGGCAATGAAAGTGTCCCATGAGATGTTCAGCTGGTCAAGGTGATGGAGGACAATGATCTTGATCAATGAGTGGTGGAAGAGGCTATTCATCTACTGGTCATTCTCTTTTGTACAATGAATGACATTTTCTATTCTCCTGAATAGATAGTATGGGATATTGAGCAATCTTACTCTTGTGAAGTGCATAAGCAGTCTAATATGGTATGTGTAGAGCCTAGAGAACCTTCCTTCACAAGACAAGTACTTTATGATGATTTTCATCATGGGGGCATACCTATCAAGAAGGTATCTGAAAGGGAAGACCCTCTTCCTCTCATTTATGTACCTTGGTTTGATGAATGGTTCATAATAATGATCCTCCAAATCTTTGGATTTAAACCACTTCTCACCCATGTTTGGAATCCATGTGGTAGCAACAATGATAGATGTAGAAATAGTGAAGGTCACGCTTGCAATGGTCACTTGATTGTATTTGAGGTTTGAGATGAAGGCTCTACTCAACATAGGATGATTTTGGACCCTCTGAATCATGTTGCAAAAATCAAGGGAACCTACATACTTAAAACAACTGATAGTCATAGGAGATGCCATCAGTTCATTTGTGTTGGTGGGCTCTAGACTTAGGATTCTTCCTCCTTTGTGAGGCCTTCTCTATTCTCTATCCTCCTCTTCTTGTCTATCCTCCTCTTCCATATATTCTTTGTCTTCTTCCATAATTTTTGGTGGCCAAGAAACCCTATGGATGAGGTGGATGGGAATGGGGAGTGGAGATAGGTCTAGGGAATAGAGATAAGTCTCAGAAAATTTAGGGAGATGGGGGAAGGTATTATGGAGCTTTGGGAGGTGATAGGAGGTTGAAATGTCAGGGGAGTTGTAAATGACAATTAAATTACAAGTTTGAGGAATTGGCTGCTTAGGAATTTTAGAAGCCTAAGACTTAGGGTTTTAGGGGAAAGGGATTTAGGGACTAGGAAATGATAGTGTAGGGGTAGGGATAGGTTTAATAATGATGTAGGAAGGGATTTCAAGGTTAAAGGGAATCAATTTGGGAATGAGGAATAGAATTAGGGTTTCTTCACTAGACCAAATGCCAATTTTACTTAGGAACAAGAACACTATGAAATCAATGCTTAGGAGTGCAAGGAGGCAATAAACTTGATGTACTTACTTGATATAGGGTGTTAGAAGCAATTTTTTGAAGGTTTGGAAGAGTATGCTTGAGTTTTGGTGCTTGAAGAGCTCACTGTGAAAAAGGGCAGTGCGTTTCCCAGAAACGTAGTGCCCGTTGAGGAAAATTACAACGCTTCCTGCTAAAAGCGCAACACCTATTGAGAATGTTGAGAATGCAACACGATGATGAACTTAGTGGAAAGAAGTCGCCTTCACTAAGTGGGCCCGAAGGCTATTTTTGGTGCAAAGTCTATTTTTAGACATATGGATCATGTTCTATGAGTTGTAGGATGCTATTTGTGGATGGTTGGTCAAGTCGGAAAAAATAGATGGACTTATATTTTTAGAAATACTGGGCGGAATCTATTTTTAGATTGCCAGTCTAAAAATAGAAATGTCGAATATTATTAGCTCTTAATAATATTTGGACTCTAAACATTATCTTATCCTCTTGGATCACTTCAGTTAAGTGCACAGATGTGGCACATGCAGCTGACAGAAGGAATTATGCTATTCCTGAGGGTTTAGTGGAGCTATTGCATGGAGACTTCAGTTAGAACTTAGGTGACAGAGTTTGGTGGAGTTGATTGAGGAGTTAATGAGGTTGTGTTCAATTTAACTCAGTTAAACATAGTTGAGCTAGTTGTATCTAGTCTAACTGATTGATACATTAGTGAGATTAGTGTGAATTAATTATTAATTAATTCACTAATTATTAAATCATAAATAAACTAAATAATACATCAGTTAACTTCAGTGCATGGACAGTTTCAGTGGAGACCAATGGAGAGGTAGGTGAAAGAGCAAGTGTGACTATCAGTTGTGACCATACTAGTGCATGAGTTTGCACCACACATTGATGGAGATGCCAATGAGGATTGCGCAGTGCATTCCAGGTGGATTCAAACTCAGTCAGAGCCATTTATTCATCTTGGATTGCGCAGTAGAGGCAGGATAACAGGTGGAGCAGATTGGAGCATGTGTTTTGTTAGATCTGAGCTTGTGTAGTGTCTAACAATTGGAGATTGTACTGAGAGCTTGTGAGGAGTTTGTACAATGATTGTTACATGATCTCTATCATTATAATATACATATAGTTGGGGGTTTTCAGCTTTAAGCTTTCCCATAAATACTGTGTTTATATGTGTGATTGTTTATGGTTTTAATGTGCGCCTGCGATTGTTTATATTTCCGCAATTAATGATCAATAGTAGAAGAGGTTATGTATTATGCATGAAGCTCAAATAGTGTATGATCAGGATAATCTTGGTGAATAATTTAACAGTTATTCAAATTTCTACAGAGAAAGCACAACACCACCCTCCAGAAAGCACAATGCAACAAAATTTTCCCTTTGACCCTGCAATTCGAATTTCTGAACCAAGGGGGTGTGTGTTCGATGGATGCAAGCATAAATGAGCTTCTTTCTTGTTTTGTGGTGGTCTTTATAATTGATAATTTGAATGAATTGGGCCTTGGGACCCATGTTCTCTTCTTATCATTCACTTTTCACTTTGAAACTATAACTTTGCGTTTGAATTTTTTCTTTGACAAATTGATCATTTAATGACTTTGAGAAATATTTGAATTTGACATTTTGATGCTTTGACATGTTGGAACTCTGAGTTAGAAGCTTGGGAATCATGAACTTATTACATTTAGAATGACATAAAATTACATAATGAAAATTAAAAATTACATCTTAAAACCAAAATTATATGCTGGAACAAGATTTTTTCTTTAAAAATCATCTTCATATGGTGAAGAGATGTTATTTGATCACCCTTTACTTGCTGGTCTTATGAAATGGAAATAAAGTTTTATTTGGACCTTGGAAACCCTAATGACCTAATGAAACCTTGGCTGACCTAATTTCGTGATGACATGACTAATACGATGACATGATTACTTATACCTCATGACTAATGTGCATTCAAAAAGGTATGAAAGTATGCCAACAAGTAATCAAATTTAATGGAGAGTTATGTTTTTGGGCTAGGGATACCATTAGTGACTAAATTTTTGAATGCAAACCTAATGGAATGATAAAAAATTCTGAATGAGACCCTAATATGATATGAAAAGAGAAATTTTGATCACTGATGGCAGGATGCAAATACTGACACTAACATTGGCCTTATTGGGGATGATAGCTCTGAAAGAGGTGTGAAGAACATAGTAGACCAGAGAGACTTATCCATTGGTCCAATATGGTCAAAAACTCAAACTAATAAACGTGATTGAAAAATGATAACTCAGATGAAGTAGACTGACTCAAGACAAACTCAAAATTGACTTAATACTGACTTACTTGACTGAAAAATGAACTTTGAAAATATCAGAAAATCAGTGAAACTCCATGGCCTTCACTTCGGGCTCTGAACCCCAGTGATTCTCCACTTCATACTTGCAGAAAAGGTAAGGTGCTATTTACAATGAAATGGGAAATGTTTGAGAAATGTGCTTTAGAGAAGATAGTGCTTAAGGAACCTACCATTGACTGGTCCTCCTAAGCACTCTTTTCCATTCATCTCTTCAAGAAAATAAGAATTTTGTCCCCGAGAAGCTGAAATCTAATATGGCCCTTTCCATAAATTCTCAACTTTACCATGCTTACCCTTATCCTCATTTCTGGCATCCTAGTGGAGTACTACATCTCCAACCTTGAAGTTGTCTTCCTTTGTTTTTCGATCATAGATCTTCTTTATCTTGTCACGGAGTTTTGAAGTATTCTAAAATACCTCATCTCTCATCTACTAAAGGTGGATCATTTGATTAATCCAACGCTATATGTCATTTTCCTCAGTCCCTGCTTCTTGCAACAATTTCATAACCGAGACTGCTAATGATGAAGGAAATATAGTATCGACACCATACACATCTTGAAAGGGAGACATTCCAATAGACTTCTTACTACTCACTCGGTCTGTAGATTCTTATACCAATTCTTTTTATTTTCCTCTAACAATTTCTTAATGATACCGATCAAGGATTTATTAGAGGACTCCGTAAATCCATTACCTTGCGGGTAGTAGGCTATAGAGTGTCCCAAATTGATGTTATATTTGTCACAAAACTCAGTCATCTTCTTAGACTTGAATGTTGTCACTTATCTGTGATAATATTAGTAGGAAAACCAAAACGGGACAAGATATTAGTTTCTAAAAACTGAATGATGACATAATCTATTGCTTGCCTAGTCGAGATCGCTTTGATCCACTTTGTAAAGTAATCTGTGGCTGTCAATATCCTCTTGTGTTGTGTGGATGATGTTGGGTGAATCTTGCCTATGAAATCTAGGCCCCACTGCTGAAATGGTGCATGTACTGAAATAGGTTGTAGAGTTAATGGGAGAAGCTTTCTTTTACCCTGCAAAATTTGACATTCGTGGCAACTCATTACTATTTTGTACACATCTGCAAAAAGTTTCGACCAATAATATCCCACTCTCAATATTTTATTGGCTGTGGTATTCCAATATAGGTGGCCCCCACAATATCCTTTGTGGAAGTCATTCATCACTTCTTTATATTCTTCTTCGACCAAACATTTCAGCAAAACTCCTCCAGGATCCTTCCAGTTAAGTGCATTGTCCAATATGCAATACTTGGAAGCTTTGAGCTTCAAAGATCTACCTTGAATCTTAGTTATGCTTGGAGGAGGGTTTAGGTGTTTCAAAGCATAGATAATATCAGAATATCATGGAGATGAAAAAACGATATCAGATACCTTAATGAGATTCACTTCTTCTTCGTTACCAGACAAGGATGAAATTAGTTTGATGTATAGAGCATGGAGGTTTGCCTTAGCCGTGAGCTTGGCTAAGCCCTGACCTTTGATCAACTTGGAGGGATTGATCTCATGGTCGTATTCTATTAATGCTGCTATCCATCTCCCTCTCCTACCTTCTAGGTCTGTCCGCATGAGAGCCTCTTTTACAACTAGATTAGGCACATAGGCAAGAGTATATGAATGTAATATGTAAACTTTGAAATCCTTCAATGATTTTACCAAATCCAAAGCCTGTTTCTCTATGATGTTGTACCGAAGGGCTGCATCTCTGATATTGTGAATAAAAAATGCAATTGGTAGCTCAGTTTTATCCCTTTTATGTATCAAGACAGCTGCCATGGTGTGATAAGAAGAAAATGATAATATTATGAAATCAATAGAATAATCAGAATTATTAAATTAGGGGTAGTGGTTGAGGAAAAATTTATTGAGTTGAAGGACTTCCGGGCATCTTCAGACCACTTCACATCATTATCTTTCTTCAACATATTTTTCAACTCTCTAAGATGCTAAGCCAAATTAGGGATGAATCTACGCAATAAATTCATCTTACCATTGAATTCTTGTATTTCCTTTTTGCTGCGAGGGAAATCAATCTGCTGAATTTCTTGAACACGAGAAGGGTCAATCTGGATCCCATTCTTGGAGATGATGTGATCAAGAAGTTTTCTATCCTCCATGGAAAAAAGGATTTTCTTTGGGTTGAGAGAGATTTCA
This sequence comes from Pinus albicaulis, assembly GCA_034641835.2. NCBI lineage: Eukaryota > Viridiplantae > Streptophyta > Pinopsida > Pinales > Pinaceae > Pinus > Pinus albicaulis. The sequence continues at coordinate 5,812,792 of CM076570.1, read as the reverse complement.
AACTTCTCGCATCTCTTGAAAACAATTCTTAAATGATGTAAATATTCATCATCAAAATGTGAAAACACTGTCAAGTCATCTAAATAAACAACTAAGAAAACATATTTTTCATTGGAAAATTCTATGTCCACGGCCCGCTGAAACGTGGCTCCTACATTTTTTAGACCGAATGGCATATTTGCATATTTTAACGTGCCCCAAGGTGTAGTAAATGATGCATTGTCCTAATCATCCTCGTGCACTAGAATCTGGTTATATCTCGAATAGCCATCCAACAGTGACGTTCGAGAAGAACCAACAACTCTTTGAAGGATATGATCCATTTTAGGAAGTGGATAATTTTCCTTGAGAGAGCTAGATTTCTCCAGTCTTCTTTCTTATTGGGACAAAATTCGAAATCCAATCAGAAAATATGATAGGAACAATAATGCTAGACTTGAAAAGTATGTTTACTTATTTTTCAATTGATGGCAACAATATGGGATTGATCCTTCTCAACTTTTTTCGAAAGGGATTTTGATTGGACTTAATCGAAATAATGTGTTGAATGGTGTTCTTGTCATACACCTTTAAATCTGCATATTCCCATGCGAAAACATCAGAAAATTTAGAAAGTAAATTAACATATTCAGCCTTTACCTTCGGAGATAAAGACTTGGAAAGTTTAACCATCTTTGGTTTTTCTGCTGTACCAATTTTCACGTATTCAACAACTTTTTCTGTAGGCACCAATGTAGGCTTTATTCCTACGTCATCTTTGTCAAAAAATTCTTCCAAAGGTATGAGACCTTTTGGAATGTTGTTGTCTTTCAGCTGTAGTACATCCACCTAAGTTACTTCTATGTTGTGGTCATCTTTGTCACAAATTTCATCTATGGAACAATTCTCAAATTCAGCCTCACCTTGGAGAAATTTATTTACCTGCTTATCATCCTAGAACACTTGCCAATACTGCAAGTTATCAGGAACAGTGGGCTGATGTTTCACATGAATCTCAAATTTCCTGTTTGAAAAGATGGGGAGCTTGAAATTTCTTGCAGTTGTAGCCAATGAATCTACCATGAGATTTTGACTCCTTGGCACAACTGAAAGTGTATATTCCGGAAAATTTTTCAAAATATCTAGTACAACATTCTTGTATGCTCTCATTCAAGGATGGTTAGCTTGATATTCACCTTTAACTTGCTTGATCACAAATTCTGAATCACCATGTACTGAAATTATTTTTGCACCTAGTTTCTTCAAGATCTTTAGGCTAGTAATCAATGCTTCATATTCCACCTCATCATTAGTGCAATCAAAATCTAACTTGTATGAGCATAATCCAACATTTGTAGGGACCTTACAATGCTGATGAAAAGGACTGTAGACCCAGATTCCAATGCATGCCTTGTCTTTTCCCAAGGCACCATCAAAGTCCATGGACCATAGACCATTTTCATCCTCCAAGTGTTGAAACTCTGATTTCTATTTTATCTCAACTTTCTAAACTATTTCTTCATGCTTTTCTGGACTTTCTTTTGCTTTATCTAATGGATGTTTTGAATTTTTCACTGCCTCATTTGATGGCTATTCTGATGAACTTGACATATTCTCTTTTTCCTTTTCTATAAATTTTCATATGCTATTATGAATCTCTTGAACATATTCTACTTCTATGAACTGGCTATCTACATCAATTAAGTTGCTATCATTAAACAAAATAAATGACTCTAAATATGTATGTACAACATTTATTGGATGATTGTTGAGCTTTTCTTTGCTTGTGATCATGTATTTCATCTTTGTTTCACGGTAAAATTTTCTCAATTGTCCGAAAACAGGGATGGTTGCATAAGAAAAGTCTAATTTCAATGTGCCTCTCAATTTCCCCTCCCCAAGATCTTGATAGCAACATGCCAAACCTTGTCGGTATGTCAACTACCACCACATCCATTAGAACATTCTTTGTCTGAATCTTCTCTAGGGAGACTACCAAATATTTAATGAGGCCAATACAACAGACTCTACCTGAATCGAAGGATTATAAGTCATGGTAAGAATGAGTGATATCAAGGCCCAACTTCTCCATAATGGAATTTGGCATTAGATTATGGGAGGCTCCAGAGTCTAAAATGGAATTGTGTAAAATGCATTGGTGGTTTCTTAGACTCAAGTAGAATGTGGGAACCTCACTATCTTCTAACTGACCATCAATATCAGGACCAAAAATAAGTTCGGGTTGATCATCTTGGACATTTACCATGTCGAACAAAGGATCTACTTTAAGCATTTTGGCAACATGGGACTTATACTGGTTATTCTTAATAAGCTCAGTCAAAGGAATTGACACTTTCAATTTTGAAATTTCAGTTTCTAGGCTGAAAGGAGTGGATTTTTCTACCTCTTTAATGATGATGTCTCGTTTGTTAGCATGGTACTTTGATGGAGCTTCTTTCTTCTGACTATACTTTTCCTTACTTGTTGAACTTTTAGATGGTTGATTTAACTTGCTCTAATTCATGATTGCATGCTCTTTTCCTTTAATCTGATTACTCGGAGGATTCTGCATTGTTTGAATATCTTTCTGCTGATATGCCCTCTTCTGAATGGGATTAACGGACACATCCCTGCTCCTCAGTGAGAACTTCCTTTGTTGTGAGCTAAGTGCATTCAAGTAACCTCACTGATAATCATTTGATTCGGTCTCCAACTCATGATCATTGGCAAGGAAGAAATCATCATCCTTAGGCTCATATTTCTTTTCAAAATACTCTTAATCTTCCTAAAAAACATGGGCAGACCATCAACCTTGAAAAGGATATTTTCCTCAAAATTTGTGTCTTCATCTTCTTCTTTTATCCCTTGAGCATAATTCTACTGCAAGGGTGTCCTAATTTTTTGTTGTTGTGCTAGTTTCTCAGGAGCCCATTTTTCTCTCTGCTTGATCCTTAAGTGAGGTTGTTGTTAGCCTTTAAAGTTAGGATTTTTGACCTCAGGCTATCTCTTAGTGATGGACATATTGTCAACCATTCTTTCAATAGTCCTTATCGAAGTGTCCATCTTGGCATTGGAAGATGAGGTCAATCGCTCATCTTTAATAGTGACTTTTCTCTCACCTCTGGTTCTAGCTCTTTTCATCAACATATTTTCTTCAATGTTGATTGTGTTCTTTTGCATATCTTCCAATGTAGTTGGACCTCTTTCCATTAGTTGGTACGCCATGTCTGGATCAAATGCATCTGGATAACGTATGAGAGAAAATCCTGGAGAAGGCTTGATCTCAACGAGAATTGCATTGTAAGTTCTATTGAAGTGAGTATTGAAATCTTGGACTAATTCATTAGGATTTCTCTTTATGTTCTCATACTCAGAAATCAATTGTAAATGGTTTTTCTTCACCTCCCATTGGGCTATAAATGCATCAACTAGCTAGTATGGATTGGAAATGGAATTAGAAATCAAGGATCTAAACCAAAATTTGACATCTCCATAGAAGCTTTGGGCTATAATTCTCATTTTGGCATTGCCAACATCTACTTCCTCCAATTCTATGAAGTCAGTGACCTTGACAATATGTTTTTTTGCAGATATGGTAGAATTTTAATCAAACAGGGGGAGTCTCTGGCCATAACCCTGAGGTAAATCATTAAATTGAGCAAGTAAGGTAAGTGGGGAAAATCTGGCCATGATTCCTGCTGAGTGAAGTGCTGGATTGACAATGGGATGGGTTGGCTGAATAGGTAGTGGAATAATAGTTGTAGGTATTGAAGTAATAGGTATAAATGATGAGGTCGAGGGTGAAGATGAAAAAGAAACAATTGATTGAGGTTGAGTCGAGACAAGTATTGACTCTTGATGGTAAAATTCGGTCCAGACTTTGATGTCAAGGTCTGTTTCAGGTTTAGTCTCTTCAAAAATCCAATTTTATTCAATTTTCAGAGAACTAAGATCTAACTTAGATAATGACTTGACCTTAGAGAGTCTCAAAGGATCAGAGACTATGTTGGCTAGAGAGGTTTCAGACTTATATATAAACAATGACAATTAAAATTTTAGATCATATGGTATATATTCAAGAGATAGTACTTTAGTAGGCAATGAAGTAGATCTTACCAATGGGATTGGACCTGACTGAATCTTTGTAGCTTGATATCTATGCTTCCAGAAAAGATTCTATGGATCTTCGATTGGATCAACTGGATCAGGATCAGGATTTTATCTGGTGTATCTTCTCAAAGCTAGCTCTACAATTTGGCACTGCAATTATCCAATCATCCTTTCTAAAACTTAATCCTATCATCTAAAGGATAAAATTCCAATTATTCTTGTCGTACATCCAGGGAAAATAAATATTTCATTCCCCGACAATGGCGCCAGTATGTTATCACTCCATCGGATCTCTAAGGCTGAGAAAGAGTCCAAACATAGGTAACCACAAACCAATATTTTAGCTTGGTAGCTAGCCCTACCAAACCTGAGAGGACTCTCTCTACAAAGTCACAACTAAGGTGGCTGGATGAATTAGGGTTTTAAGCTAGGTATGGGTACAGGGGTTTGTTTGTTTGAATTGGTTTGATGGATGAGTGAATTAGGTCAAAGAGGCTAGGTCAGGGAAAATAAGAATAGGATTGCAGTCCATTCAATGGAGAAATGTAGTTAGGAAGGCTAAGACTTTATGGTTTCAGGGTGAGATGGATCAGCCTGATGAGGAGCTAGAAAGAGCAAGACAATGCATGTATTCTTTCTAAACTGAAGAGAATGAAACAAACTATGAATATTTTCCCAAAACAGAGCATAGAAGATGTATTATGATTATCAACTTGAAAATCAACATATAATAGAGATGAAATGGATCATGAAGACAAAAAATTTATACATATGTAACATAATAATAAACTATGCTAAATTTCCACACCACAGGTATCCCAAAGAAATAGCTGCAACTCTTTCATTATTTTCTTGCCAAATATTGATTACACTAGAGTCTCTGATCAATGCAACAAAATCCAACCTATGAAGTGAGTAAAAAATTATAAGATATAGACCTCAAAACAACTTCTCCAAACCTCAAGGGTCGAATCCCTGAGTGGAGGAGCATTTCCACCAAAAACTGAACTGAAACCTTGAGTGTAGGGAGGTCAAACTGACTCATCCCTCACTTTTTGGAAACTGATTCATTACATCTCATCAAAAGTTTTCACCTAATGTATTTACCCTTAGGTAAGCGTAAAAACATCAAAATTACATTTACATCATGAATTACATTGGTAAAAAGGCCATTTTTCAAGGTGAAAATGAAAAAAATGTGAAAATTTGGAAATATCAGCAAACTCAGAACATTTGTCAAAAGCGCAGCCCCAACTACATCTCCATTTTTTAGGGGGTTCCAGATGTCCAAATTGAGCTCAGGATAGCTCATTGGAAAGCCTGTCCAGTCTAGTTTCTAGATATATGGTCAGTTTCAAAAATGGTGTTGATTTTACTCTCCAAAAGTTGATTCTTCCAAGACTGGCCAAAAGCGCAGTGCCAACCTCCAAAACAGGGAAGAAGTGTGCTTTTTTGGGTGTTTTTTTGACATTTTGACTGCTTTGTTGACCCAAAAACGTTTTGAAAATTTATTTTTCTGACTGTAATTGGACTTATGAATCCAATGGTGCTTTCATTTTGGCCATTGGAGGTCCCCAGTAAAAGAGCAATGCCTAGGGCATTGTGCTTTTGACAGTGTGACTGTGCAAAGCTGCCAAAAATGCAAAAATTTCCAAAAAATCCCAAAATTGCTCAAATTTCTTCTGTGGGAGGCTGATGAGTTATGCCTCAGCAAGGATATCAAGCTTTTCCCTTCATTTTTCTTGGTTAGGGTTTCAAGTCTTGATTGGTCTTTTGGAGATTTGACCTTGCAATATGATTTCTCTTGCAGTAGTGTTTTTCCATCTTCCTTTGTAAACCATTGTCCTTATTTTCCTTCTTTAGGAGCTTCTCAAGATTCTCATTGGATATTTCAAGCCAATGCTCCCGGTTCTCATTGACCATGATGGAAAATTGCTCATTTAAAGTGAGTTGATTGGCAAGTTCAGCCTCCTTTTGCCTCTCTAGTTCTAGAGCTCTTTTCATCCCTCTAGTCCCAGGTCTCTTTCTTGGAACTTATTATTATTCTTCATTTTTTTCACCATGCCTCTCATAAGCCTCATCAAGAAAATAATTTTCCATGTTTTCTTCTCTCTTTTCCTTGAGAAGCTGCATCTCCGTGATTTCCTTCTTGGTTTTGAGTTATTGATTTTCCTACTCATAGTATGAAATCACAAAATTAGATCTCTCTAAGTTGGTATGAAGCTCCCTGATTTTGGCATCCTTCTCCTTGAAAATCACACTATAAATCTCATGATCATGTTTCTCATCCAAGTCAACAAGGTCAAAAATTGCTTCTGTCTCATGGAGGTCTTCCTCCTCATGAATGGCCTCCTCATGTACATCTTCCTCTGCCATATTTTGTTTACAATTATGTACCTTATTTTTTGATGAAGAAGGTAGGGCCCCTACCACAATCTATGGGGCAAACACTTGCCTATGCCCTATTTTATATTTCTTTGCCAATATGCCCAATTCAACGCTCTTAGTCTTGATGACCATAACTCTTCTTGGTGACCCAATATGACCATGAAATGATGATGATGGTGGTGATGGTGATGAAATAGGTGAAGTGGACTAAGGTGGGGGCATAGATGTAGTAGGATGAGATGAAGAAGGCACATCTTCAGTATGTGGAGCTTGTGGAGTAGTGAAGATGTCATTGGCAATTAAGGTGTCCCATGAGATGTTCAATTGGTCAAGGTGATGGAGGAAAATGATCTTGAGCAATGAGTGGTGGAAGAGATTGTTCATCTGCTGGTCATAGTCTCTCTTTTGTACAATGAATGCCATTTTTTCTATGCTCTTGAATAGATAGTATGTGCTATTGAGCAATATTACTCTTGTGAAGTGCATAAGCAGTCTAATATGGTATGTGTAGAGGCTAGAGAACCTTCCTTCACAAGACAAGTACTTCATGATGATTTTCATCATGGGGGAATACCTATCAAGAAGGTAGTTGAAAGGGAAGACCCTCTTCCTATCATTTATGTACCTTGGTTTGATGAATGGTTCATAATATTGATCCTCCAAATCTTTGGATTTAAACCACTTCTCACCCATGTTTGGAATCCCTGTGGCAGCAACAATGATAGATGTAGATACAGTGAAGGTCACATCTGTAAGGGTCGCTTGATTGTCTTTGAGGTTTGAGATGAAGACTCTACTTTACATAGGATGTTGTTGGACCCTCTGAATCATGTTGCAAAAAGCAAGGCAACCTACATACTCAAAAAAACTAATAGTCATAGGAGAGGCCATCAATTCATTTGTATTTTTGGGCTCTAGCCTTAGGATTATTCCTCCTTTGTGAGGCCTTCTCTCTTCTCTATCTTCCTCTTATTGTCTATCCTCATTGAGGAAAAGCACAGCATTTCCTGCAAAACCACAACGCCTATTGAGAAAGCACAGGGCCACCCTCCAGAAAGCGTAGCGTCACAAATTTTTTTCCTCTGACCCTGCAATTCGAATTTTTGAACCAAGGGAGTGTGTGCTTGATGGATGCAAGAGAAAATAAGATTATTTCTTGTCTTTTGGTGGTCTTTATAATTGATAATTTGAATGAATTGGGCCTTGGGACCCACCTTCTCTTCTTATCATTCACTTTTCACTTTGAAACTATACCTTTGCATTTGACTTTTTTCTTTAACAAATTGATCATTTAATGACTTTGATAACTCTTTGAATATGAAATTTTTATGCTTTGGCTTGTTGGAACTCCAAGTTATATGCTTGGGAATCATGAACTTATTACATTTTGAATGACATAAAATTACATAATGAAAATTAAAAATTACATCTTAAAACCAAAATTACATGCTAGAACAAGAATTTCTCTTTATAAATAATCTTCATATGGTGAAGAGATGTTATTTCATCACCCTTTACTTGCTAGTCTTATGCAATGGAAATGAAGTTTTATATGGACCTTGGAAACCCTGACGACCTTGTTATCACTCCGCCAGATTCCCAAGGTTGAAGAAGGAATCCCAACAAAGGTAACCACAGACCAAGCTTTTGACTTGATAGCTAGCCATATCAAGTCAGAAAGGGCTCTCTCCAAAAAGGTCACAACCAAGAGGGCAGGAGAAATTAGGGTTTTTAGGCTAGATATTGAGTGCAAGGGTTTTTTTTATTTGATTTTGGTTGGGTTATCACTAGATGAAGAAATTAGGTCAAGGGAGCTATAGGTCAGGGAAAATGCGATAGGGTTGCAAGGATCAATGGGGAAAGGTAGGAAAAATGCTTATCACTTGAAGAGGATTGTGATGGCATGGTGTTGAGACTGAAAAGAATCTAAGAAGATCATGGGAGATGAATTCTTCTTAGACATATGCAAATAGACAAACTATGATCAATTCCCCAAAATAGAGCATGTGCAAACATGTTTTCTGATTATCTAACTTATAAGAGATCATACCATAGAAATGAAGTGAACATGAATATAATACATTCTAAAATATGATACTGAAGAAAATACAATGATAAACCATCATACCACAAGTATCCCAAAAAGTAGTTGCAATTCCTCTTTATTAGTTGGCCAAACTGAGTACAAAAGTTCCTTGATCAACAAGCAAACATGCAAACTGATTCCAACCCATGCTAAGAGTGAATAAAGGGAAGATATAGACATCAAAACAACCTTGAATCATCCTCATGGGTCTAATCCATGAGGTGAGGAAGGAATCCACAAAAATATAAATTGATAGTTGAAGTGTAGGATGGTCCAAGTGACTCACTCCTCATTACATTCAACTAATTCATTATGACTCATTAATGACTTTTACCCAATGAATCCACCCCTAGGTAACTTATCTTTTACATAATTACATTTACCATGGTGAATTAAATTGATAGTAAAATAATTTCTTGAGGTAAAACAAAAAATTACAGTGAAAAACCAAAAAAATGAGTAAATTGGCATAAGCTTCATTTTCCTGTCATAAGTGCCCTTGCTATGTCATAAGCACCCTCCATGTTCAAGGCTACTTTTGGAGGCCTTCTCGATGTCCAAATTGGTCCTAGGATATCTTGTTGGAAAGCTTATCCTGTCCTCTTTCTGAATATGCCTCCAGTTATGAAAATGGTGCTTATTTGACCCCTAAAACATGCAATCTACAAATACTGGTATAAGCGCAACGCCTAGGCAAAAACAGGGGCAGAAACATATTTTTTTGGTGGTTTTTTTCCTTTTTTCACCTCCTGAAGCTGCAAATCAAGCTTTTTAAAGTGGGTTTTATAGATTTATATGTCATTAAAAATCTCATGGTGGTTTTATTTCTCTCAAAAATTTCCCCAAACATAAGTGCATCGCTAAGGCCGCTGCGCTTATGATCATTTTTCTGATATTTTCATTTATGAAAATAACAGTCACACACAGCTTTGGATTTTTTTTTTTTTAAATGTCTCAAAATTTGTGAAGAGGATGCTGATGAGGTGGCTAGACTTGCAGTGAAGCCTCAACAAGTATCTCTAACTTATCCTTATCCTTCTTTTGTATATCCTCCATAGTGTTTTATGGCCAAGAAAACCTTAGGGATAAGGTAGATGGGGATGGGGAGTGAAAATGGGTCTAGGGAATAGGGATAGGGATATGAAAATTTAGGTATATGGGAGAAGGAGTTATGGATTTTTTGGAGGTGATAGGAGGTCAAGATATTTAGGGAGTTAAAACTGATAATTGGATTACATGTTTGAGGTAGTGGCTGCCCAGGAATTTTAGTGACCTAGGACTTAGGGTTTTATGGGAAAGGGATTTAGGGACTGTTAAAAAATTTTAGGGGTAGGAATGGGTTTAATAGTGATGTAGGGTGGTATTATAGGGTTTATGAGCAGCAAATCGAGGATAAGGAGATGAAACTAGGGTTTTCCACTAGGAAAACTGTCAATTTTACTTAGGAACAAAAACACTATGAAAATGATGTTTAAAACTGCAAGGAGGAAATAAATTGGTGTAACTTAATTGAAAGAGGGTGTTACAATCCTTTTATGAAAATTTGGGATTATTTGGTTGAGTTTTGGTGCTTCTAGGGCTTGTTGGACATAAGTGCAGTGCCAGAAGCATACATGCCCTCTATGCACAACACCTTTTTGCAGACCACATTTGGAGGCCTTCCTCAACTCAAAATTGAGCTCACGATAGATAATTGGAAATATATTCTAGTATATGTGTCATTTTAATTTTAAATAAAGTCATTTGGACACTTCAGTTAGGAGAAAACGTGATTTTCCCAAGATCACTTTAGAAGTGAAAGAAACCTCTTGAAGCACTTGTATTTTTGACATTTCTCCAAAACCATGACACCTATGTAAAAATAGAAGGAGATTTTTCTTTCTTGGTCTAGGATGGACAGAAACCTCTCTCACTTTTGTCAAATTCATATTTTTTTGGTCAGAAACACAGTTTGAAGAATAACCGACCCTATGTGTGGCGAATGATTTGTCCCTTGGAATGACTTCTTGAAAAATGGTGGGGACATGATGTTTATGTAATGAAATGACCTTATACTTGCTGAAATGACCTCCCTTATGCCTTCTCTACTTAGATGTCTCTTATTCCATAGCAAACCCTAGCTCAGTGGGAGAGGAAATTAGGGTTTAGTACTTGTGGAAAATGATGATTTGGGCATCCTTGGGAAAAAAGGTGAAAATGGTAAAAAACAAAGCGAGGTTAATGGTAATGATGGAAATGAGGTGAAAGCAGAGTAAAATAGGGTGGGATGCAAATACCAGTGCTAACATCGGTTCCAACTGGGAACTCGTAGATCAATGCCTTCTTATTGGGCATGGAGTCAACATCGGCATTGGCTCCAGCTGGGGATGATAGCACCTTTTGAGGAGGTGTAAAGAACCACATATCTCTGAATTTGAAGATCAATGCCTTATTCATTGGGCAATTGAGTCCAATCTGTAAACTAAAACTAAAACTGAAACTGAAAACACACTACAATATTCAACCCACACTAACAGATCATGAAAGCCTTAGGGCCTTCACCTCGGGCTTCAAACCTTGATGAATTCTGTCAACACTTGCTCAAAACTGAAATTGAAAGAAACTTGCTGTTGAAAATAAAATAAAATCAAATTGAAATGATACCAACCTACTCTAATTTGTTGCATAATTTATGATTAGGTGAAATTATCTTTCTAGTGTAACCAATCCAGGAGATGTTTACTTATTGAAATTATGCTCTCACTTTCCTCGAACAGGAAGAATGATGTACATGTAGGAAAATCACAATAAAAAATGAAATCAAGGTTTATGCTAACAAACGAGACAACATTCATCTTCTCCAATGCTTGCAAAAGACTGTCGAAGGGATATTGAAAATCCTAAGGCATTACCTTGTCTTGAGATCCAGAAGCAAAAATACAAGTACTCCCTTCATTATGATCTGAAGGAATACTTGGTTTTTGATCGATAGGAAGGCATTGGGAAGTATAACCTTCTGATATCTGAGTGTTAGTTGTAAATTCCTCAAGCATGAGAAATTGTGACTCAATCTCTCGCATAATGTCTCTCTTAGGCTCATACTCAAATTTATATTCTAAATCATCCTTGAACAGAAAAAATTCTTCAATATTATCAAACATGATAGCCCTATCATCTTCATGAAAGAAAACAATATAAGCTAGCTGATCTCCTTGCAGGGAATCATCATCATAAATTGGTTTACTCACAACAATTTCCTGTATAGTTTCATCAAGCTCCTCATCGAAATTATCTTCAGATTTATCGTACTTAGGCAAATCAGGTTCAGGATAAACTTCATCAAATATGAACATTGAAACTTCATCAGGTTCAAGATTGTCCTCATTTAAACTTAGATTTTCATTTTCAAAAATGGCAAAAGTTTTACCAACACTTTCTTGACTATGTGAACACTGCAAACCCTCTTTATCTTAGACTATAATATGACTTTTCAGGAGTTGATCTATCTCATATTTAGATAGAGGAGAAAGTACTTTTTGTTTTATTTTGATAACACATTAATTATCTTCTTTCTCTCCTAAATATTCACAAGGATGTTGAATATATTCTTTAACCTTTGGCTGATCAACTTGTTGTACTACTGCAAGAATTGTCCCCTGTGGGAAGTCTTTATGAACATCAAGACAATATACATCATCTTTTTCTTCCATGAGAGAAAACACTTTCTCTTTTTGGTGATGTAAAGGATTGTCATGCAAAGCCTCCAAGATCTCTTCATCCATGAACTCATTATCATCATAAGAATCCTCTAGGTTTTGAATGGAAACCTCAAATTGATCACAACAATTATCAACCAAAGACAAATAAGGGTAGGAATCCTTGTATTCTTCATAAAATATTGAATGGAAAATTCTAAAAGAAAAAATAATGGCAGGTGGAAAACCTTCATACTAAGATCATGCTTTTCCTTCAAGAGAAGCCATGGACATATTTAAGAGAAAACCTTCAGGAAATTCAACCTTCAACTTGCGTGTATGCATGTGAAATTTAACCAGATGTAAAGCAGCATCATTCCTATCATCATCTTTAAACATAGGAAAATTCCTTTGCCAATCTAACTTAGGCATTTTATTTGGGAAACCTGGAATGTGATCTCGGCTCATGGGAGCATACCTTCTTGCAACAGTTTCCATCTTGAAAATTCTTGAAGCTATTGATATTCACGTAGTGGAGTCGCCAGGTGAATGGTTCAACCTTCATATGCATTTGACCACTATCCACCATAAGCAATCAGATCTAAAATTTATCGCACTTTCCCAGGGAAGATTTGTATTTTTGTTCCCCAACAACGGTGCCAAGATGTTATCACTCCGCCAGATTCCCAAGGCTGAAGAAGGAATCCCAACAGAGGTAACCACAGACCAAGCTTTTGAATTAATAGCTATCCCTATCAAGTCGGAGAGAGATCTCTCCAAAAAGGTCACAACCAGGAGGGCTGGAGAAATTAGGGTTTTTAGGGTAGATATTCAGTGCAGGGGTTGTTTTGATTTGATTTTGGTTGGGTTATCACTAGATGAAGAAATTAGTTCAAGGGAGCTAGGTCAGAGAAAATGAGATAGGGTTCTAGGGATCAATGGGGCAAGGTAGGAACAAGGCTTATCACTTGAAGAGGATTGTGATGGAATGGTGTTGAGACTAAAAATAAGCTAAGAAGATCATGGGATATGAATTCTTCTTAGACAGATAAAAATGGACAAACTATGATCAATTCCCCAAAACAGAGCATGTGCAAACATGTATTCTGATTATCTAACTTGTAAGAGATAATACCATAGAAATGAAGTGAACATGAATACAATACATTATAACATATGATACTGAAGAAAATACAATGATAAACCATCATACCACAAGTATCCCAAAAAGTAGTTGTTGTAGAAATTTGAATAATAGATGAATTATTCACCGAGATTATCCTAATTACACACTATTTGAGCTTCATGCATAATACATAACCTCTTCTACCATTGATCATCAATTTGCGGAATTAGAAGCAGTTGCATGCGCACATTAAAACATAATCAAGCACACATATAAACACAGTATGTAATGGGGAAAGCTTACAGCTGAAAACCCCCAACTATCTGTATATTATAATGATAGAGAACATGTAACAATACATAGCACAAAGCTCCTCACAGCTCTCAGCACTATCTCACATGCTACACACAAACTAGCACGGAAGGTGAACAAGTCACAGGTTCAAATCTCCTCCACAAGTCTGCCTGCCTCTACTGCGCAATCCAAGATGAGTAATGATGAGATCCAAGTTCGAATCCCACTAGCTCCAACTGCGCAATCCTCATTGGCAATCTCCATCAATGTGTGTGCAAATCTCATGCACAGCCAATAGTCACAACTGATAGTAGGCTCACCCTTTCACCCACCTCTAACACTGGTCTCCACTGAACTGTCCATGCATTGCAGTTAACTGATGTGTTCTTTAGTTGATTTATGAGTTAATAATTAGTTAATTAATTAATAATTAATTCACACCACTCATCACTAGTGTATTTTCCAGTTAGACTAAATACAACTAGTTCAACTAAGTTAAACCGAACACAACTCCACCAACTGTCTCATCAACTCCACCAAACTCTGCCACATGAGTTCTAACTGAAGTCAACCATGCAATAGCTCAATTAACCCTTAGGAAAAGCGTATTTCCTTCTGTCAGCTGCATGTGCCACATCCAAGCATCAAACTGAAGTGCTCCAAGAGGATAAGATAATGTTTATAGTCTAAATATTATTAAGGGTTAATAATATTTGACTGTTCTATTTTTAGCTTGGCAGTCTAAAAATAGAAACCGCCCAATGTCTAAAAATAGAGGTCCATCTATTTTTACCAACTCGACCAATCATCCATAAATAGCATCCTGCAACTCATAGACCATGATCCATATGTCTAAAAATAGACTTTGCGCCAAAAATAGCCTGCGGGCCCACTTAGTGAAGGCGACTTCTTTTCACTAAACTCCATCATCTTGTTGCATTTTCAACACTCCCTCTCAACAAGATATGGATTATCTGCAACCCCTATCCTGCCTCTGTGGTATTCGAATTTTCTCCTGGTGAGCGCCTTCGTCAAGATATCAGCATCCCGATCCTCCGTGGGAATGTATGAAAGTAACATGATTCTCCGCTGCACACAATCTCTGATATGATGGTACCTGATGTCGATGTGTTTGGATCTATCATGAAATACTGGATTAGCCGAGAGTTTAATGCAACTCTGTTTATCACAATAAATCACTGTAGGCTCCAAATGCAACCCGAACAATCCAACGAGGATCTTCCTCATCCAAATAGCCTCGCATGCAGCCAAGCTTGCTGCCATGTACTCGGCCTCTGCTGAACTGAGTGCCACGGATCTCTGCTTCCTGTTGTACCAGGAAACTGCTGTCGACCCAATGCTGAAAACTCCTCCGGATGTGCTCTTCCGGTCCGTTGGGCTCCCTGCCCAATCTGCATCAGTGAAGCCAGAAAGCTTCGCTCCATCCTCCTGTCTGTACCATAGACCATATCCCGATGTGCCTCTAATATAGTGCAATACATGCTTGCCTGCCTTCCAAAAGAGCTTGGTAGGCTTAACCATAGCTTGCGAAAGCTGGTTAACGGCATAGCATATATCGGGTCGTGTATTGACCAGATACATAAGCGACCCCACCAACTGTCGATAGACAGTGGCATCCACTACCTCCGCTGAAGTAGCATCATCCTTCCTCCAACCACCAGGAAGAGGAGTATCAACAGGCTTGCAGCCATGCATGTTGAACCTCTCCAGTATCTCCCGGGCATACTTACCCTGAGAAACAAACAGTCCACCACTGCGCTGCCAAATCTCCAATCCCAGGAAATAATGAAGGAGGCCAAAGTCCTTCATCTCAAACTCTCTAGCAAGGTCCTCCTTGCATGAAAGTATCAACAGCTCATCACCCGTCAAAATCAGATCATCTACATATAGTACAATGATCAGCAAAATTACCCTCCACCACAATCGAGTATAAGTTTGCATCCTCACTCTTGGAGAATCCAAGTCAGGGTGAATAACTGTCTATCCCGTGTGTACCAAGCATGAGGTGCTTGTTTCAACCCATACGGCGCTCTCTTGAGCGTTCACACATCTCGACTCACTCACCCTCATTTCGAAGATCCCGAAGAGGAAACCTTCGGGCTACTCTATGTACACCTCCTCCTCAATGACTCGGTTGAGGAACGTAGTCTTCACATCCATCTGATGAATGTGCCACCCCATCTATGCTGAGAGAGCAAGAATCGTCCGTATGGAAGAATACCTTGTGACAGGTGCAAAGGTCTCGTCATAATCGATCCCCTCTATCTGTGAGAAGCCTCGGGCAAAAAATCTTGCCTTGTACTTCTCCACACTCCCGTTAGCTGCCTGCTTCACTTTGTAGATCCATCTCGACCCCACCACTGATTTCCCCTCCGGCCTTGGGAAAATCTCCCATGCACTGTTTCTGACAATCGAATCATACTCTTCCACCATGGCATCTACCCATGCGGGGTCCTCCACAGCTTCCTCAAAATAGGATGGCTCTGTCATGACACATTTGCTCACAAGAGCCATGTATCCAGTGTACCGGTCCGGTGACTGTCTCTGTCTGCGTTGTGCTGTAGGTGGTCCTACAACCTTCTCTGCATCTTGAGCCAGTCACTCAGTTTCTGTAGTGCACTTCTGCCCTCTGATGGTTGGCGCTGCATGAGTGGTCTCTTCCACTCCATGAACCTCATCTTGTGGCTGATCCACATCCTGAGACTCATCCTTAGGAACTAATAGCTCCTCCTCTACATGCAAGTGTGGCTCCCTCTCAAGCGAACACTTCATGGCTTTCTCCTCCTGAAATTTGATATCCCGTCGCACAACAGTCTTGCGACTGTCTGGAAAATACACACGATAGTTGTGGGGCGTATCAGTGTACCCCACAAATATCCCAACCTCTACAGTCGGCTCCAGCTTCTTCCTGGCATCCTTCATCACATGAATGTAAACAAGTGAACCAAAAATCCTCAAATGGGAAATATCAGGCCTCTTACCAGAAAACGCCTCCTCGGGTGTACTCATGCCAAGTATCCTGTGAGGACAACGGTTCTGCACATATACCGCAGTATTGCATGCCTCAGCCCACAAGTGTATGGGTAGGCCCTGATCATGCAACATCGCCCGTGCAGCACCCACGATCGTTCTGTTCTTCCGCTCAGCAACCTCGTTCTGTTGTGGGTTATGAGGTGCTATGAGCTCTCTTCGAATTCCTTCTGCGCTGCAAAAGTCCTTGAATTCTCCAGAGATGAATTCACCACCATTGTCGCTCCTAAGAGCCTTCACCTGCTTCCCCGATTCTTTCTCAACCAGTGCCTTGAACTCACAAAACTTTGAGTATGTCTCGCTCTTCTTCTGCATGAAGAAGATCCAGCACTTCCGAGAATAATCATCAACAAAGATCACATAGTACCTGTGCTTTGCTGTCGAAGCTACTGAGAAAGGTCCACACACGTCTGTGTGAATTCTCTCAAGGATCGTCGTGGCACGACTATCCTTCTCGTGAAAGGTGGTTTTCACAAATTTTCCCAAGGTACACCCCTTGCACTGATCTGACTGCGCAAGAGTGCCTTTAGGAAGCCCAGTAGAAATCTGCTGCAGTATCTTCAAAGCTCCATGGTGAAGGTGGCCCAATCTCCGGTGCCACAACTCGCCATCATCCCGGCTCACCACTCCTTCTGCCTTGCATGCCATTGCTATGCAGCCATCTACTTGCAATTGATAAAGGTTCTTGACTCGAACCCCTATCTTCTGGGTTTCTCCAGTTGTCTTACTGCGCAGGAAAGCCTTTCCCTTGCTGAAGACAACATCATATCCCTTGTCTTCTAACATCGCCACAAAGATAAGATTCTTCTTCAATCCTGGAACATGCATCACTTCCTTCAATACGAAGGGTTTACCAGACTCCCTCTCAAAGGAAATGGTATCGATACCGGTCGCACTGTATCTACCATCATCGCCCATCCCGATGTGCACTCCAAGATCTTTCTCATCCAGATCAGAAAACAAATCTCGATCTCCTGTCATGTGAAAAGACGCACAACTGTCCAAGAACCAAACTGAACCCATCACACTTGATACCAAGCATGAAATCAGTGAAAAAACCAGCTCAAAATGTGAGGCTAAGGCCTCTCCCGCTGCAGATCCAGCAGCCTGCTTATTTTTCTTCTTCTGCGGAGAATTTGTGGCATAATGTCCATGCTGGTGACACTGAAAGAACTTCACCTTGGACATGTCCTGCTTCTTGCCTTTCGCACTTGAATGAGAAGCTTTCTTGCTCTTCCCCTTCTTTTCTTTGGCATCCAAAGCACAATTTTCTTCATCAGATGCCTTTGATGAAGATCCGTTCCTGGTACTCCGCCTTATCTCCTCTTGCACAAGATCCGACCAAAGTCGCTCCCATCCTGGCAATTTCTCCCGACCATTGACAGAGTCTTGATAGGAATGCCAACTCTTCGGAAGACCAAGGAGAGCCAAGCCCACCAATTCCTCATCATCTACAGTCACCCCCACACTTCCCATCTCATCCCTGCACTGGATGAACTTCGTGAGGTACTTGGGCATACTGTCGCCTTTCTCCATCTTTATGTTTCTGAGTTTGTCCTTGAGCGCCAACTTCCTCTGGTCGCTCTTGCTTTGGAATAAATCTGTCAACGCTTTCTACATCAAGTATGGAGAAGCTTTTCCATGCAGGCTGGATACAATGTGATCCTTCACGCCCTCCAACAGAATCCTTCAACACTTTGTTGTCTTCTTTTGCCAAGCCTCAACTTGAGCAGCATCAGTAGGCTTTGGGACTTCAGTATTTATGAAATCCTTCAACCCGTTGTCATCTAACACCGCCTCCATCCTATCTCTCCATGCAATATAATTTGAGCTTCCTTCAAGAGCATACTCCAATCGCAATCCGTTGAAAGACATCTCGACTTTCGACACCAAGAAAACACTGCTGCAAATTCGAATTCCACCAGCTCAAAACTCAACTGCTTCTGATCTGTGAGAAAAAATTATTTCTAGCACAGAGATCGACTGTAGGGGCATTTACTGGATTTTTCACCTTTCAAAGAAAGGATGAATCCAGAGGCTACCTGGCCCTCTTACAGACTCTGTCTACCGAAATAAAATGTAATCACTGTAATAGATCCGATGATCAACTTTCGCTCTGATACCATGTAGAAATTTGAATAATAGATGAATTATTCACTGAGATTATCCTGATTACACACTATTTGAGCTTCATGCATAATACACAACCTCTTCTACCATTGATCATCAATTTACGGAATTAGAAGCAGTCGCATGCGCACATTAAAACATAATCAAGCACACATATAAACACAGTATGTAATGGGGAAAGCTTACAGCTGAAAACCCCCAAATATCTGTATATTATAATGATAGAGAACATGTAACAATACATAGCACAAAGCTCCTCACAGCTCTCAGCACTATCTCACATGCTACACACAAAACTAGCTCAGATATAGAACAAGTCACAAGTTCAAATCTTCTCCACAAGTCTGCCTGCCTCTACTGCGCAATCCAAGATGAGTAATGATGAGATCCAAGTTCGAATCTCCTTGGCTTGTACTGCGCAATCCTCATTGGCAATCTCAATCAATGTGTGTGCAAATCTCATGCACAGCTATAGTCACAACTGATAGTAGACTCACCCTTTCACCCACCTCTAACATTGGTCTCCACTGAACTGCCCATGCATTGCAGTTAACTGATGTATTCTTTAGTTGATTTATGAGTTAATAATTAGTGAATTAATTAATAATTAATTCACACCACTCATCACTAGTGTATTTATCAGTTAGACTAAATACAACTAGTTCAACTAAGTTAAACCGAACACAACTCCATCAATTGTCTCATCAACTCCACCAAACTCTGCCACATGAGTTCTAACTGAATTCAACCATGCAATAGCTCAACTAACCCCCAGGAATAGCGTAATTCCTTCTGTCAGATGCATGTGCCACATCCGTAGCTCGAACTGAAGTGCTCCAAGAGGATAAGATAATGTTTATAGTCCAAATATTATTAAGAGCTAATAATATTCGACTGATCTATTTTAGACCGGGCAAGCCTAAAAAATAGACTTCGCCCAAGATTTCTCAAAAATAGAGGTCCATCTATTTTTACCAACTTGACCAACCATCCACAAATAGCATCCTGCAACTCATAGACCATGATCCATATGTCTAAAAATAGACATAGTCTAAAAATAGACTTTGCGCCAAAAATAGCCTGCAGGCCCACTTAGTGAAGGCGACTTCTTTTCACTAAGCTCCATCATCTTGTTGCATTCTCAACAGTTGCAACTCCTCTTTATTAGTTGGCCAAATTGAGTACAAAAGTTCCTTGATCAGAAAGAAAACATACAAATTGATTCCAACCCTTGCTAAGAGTGAAGAAAGGGAAGATATAGACATCAAAACAACCTTCACTCATCCTTAGGGGTCAAATCCATGAGGTGAGGAAGGAATCCACAAAAATCTAAACTGATAGCTGAAGTGCAGGATGGTCCAAGTGACTCACTCCTCAAAACATTTAACTGATTCATTGTGACTCATTAATGACTTTTACCCAATGAATATACCCCTATGTAACTTATATTTTACATAATTACATTTACCATGATGAATTAGATTGATAGTAAAATCATTTATTGAGGTAAAGCCAAATATTACAGTGAAAAACCAAAAAAATGAGTAAACTGACATAAGTGCCATTTTCCTGTCATAAGTGCCCTTGCTATGTCATAAGAGTCCTCCATGTTCAAGGCCACTTGTGGTGGCCTTCTCGGTGTCCAAATTGGGCCCAGGATAGCTTGTTGGAAATATTATCCTACCCTTTTTCTGAATATGCCTCTAGTTCTAAAAATAGTGCTTATTTGACCCCTAAAAAATGCAATCTCCCAAGACTGGTATAAGTGCAACACCTAGGCAAAAACAAGGGCATAAACATGTTGTTTCGGTGGTTTTTTTCCTTTTTCACCTCCTGAAACTACAAATCAAGCTTGGAAAAGTGGTTGTTATAGATGTATATGTAATTAGAAATCTCATGGTGATTTTATTTCTCTCAAAAAGTGCCCCAAACATAAGTGCAATGCCAAGGGCACTGCGTTTATGACCATTTTTCTGGTATTTGTATTTATAGAAAATCACAGTCACACACAGCTTTGGAAAAAATGTTTCAAAATGCCTCAAAATTTGTGAAGAGGATTCCGATTAGGTGGCTAGGCTTGGAGTGAAGCCTCAACAAGTATCTCTAAGTTATCCTTATCCTTCTTTTGTCTATCCTCCATAGTGTTTTATAGCCAAGAAAACCCTAGGGATAAGGCAGATGGGGATGGGGAGTGAAAATAGGTCTAGGGAATAGGGATAGGGCTATGAAAATTTAGGTAGATGGGGTAAGGAGTTATGGATTTTTGGGAGGTGATAGGAGGTCAAGATATTTAGGGAGTTAAAAATGATAATTGGATTACAGGTTTGAGGTAGTGGTTGCCTAGGAATTTTAGTGACCTAGGACTTAGGTTTTTATGGTAAAGGGATTTAGGGACTATGAAAAAGTAGTGTAGGGGTAGGAATGGGTTTAATAGTGATGTATGATGGTATTTTATGGTTTATGAGCAACAAATTGAGGATAAGGAGATGAAACTAGGGTTTTCCACTAGGCAGAATGTCAATTTTACTTAGGAACAAAACCACTATGAAAATTATGTATAAAACTGCAAGGAGGAAACAAATTAGTGTTACATACTTGAAAGAGGGTGTTAAAAGCCTTTTATAAAAATTTGGGAGTATTTGGTTGATTTTTGGTGCTTCTAGGGCTTGCTAGACATAAGTGCAGTGCCCGAAGGATAAGCGCAACGCCAGAAGCATACGCGCCCTTTGTGCGCAACACCTTTTTGTAGACCACATTTGGAGGACTTCCCTGTGTCCAAATTGGGTCCAGGATAGCTCGTTGGAAATATTATTCTGTTTACTTTCCAAATATAGCTTTGGTTTTACGATTGGAGTTTATTTTCCTTGTCAAAAATTGATTCTCCCAATATTGGTAAAAAAGTGCAGAATGAGGGTGCAGAAATGCAGAGTGCTATTGCATGCAACATCTGGAGGCCTTCCTCAACTCCACATTGATCTCATGATAGCTAATTGAAAATATATTCTAGTCTATTTTTCATTTGAATTATCAAGCAATTCATTTGGACACTACAGCGAGGAGAAAAATGGATTTTCCCAAGGTCAGTTCAGAAGTGAAGAAAACCTCTTGAAGCACCTGTATTTTTGACATTTCTACAAAAAATGACAGCTCTGTAAAAACAGAAGGAGGGTTTTCTTTCTTGGTATATTATGGACAAAAACCTCTCTCACTTTTGTAAAATTAATCTTTGTTTGGTTAGAAACATAGTTTGAAGAAAAACCGACCCTATGTGTGGCAAATGATTTGTCCCTTGGAATGACTTCTTGAAAAATGGTGGGGAAATGATGTTTATGTACTGAAATGACCTAATTTATATGATTCCATTGAAAACCCTAGCTCAGTGGGAGAGGAAATTAGGGTTTATTTCTTGTGGAAAATGATGATTTGGGCATCCTTGGGAAGAAAGGTGAAAATGGTAAAAAACGAAGCGAGTTTAATGATAATGGTGGAGATGATGTGAAAGCAGAGTAAAATAAGGTGGGAAGGGTGGGATGCAAATACCAGTGCTAATAGACCTAATGAAACCTTGACTGGCCTAATTTCATGATGACATGACTGATATGATAACATGATGACTTAGACCTCATGACTGATGTACATTCAACAAGGTATGAAAGTATGCCAACAAGTAATCAAATTTAAGGAAGAATGTTTTTTTTGGACTAGGGCTACCATTAGTGACTAAATTTTTTAATGAAAACCTAATGGAATGATTAAAATATATGAATGAGACCCTAATATGATATGAAAAGAGAATTTTTGATCACTGATGGTGGGATGCAAATATTGACACTAACAGACACAATGATTATTAAAAAACACACAACACACCTTTAACAAGATAAGTACCAAGGCCACGAAAATAGTTCAATTTCCTTAGTACATATGAACAAAAAAAATATAGAAAAAATCTAAAGAATACTCCTAAGACATTCATAATACATGCATGAAATTTTTTTGGCTCATTGAGCTTTAATATTAGGTGAAATATACAAGTATACAGTTACAATAGTGAGGCGCTAATTCCAATAGTGGAACATTAGGTCGCTTCTTGCTTCTCCAAAGGATGGTTTTCACTCCTATACCAAGTAGAGAAGCCAAGACTAGCTCCCCAAATATTAAGTCTCCAAAAAAAATTTCTTGAGTTATGAGGTTTCTTTTATAATAAGGGGAATGACCTCTCATATCCCCATGAACCTTGAATTTCCCTCATGACTCCTAGAATTCGAATGTGTCCTTTGTACTTCTAAACAACTCTTGAAATTCTAATGACTTTTTTACTTCTCCTAAAGACATTTTTTCCATATATTAATAAGTGACTTTTCATATTCTACATATGACTCTTGGGCTTCCACGCATTACATTTTATCCTTTTCTTGAGAATAAATCATTACACTCCAAATGATTATGTGGCATGACACATGGAAAAACATAAAACACTATTATGACACTAGTACAAGTTACAACTTGACAATGATTACATGGAATTCATGATGAGGTGGAAATGCCAAGTTGTGTTCCTTGCTGCTTCATCTTGCATTCCTCATGATAGATATGATCTATTATCCATATTCATGAGATATCCACTTTTTTGTTTATCTTCACCCTCCAAAGGGTATTAGATCAACATTGGAATAATATCAGTCATCATGCAATGCCTTCTTTCTCTTTTAGTCCTTGATATGATTCATTTCTCCATGTTAGCTATTTTTTGTTCTCCTTCTCTGCAGGTGTTTATTTATGCTTTCTCCTTTTTGTATGCTCTTGAGAAACACCTTGTCATGATAGGAAGATACTCCTGCAAATGAAAATCATCCATGACGAAGTAGAATAAACCTTAAAAACATGTATCCTATCATTACCTAGCTCATGGAATGATCAGCTCGTGATAGGCCTATGAGAGGGTTAAAAGAAGAAGGATTGATTAAGAGGGTGCAATCAAACTCATCAAGGCTCACAAGAGGCCATCAAGGTGCACTTGTGTGCTCAAGCAATAGAGAGAGAACTCAAGGTCATAGGGAGCAGGTTCAAAGCATGAAGGATAGTAATTTGTTGGTTCAATATGCACTCATGCGCTCAAGGAAGCTACGAAGGGCACAAGGGCACACACCTAATGGATTAAGGGGTCAGGATTACAACCTTCCATGTGCACTCATGCGGTCAAGAGGAGCAAGGAGGGTGTAGGGTGTACAATCAAAGCATGAAGGAGAAATAATTCATTGGTTTAGGGTGTGCTCATGCGCTCAAATAATAAAGGAGGGCGCAAGGGCGCACACCAAAGGGATAAAGGGGTCAAGATTTGAGATTTTTCAATGTGCTTGTGCACTCAAGGGATTCAAAATTCAAGAGTTTTCCATGCACTCAAAGGTTTCATGCTTCTTGAGTGTGTGATGCACTCTAATGGAAGGCTTCATGCTTCGTGAGTGTGCCATGCACTCAAAGGCTTATGGCTTCATAAGTGTGCCATGTGCTCAAAGGATTAATACTTCATGAGTGCGCCATGTGATTTTTAAGAGACAAAGGATGCTTCGTTGTTCCAAAACGCTCTGAAAGGATCCTTGCTTTTTTGAAGTGTTTTGTTTCACTGAGTTTTTGAAGTGCACTTCATTGTTTTGAAGTGTACTTTGTTGTTTTGAAGTGTGCTTCATTGTTTCTAAGTGCACTTCATTGTTTTGGGGTGCGATTCATTGTTTTGAAGTATGATTCGGCTTGGGAGGGTGTAGTTTTCTCCAAAAATGACTACTTGTTCATCTGGAATGCCATTTTCACTGAGGGAGGCAACACAAGACTAGGTGAATTATCCTTAGTAAGTATTAATTCATTGTGAGAGGGAGGAGACCTTAGAAAATACTTAGTGAGAAAGTATGGGAGGAAAGATACGTCAATGAGGTTCATGAATAAGTTTCACTCATCACCTAGTAAGAGGGTTAATGCCTTTAGAACTTGCACTGGGCTGAAGGACCAAGAAGAGCTCTCAAAATGGCCGAGTGTGGGACCAACAGTTTAGGAGAAAGAAATGCATCCTAACATGACTCATACATGGAATGAAAACATAAATTCCTTAAATATAGGCCAAAGGAATGCACAAGGCTCATAAAAAACAGTCATACCTTAAAAAAATAGTAAAGCGACACCTATTCTAAGTGTGACAATCGGAAGCAAAACATTAGAATACTTAGAACACAAGTTACAATTAAAGTGATGATTATGAACAAAAGGTGTGCTAAGATATAGGAATGTGTCTAGCACATATTCTAATGATATGTATGACCATGTAATGAATAAGGGTGCACTAGAACTAAATTTGGTGATACACAAAGGTGAAGTGCATGCAAGAGTTAAAACAACAAAAATGACACCTGCGACAAGAGGAAAACATGAATACGACACATGAAAAATTATAACGACCTTGGAAGTGACATATACTAGAGAGAAAATAACATGAAAATAACACTTATTAAATTGTAAGCACACAAAAGTGACATTTGTGGATGTGAAAGTGAAAATGCGCAAAAGTGAAAATTAAGAAAACTCACCACAATAAAAGTGAAATTGCAAACAAAGTGAGGGATATTGTCAATGAAAGTGTGCACTGACTGTTGAAATAAGCTAAAAATTGAACTAGAAATGTCTTTTCAGATGGTGTTATTCCTGTTTAAGTTTGCATAAATAAAGTGCACTCATAAACTCATCAGAGGGTGAGCATGTGTGTGAAATTGAATTGACAGTTTAAAACTAGGAAGAAGAATTAAACACCTTATAAAACATCAAATGACCATGGAGTAACCATAATATGACAAATCATAAGATCATTAGTAGGCTCCAAAATTCAAGTGTGAGAAAATTTTTTGAGGCTGTTGATCGCAATGACAACACTTGGCGACACACTGGTAGAACTCCAACTTCTCTGTTTAGGTTTGATTCTCTAAGTGAAAGGTCTCAGTATTTTTGGAAGTATTGGTTCATCTTGTGGATTACCTTGGATTCCCTACTTAATTCGGTTACATATATAGTCCCCTCATTCCCTTACTCGGTTAAACACATATCAGGGGTTTCCAAAACACATTTGTTTCAATCTAGGTAAGGGTCACTTATGCGCGGCGAGTTTAATATATTTAGTGTATGGGTTTCATCTCTAGTGTTGCTTCGCTATTAGCAGGACTAGACAATGCCCCAACAGAGTCACTATAGGACCACAAGCGTTTCTTCGTTTCCAACGAGCCTGGTCAGTACCCTGACAAAGTCACTTGATTCACCTCCCTATTTAGGAATCCTTTCTCTTCTTTTACCCTTTATTTATATATTTAATAGGATTGTGTTTTGACACTTATTATTTTCAACAGATGAAGAGGGATCTTGAATTATTGAGGGTTGAGGAGGTTTCTCCTTCAGAGAAGTATTTATAGAACCTATGATATTGGTTTTCTCTCTTTATATTTTCTCGTTACCCTTCTCTACATGATTGGATCAACAAGAAAAAACACTATTTACTTACAATGCTAAGTTGAGGAATGAGGATCTTAGAGTATATACGGGTTTTATAGTTTGACCAAAGGATTTCCGTTCGAATGGATCCTATTTTCCATTCAGACATCATTGAATTTAAATATATGTAAACCCAAGATAGAGAAGACATAACAGACTAGCCAAGCATTGTTCCTCACCACAATTTCTCTTTTCAAATTTTTCCATGTTTTCCTTTGATAAAAATAGGAACATATTTCATGAAAAGTTTTATCAAACAAATATGAAAGAAAAGAGATAACAAAACCAAAACAAGAAACAAGAGACAAATAAAATGGAGACTGAACCCAAAATCATAATGTAAGACAAAAATACGAAAAAAAAATAGATGCAAAGACTAGATGGAGAGTAGGAAAGAAGGTGGATGAAATGAAAAGGAAACTAAATGCAACTAGACCTGCTCCTAACGTAACTGTCTACAAGGTCAGGGCTAAGTGTAATGAAATTTCAAATGAATCCATCTTAATTGGTCCTGACCTACAATCACAAAGATAATAAAAATTAAAACCAATACGTAATAATGTGCAACAGAGAAGATAAGAACCAAAAACGATTGCACAAAACGTTGTAGGCCTTTCTTAAAAGAAGAAATATGTGTCATATCACCTGAATCTACCCAACCTGAAACCTTACTTTTTTTGCAATAGTAACAATGAAACCAACCTGGAAGGCTTCTTGTGAATGCACTTGCATCTTTATTATCTTGCTAGCAAACATCAAGAGAGATTGGAGCTAGCTAATAGAAAATGGTATTGATAAGTAAGATGCTTCTAATTGATGATATATTGGATCATTAAATTCAATACAATCCTCTTGGATATCCTGAAATCCTTGGGAGAAAGAATTTTTAATTAATTATTTGGAATAAGGATGAGAATATTTTGAGGGAAAACACATATGATCATGTTCAGAAATATTGTCAAGGTAATGAAGACCTGACATAACCATCAGCAGAGGTTGAACTACCTCAGCTACTTGACAAGTATCTAAATATTGAGATGATAAACCATAAAGGTTAGTTGATGAAAAACAACCATAATTAGGTACACTATTGGGAAAATGATAAATTGAATGATTGTTTTTATAAAAAGAACCATGATCAGGTGGATTGATTGAAGCACAAGAATATTGATTAGTAAACAAAAAGGATAAATTAGTTTGAATAGCTTTGCAAACTCTTTGAACCAAAAAGTCATCTTCCTCATATGTTAAATGTGAAAAACCATCTACTTGTGACTGGATATAACCTGTATTGACATCATAATCATTAAAAAGGAATGCCAATATGGCATGCACATGAGACCAGTCAAGATGTTGTGGCTAGAAAAGAAGAACTTGATTCAACAAATACCACAATTATTCATTGGAACTGAGAGGATATCTGGTGCCACGAAGAAAATAATAAGTATAATATTATTCACAAGAAGGATTAGGAGTTGATTATTTTCAAAAGAATGTGGCATGTATGAATCCTTTGGCCAAAGATAATATTTAAAATGATTAACTTCACAAATTTTCTCGTCCATGAAAGTATACATTCTAAACCAAAGTTTGATACAAGGGATTTTCATGAGGAATGATAAATTGAAACATAATATTTAGTCTGATCAGAGACCACATCTTGAAATTTTAAAGATTTATATTCAAAATAATAAACATATTTAAAGAAGAAATTTACATTCAGTGAAACCATGGAAAGAAAATATTTTTTTGGAGAAAATACGTACCTGACTTATTTCAAGGATATTACTAGAGTCGTGAGAACCTGACATAACCATAATCAGAAGTTGAAGTTCCTCGACTCCCTGATGAGTCCCAAAAATTTCAAGAATTATATAATTTAATTTTTAACATTGAATTAGATCATGCATAGTGTGTGGACAACTACCATCAATAATTTCAACTAGATAACTACTATTCAAATGACATCAATCTACATCACTTATTTGGTGATAATTTACATATTCAACAAACAAATAACCCAAGTAATGATATTCTTGTAATTGGTAATCCAAGGATGAGTAGATTGGAAAAATTTCATGAGTACCCTAAACTAAGGAATCCTCCTTATGCAAGACTAGAAATGATAAGGGATGGAATGGATACTTAATAAGTTGTTTACCTCCTTCTTCATCATGGATGACCTGACTACTTTGTGTCAATTCAAAATCCAACTCATTAGATGATGAACTTAAATAGCATGTAGTATCTTCTTCACAAGTTTATTCATAACAAAAAGTAGAATGTACGAGATAGTGAGGTGAAGAGGAAGTTTCCATAAAAACGTCTTCTTGGCCAGAATCAGACTTGAGGTCTACATCTTCCAAAAAAAAAATTCTTGAGAAACTGAAATATCAATAGGTGCACTTGGGAATTAGTCACCACATACATCAATATAATCATAATCATTATAATTATGGTTGTCGAAGACTTTAAATTGATTAGAAAAATAAATATTATTTGAGCCATCACCAATATTCTCAGATTCAAAATCAACCAGGGATGGAAGAAAATTATCTTGACATGGAGGATTTTGAAAAAGAGAATAAAGATCAAAAGAATCCTCAATTTCTTGCTTCTCTACCTATAAAGAGTGACTACCTTGCACCTGATCACTATTTGGACTTAGAAGAGGTTGATCAAGCAAATCAAGGGGTAAGGGATCATGAGAAAGAGATGTGTTGACACCTAATCCTAAGGGTTGGGTGAGGATATTTAATATTGTATATTAAATTATATTAGGAAATCAGGAAGGCCAAGAGTCATTGGGAAGTGAATCCCAATAGCCTCACCTCCATGTATAAATACATTCACATTCTCCATCTAATACACTTTGTGATTTGCGGAGTTACTGCCTGGTTTGACATGGTATCAGAGCCAGTCTCATTATTGGCATTCTTGCCTTTGGTGTAACTCCCTCATTTCTGCTAACAATCTTTGTACATTCAGTTTTATGTTCTCTGTATCTAGTTTTTTGCTGCTCTAGTATATTGATGCCATTCTGAGTTTATATACTACAATTCTGCAATTTTTTTAAATTATCTCTGCAATTTTTTCCCAGTTCTGATTTTTTTTTTGTAGCTTCTAAAGATTCTTCAATTCTGCAATTTGCAGTTCCTGCAATTTTTCAATTTGCAGCTCCTGCACATACTTGCAAATTCTGCATGGTTAAAATCCTCCCGTTCTAAATTTTTTAACGGCCTCTCGGCCTCCTGATTCCCCATACGTTGTCTCCCTTCTCGCCATCCATTGGCCTTTCGGCCCTCCTCCCCTCCACAAACCTCCCCCTAGCACGCTACAACTCCACACTCCCTCTCCCTACTGCGCTTATCGCCTCGCACACTCAAACCCGCACAACGCTCCTCCCAACGCTCCAATCCCTCACGCCCCCCTATCCAACACACCACCCAACTTACACCCCATCTACCCCGCCCCCACTATAGCCCACCTCGCTACATCCACTGCCTAAACCCCCTACCTCGCTACCCTCAGCAACCCGACTACCTATCCCGCTACGCCCCACCGAACCCTTCCTTCCCCGCTCGACTCCCCTCACCATAACTAATAGCGCCCTCACTACTACGTAATAACGCCTACCCCCCATTAATAAACGCCTATGCTGTTTTTTTACGTTCTGTTGTAATACCGCCTTCCCCCCCATTAATAACCCCCCCCCCCCCCCCCCCCATATAATACCTCCCTCCATTTAATACCACCACCTCCCATTCATAATACCACTGCCTCCCAGTTATAATACCGCCTCCATTTCATACCACGGCCTCCCATTTATAATACCACCCCCATTTATAATACCGCCCACACAATTTTTTTCCCAAAACAAAAAACAAAAAAAAATAATAATATATTTTTTTTGCAGAATTGAGTATTTTTCCAGCAAAGTTTTTTCCCCTTCAATTGAGTATATTTCCAGCAAAGTTTTTCCCCTCCAAAAGAAAATTTCCAGCAAAGTAATTCTTTTTTCCCTTCAAAAGAATGCATTCTCTCATATCTATTGTAGGGGTGGTTCTCTCTGGCAAGGAGAACTATCTTCAATGGTCTCAAAAAATCAAGCACACACTAATTTTTAATGAGTTGTGGAAAGGAATTTGTGAAGGAAAAGAAGGAAATCCACCAGAAAAGCCCACTTCAGATAAGGAGCTCGCCATTTGGGAAAACAAGAGTTGCAAGGCCTATGCCTTGATTGCAGCTTCTGTAAATGAAGAGGTGAATCGCCATATTTCACCATTTTCAAATTCCTATGAAGCCTTGAGAAAGCTAAAAGAACTCTATGACTCACATTCAGAACTAGAAATTGTTCAATTGATGATTAAGCTATTCAGTCTTGAAATGAAGAATGATGATCCCCTTTCTTTAGCTTCAGAAGTAAAATCTATCATGCATGAAATTGACAGCACTGGTGTAAAAATTGACATATCTCTCATAGCATATGTTAAGGCATTATATCCGACTTACTCACATTATCTCGTGTCATTGCAAGCAAGTGGAAACCTTGACCATATCACCTTTGATTTCCTTGAGAAAAAGTTTGCAGAAAGAGAGAAAGATTTCGGGAAGATGATAGCCCATTCGTCTTCTGAAGAGGCTGCATACTTTGCACATAGAGAAAAAAGTCATGCTCTATATCCTTCTAGAGGAAGAGGTGGCCGAAGAGGAAGAGGAAGAAGAAACTTCAGAGGAAGGGGGGGGGCAGACAATCTGACAAATCCGATCTTCATTGCATACGTTGCAATAAAGACGGGCATGATGCATCCACATGCAGGACACCTTGGGATAAAATTGAGCAGCAAATAAGACAAAGGTAAAACTAATGACAAAGACAAAGGTAAAGCACCTGAATCCGCTCATTATGTTCTAGCACATTGTAACAATGGAGTAACTGAAGACTTGTTTGATGTTTAATTTACTTCATGGAGAGATGATTGGTTGCTAGATTCAGGAGCAACATGTAACATGACATTTAGAATTTTTTTTTTGAAGAATCTACTGACAAAGTTGATGGAGCAGTATACTTCGCAGATAAATCCAAACTCAAGCCATCAGGGCTTGGCACAGTCAGGCTTAATTTTCCCGTTCTTCCAGATCATATTCTACATGAGGTTCTATACCTCCCTGAGTTGAGGATAAAATTGTTGTCCTTGGTCCAAATCCACTAGCAAGGACACTCCATTCACTTGTTTGATGGCAAGGCAGAGGTCAGAAATGCATCAGATCACTCACTTGTCATGGAGGGAATAGAAGAAGGAAGACTCTTGAAGCTGAAAGGTTCATCTTCTCATGCCAAAAACTTTGCATTCAGTTCACATCATGATGAAGGTACATTCCCATAAAGTATTTTATGGCATGCTAGATTTGAACACTTAAACTATGAAAGCCTTCGTTTTTTGAAGAAAAATGGTGTTAATGGACTGCCTACAATTCCTAGGAAACCTAAGGAATGTGATGCTTGTATTCTAGGAAAGCATAGCAAACAACCATTTCATTATTCACACTCAAGAGCACATAGAAAAATTGAGCTTATTCATTCAGATTTATGTGGCCCTATGCCTGTTGCTTCTGCAAATGGAAATAAATATATGATGACATTTATTGATGACTACACCAGAATGTGTTGGGTTTACTTATTGAAGAACAAGTCTGATGCTTTTCAAACATTCAAGAATTTTCATGCATGGATTGAAATTGATGCATAAACTCATATTGGCTCTCTACGTACTGATAATGGAAAAGAATACACTTCAAACGAATTTGAAAATTATCTTCATCAACATGGGATCAAACATCAAACAACTGTGCCGTATAATCCCCAACAGAATGGTGTAGCTGAAAGAATGAACAGAACTATTTTTAATATGGTTCGCTCCATGTTATTTTTCAAGAATCTAAAATTGATGTTTTGGGCTGATGTAGTTCTATGTGCTATATACATAAAGAATAGGCGTCCTTCAAGTTCAATTAGAAACAAAACTCCTTTTTAAATGTGGCATGGTCACATTCCTTCGGTAAAGCATTTCAGGGTCTTTGGTTCCACCTGTTATGCCTTGATACCCAAGGGACAAAGGAATAATGTATCTTATTGGGGTATTCCAATACCTCCAAATGATATCGTCTCTATGATGAAGCCAATAAGAAGTTTGTAATAGCAAGAGATGTCATATTCCTTGAATCTTCCAAGACTGACAATTTTGTTGAGCGGCAACTTGATTGCTTGGATCAATTTACACATGCAAAGTCTTTTCAAGAATTTGATAATCAGATTCCACATCTTGAAGGGGGGATTCCTATATTGAATCAAACTGTGGAATCATTTCCTGAATCACTCTCTCCCCCACATGAAGAAACAACCACGGATGACACATTGAATGATGTGATTGAAAAAATTGAGAGCTTGAATCTTGACTCAATCCCAACTCAGTCAAATGAATAGCCTGGGCCATCTCAGAAAGGTCCTCCCAAATGGCTGACAAAGACACTAGAGAATGTTCATCTCGATGAGGTTGGAAAAACGGGAACAAGAAGTTCCACTAAACAAAACAAAGGTGACGTAGATAATTCTGATTCTCCTGTTGATATGGATATTGCTTATAATTGTGAATTGAGTTTGTCTACAGATCATGAACCAACTTCCTTCAAAGAAGTCGCTTCTCATGATGAATGGAATGAAGCGATGCAAAAGGAGTATGATGCCTTGATAAAGAATGGCACTTGGAAGCTGGTTGATCTGCCTTTGGGAACAAAACCAATTGGCTATAAGTGGGTCTACAAGAACAAGTATAAAGCAGATGACTCACTTGACAAGCACAAGGCCAGGCTTGTGGCAAAATATTTTGCACAAAAAGAAGGAATCGATTATGAAGAAAATTTTGCTCCCACAGCAAAATAGACCACCATCTGGACTCTCTTTGCCCTAGCAGCTCAGAATGGATGGAAAGTCCATCAGATGGATGTAAAAACCACCTTTTTGAATGGAGATCTAAAGGAGAAAGTTTTTATGTCCCAGCCAGAAGGATTTGTTGTAAAGGGCCAAGAACACAAAGTTTGCAAGCTTATAAAATCTTTGTATGGCCTCAAGCAAGCACCACGAGCCTGGTATGAGAAATTAATTGAGCATCTTCTGAAACTTGACTTCAAAAATTTTGATCTTGATGATGCAACTTTGTTTGTTAAGAAAGTTGGAAAAACAGTTGTATATCTTGTGGTGTTTGTAGATGATATTTTGATGACAGGGAACAATGAGAGTTATATTGCATCCATGAAGAAATAATTAAAGAAAGGTTTTGAAATGACTGATTTGGGTTATGTTCATTACTATCTGGGTATTGAAGTAATTCAACATCCTAAATTTATATTTCTTTCTCAAAAGAAGTACATTAGAGATCTTTTGAACAGGTTTGGCATGGATGAATGCAATCCCTTAACCACTCCAATGGAACAAAACTTGAAGCTCACATCCATTGAAGGGAAGGAATTCGAGGATGCAACTAAGTATAGACAGCTTATAGGAAGTCTTATCTACCTGACCACCACCAGACCTGACATTTCATTTTCTATTGGAATACTCTCAAGGTTTATGCAAAAACCTTGTGAAGGACATTGGTTTGCTGCAAAAAGAGTGTTAAATTACTTGAAGGGGAATCAAGACTTTGGACTCAAATATACACAGGTAAGAAACTTCAGCTTAATCGAATACTCTGATTCAGACTTTTATGGAGACAAAGAAACAGGGATGTCTACTACAGGTTACACCATGAGTCTTGGATCAGGATCTGTCTCATGGATATCACGCAAACAGTCAGTTCCAGAAGATTCCACAACTGAGGCAGAATATGTGGCAGCAGCTGAAGTAACAAAGGAAATTGTGTGGCTCAGAAAAATCCTAGAATATTTTCAGATGAAAAAAATGTATTCAACACCACTCATGATTGACAACACTTCTGCAATAAAGTCGGCCAAGAACCCAAAGTTCCATGATCGAACAAAGAACATCAATACAAAATACCATCTAATTCGACATCATGTTCAAGCCAAAACCATCCATCTACATCATTGTTCCACAAATGAGCAAACCGGTGATATCTTCACCAAAGCACTTGGAAGAGAAAATTTTGAAAAGTTCAGATCGATGCTTGGACTCACCAACATCCCTTCGGATTAAAGGGGGGAATGTTGACACCTAATCCTAAGGGTTGGGTGAGGATATTTAATATTGTATATTAAATTATATTAGGAAATAATGAAGGCCAAGAGTCATTGGGAAGTGAATCCCAATAGCCTCACCTCCATGTATAAATACATTCACATTCTCCATCTAATACACATTGTGATTTGCGGAGTTACCTCCTGGTTTGACAAGATGATAGAGGATGAAACAAATCAAAATAAGATTGAAGACTAAAGTTATGAGTGTTAATATCATATTGAGGAATCAAGGGATTAACCTTCACCTTAGGCTCCATTAACGATTCCAAATTATCCCGAGTCGGATCAAGATCATGGGAAGTGGATGAAGGTTGAGAATATGGATTAAGAATGTTTGCAAATAAGGCCATGGAGAACAAAAGAGTAGAGAAATTTAGTGAAGATATGCAGCCAGAAAACATCATAGATTTATCTCCAGCAGCAAAAGAAGAAGTTGTCATCATACAGAGAAAGGGAAAGGAGAAGATAATTGAAAAATCAGAAACAAAAATCTTCAAGGATAAGCTAAGGGAAGAAAGATAAGAAATAATTGATTTGAAGTTGGAGGAAGAGAAGCATAGGTCCGAAAAGGCTGATTTTGACCAGATGATGAAAAATGGGACAGTCAACTCTCAAGTGTTTCATAATATATGGATAATTCCAAAAGACTGTTGAAAATGACTCAACCTCTAAGACTTGTGGTTAAACATACCATGAAGATGAATTTACAATTGCAAGCTGAAAACAGATCATTAAAGCATCAAATGGAAGACCTTCAGGAACAAATGGACATGATTCAATATGAGCTAGAGAAAAAAGGATTGAGAATGAAAGTGGTTGAAGAACCTATAGGTCAACCTATTATGAATGAATATGAAACTCCCAGAGACTAAAGAGTTGAGCTGAGACATTTTTGTTAAGGTTCATAGCTTGCAAAGGACTTAAATTTTGGCTTAGAAGATCAAATTTTGAAGAAAATCACAAAATTTGCAAATTTTGCCTTATTAGGCAGTTTCGTAGTGTGCTCTAGGCTTGAAGGCCGAAAAACGATACGAAATTTTTGAAGATGCTATTTTTCCTTTAAAACCAGATATATGAATAATTAAGGAGGGAGATTGGCTGTATTTAGATATTTTGTCATAAAAAAAAATTTTGACTAGAAAAGGTGGCAAAAATATGGGTGAAAAGACGAAAATCAATTCGCTATGAAACTACGCTACGAAACTGCCTAAACTGCTCTATTTTGTAGCGAAAGGTTTTTAAAGGATTTTTGGAGGTTCAAGCAGCACATAGAAGATCGGCCAGCCACCTGAAGACATCGAACATGACAATGGGCCATCCCAGCATAGACTCAATAATCGACATAAGTGTCACTAATCCAGCTCAGCATGAAGACTAAGATTAAAGGGGGGTTTTATCTTTTCCTAAAAAATAGGACTATGTTTCCTAAATTTATGGGGCACATTAAATGTCTTAGTGATGGTGAATGTTTCTAGAGCATGTGATCCTTATCATTTAGCTGTCTCACTGTTGAAAAGAATGAATGTATGAAGTAGAGTCCTATTAGTAATGTGAGCCTTTAAGAGTTAGTTGTCTTTTTCTATTCCAAGAAAGTAATTTTCAGTTATGTTAGGTGTCAAAGTTATAGTTCAAGGATCTAGCTAGCTAGGCAGATCATTTGCAATGTAAAAGATTCTATTTATAGAAGGAACATAAAATATCAAAGGGTTGGAGAATATTGTACCAAATTTCTACTCTATAATGATTTTTCAGTTTCAGTGATATACGGTGATATTTTACTTCTAAACCTGGGATTTAAATGAGGCGTTAAATGTGTTGTATGCTCTATATCTTTCATGTTTAATCATCTACAGTGAGTTTTATCTCTAATTACTCATAACTCATGGTAACATGCTATGACTTCCTTTAGAGGTTAAAACTGTTGTGTTCTTCCTGTGTTGTGTGTATGTACTATCTTTTATTTAAACCTCTATTTGCCTCAATTTCCATAAGAAGAATAATTTTCATTAAGTTTATTGTTGTTTACCCCATAG
This sequence comes from Pinus albicaulis, assembly GCA_034641835.2. Classification (NCBI taxonomy): domain Eukaryota; kingdom Viridiplantae; phylum Streptophyta; class Pinopsida; order Pinales; family Pinaceae; genus Pinus; species Pinus albicaulis. The sequence goes on along the minus strand of CM076570.1, from coordinate 5,776,141 downwards.
CCCAATGGTAGTAAGTCTTCCATTTTTCAACTTGCAATCAATCAAAATCAAGTCACAGTTCATAGAGTTAGCCATCTAATAGAATTTCCATTGAAAATCATAAGTTCCCTTTGAGAGAGCCCTCTCAAACGAAAGAGGCTAATATTTAGTTAAAAGTGGTTTGAAAGAGTTACATTAAGTTGATTGATGAGCAAACTATCAGAATCAATTTGGTGATAACATTTTGGTGCGTCTTCTGGGAGTCTGAAGACATATTTCCCGAAGTTTTTGTGCAAACAGTGAAGCTGAAATCTTGGAGTTAGCAGGAGCTCAGAATTTTTCGAGGCTCCAGAAACTACCTTGGTGACTCCACTACAAATTTTTATGCTTAAAGGTGGCTTCAAGAAGAATATATACAAGGAGAAATCTAGATCCTAACCCATCTACCATTATGGATAATCCAGAGATAATTCTCAGAGGCATTGAAAGAAACTCTTCAAAATTAGGTATTCCATCACACTCAAGGGATTTGTCCTCTGAAATTGTTCAAAGTCCTGAAGATAGGAAATTTGATGATAAAATTCAAGAAGTTTGATTTAGTTCTAAGAGTGAAAATTATTTGACTGAGATAATTCTAGACCTGCAAAGACTAGGTATTGATACCTCATCCCTATCATCCAAAAAATAAAAAGAAGAATTCTGGGAAACAATTACATCAGAACTGTTGTTAGAGAGGGATTCTTTTGAAAATTTAAATGATTTGGTCCATTTGAATTATTGTTGAAAAGAAAATATGTTATACCTTTTCTTGAGTGGAGTTCATTTGTATTTGGATTGCAAAGACCAACTACACCACCTCCTAATAACTCATCTTCTCCTACTATTTTTCCAAGAAATACCATAGTCCCTGTCATTATGGCTGGAGTTGTTACACCTCCACCTCCTCCTCTTTCACCTGCAAGATATGCTCCGCTTGTCCTCCCAGTTTTTCATCATGCCCTCCCAAGTAAATATTCAACTAGAATTAAAACTTGAGGGGGTGAAGAAGAAATAACATTTGAGGAACATGTAGATCAATTCAATGATTTCATTGACAGAGAGGAAGTAGAACATGAAGATGCTAAAATGAGACTATTTGCTCAAAGTTTCACTGGTGAGGTCAGAAAATGGTTTAAAGCCCTAGCTCCAGCAAGCTTGCAGAATTGGAATCAGTTCGAAGATAGTTTTTTGAGAAAACGGGGGAATAGAACAAACCGAGTGCATGCCATGATAGAATACAACAATTTAAAAATAGCCTTAGATGAATCTATCCAAGATTTCTCTAAGATGTTTAACAAAGTATAAAATTATATACCTGCTCGTCTTAAAACTCCCCCAGGAGCTGCTCAATTATGCTATGCAGAGGCATTTGATCATGATTTCTCCATTCTGCTCAGGGAAAGAGAATCTGCTTCTCTAGCAGAAATACAGAATGATTTTGTGAAGGTAGAAGTGAACATGATAGCAGTGAAGAAGTCTAATATGGGTAAAACAAAACTAAAAGAAGAAGAGAAACCTTCCTCCTCAGATGATAAGTTTGATTCTATGTTGAAGACTATGGAGAAACTCATGGATAGACATGCCCTTGGAACCACTTCTTCACCTCCCGCACAACATGATCCACAAATCAGAAATCCATAGTTTAGAAGGCCTCAGAATTAGCAAAGACAAAGAGAAAATAGAAATCATCTTGACCCTCAAGTGAGGCCTCCCTTTCAGCAGAATTTGATTGATGAAGAAGAAACTCAGCCTAAGATTCAAGAATATATTATCCACTGCCTAGATGAAAACATGTCTGGGATTTTTTTGACCAAAGAGGAGCATGATGAGTCTGATCATGATTTGAATAAGGATGAGGGACAATCTGATTATCTTAAGGGTTACCAACATGCTATATTTGAGATGCAGAAGCAGTACAATCTTAGAAACAAAAATGTTCCCATCACTACAAATAAAACACAACCAAAGAAGGATGCTCCTAAAGCAGTTGGGCCTAAAAAGGACCCACCAATTCCTCCCCCTGCCAAATAAAATGAAAAGATTACTTATGTTTTTAGTTTAGAGAATTAGATCTCTAAAATTAAGATTCCTATTCCCTTTGGATAAATTTTCAAGGTAAATGAGTATAGAAGTAAAATTGTGAAATTGTTGAATTCTCAACCAGGAGTTTCAGATATCCTTAATATACAAGAAGACCATCCTACCATCTACTTAGGACCAAGGTTGGAATATGAGCAGAAAGAAGAAGTACCTCCTTTCTATGTCAGCCTTAGTATCCATGACATGACCTTACACAATGCCATGTTGGATTCGGGGGCTTCTCAAAACCTCATGCCTAATGTGATTATGGAGAGGATGGGTTTGGAGATCACCAGGCCATACAAGGATATATTTTATTTTGACTCTAAAAGAGTCCAATGCATAGGACTGATCAAAGATGTTGTTATTGCCTTGACACAAGCGCCTACCAAGATAGTGGTAATGGAAATTGTGGTGGCATATATTCCCCCCAAGTTTTGCATGCTATTATCCAGATCTTGGGAAGCAAAGATTAAAGGCACCATGCAGATGGACTTGACATATGCCACCATTCCTATTTTTCATGAGCAGAGAAGGTTGTACAGGAAAGTAGGATGACCTATATGGTAAGTATCAAGAATAAACCTCAAAATTTTCCCATTTATGTTGTTGAAACTGAAATAGGATCAAAAATTATTTTCAATGAGCTAACTGATGAAGCAGAAAGTGAAGGGAAAGCAAAAATTCAACGAATAGAAAATCAACAAGTTGAAAATCAGGAAATTGTAGAAGAAAATGCAGAGGGCTGGTGGCTTCTACACTTTGATAGATCTGTTGTAAGAGAGGGGGCTAGAGCAGGCATATGGATCACTACTCCTGATGATGAAAGTAAGTTTTATTCCTTTAAACTTAACTTTGACTGTACCAATAATATGGTTGAATACGAATCTCTGTTTTTGGGTTTGGAAATTTTGAAAAGATTGGGTGCCAAAAAGATATCAGTGCGTGGAGATTCTGAGTTGGTAATCAAAAAAGTTGAAGGAGTATATCAAACTAAGGATGTGAGGATGAGAGCTTATAGAAATATGATTATGGAAATGCTTGAAAATTTTCAAGAATATGCATTTTTTGTGAAAACTAGAGATCAAAACTCAGTGGCTGATTCTCTAACTGTTTCTGCAAGTTTGTTTGTCATATCTACACATTCTACTGAGAAGTATGAAATTGAAGTCCGACATAGGCCTGTTATCCCAAATAATATCATCCATTGGCAAGTGTTTGAAGATGACCAACAAGTCAGAAATTTCAAAGTTAAAAGATGAATTTGAAAGCACACAAGTGGATCAAAAAAACATGTTTGTTGAAACTATGGCTAATTCTGAAGTTTTGCAACTGAAAAATAATTGTATACCCAAGGGTATTATTCCACTTGGAAATTTTTGTAATCAAAATGATGTTTTTAAATCTCCTAGGATGCGGGATAATGATGAGGAGGTAGAAACTTATAATCTTGGTACAGTAGCAACACCTAAAATGATAAAGCTTTCCAAGTTTCTTTCTATTGACATGAGACAAAAATATATTGGGATGATGAAGAAGTTCATTGATGTTTTTGCATGGAGTTATGCTGATCTGAAAAAGTATGATCCTAGTATTATATAACATATTATTCCTATCAAAGAGAATGAGAAACCTTTCAAATAGAAATTGAGAAGGATTAACCCATTGCTTGTGCCTATGATTAAGAAGGAGATTAAGACAATTTTTGATGCAAAAAATATTGTTCCTTTAAGATTTTCAAAATGGCTTTCTAATCTGGTACCAGTCAGAAAAAAGAGTGGTGAGATCAGAATCTATATTGATTTCAAAAATTTGAACAAGGCTTCCTTGAAAGACAACTACCCTCTTCCCAAGATGGAACAAATTTTGCAGAATATTGTTGGCTCTCAAAGGATTTCCAAGCTGCATGGATTTTCAGGATACAATCAGATATTAGTACACCTAGAAGATCAAGAGAAGATTGCTTTTACCACACCATGGGGAACATTCATGTACACCAAGATGCCTTTTGGTTTGATGAATGCAGGAGCGACCTTTCAAAGAGCAATGGACATTGCCTTTGTTGAGGAGAAATATAAGTCAGTTGTGGTCTATTTGGATGACATAACTGTATTTTCAAGAAGGGAGGAAGATTATTTGAATCATTTGGAGAAAATTCTACAGAAGTGTAGAAGATTTGGCATCTCTCTTAACCCCACTAAAATTATTTTTTCTCTAACTTCTGGAAAATTGCTTGGAAATATTATATAAAAAGATGGGATAAAGATTGATCCAAACAGAGTTAATTCCATTCATAATATAGACCTGCTAAGGAATAAGAAGGAAATTCAGTCCTTTCTTGGGAAAGTAAACTTTGTTAGAAGGTTCATCCTGAAATTTGCTAAAATTTTCAAGGACATTACCAAGATGTTGAAGAAAGGAGCTGATATTAAATGGAATGTTGAAGCCAAGCAATCATTTGAAGAGATAAAGAAAGCCCTCACTCAAGATGGAATGCTTATTAGTCCAAAATTTTCAAGAGAATTTCTGGTTTTCACATTTGCATATGAAAATACCATAGCTGGAGTTTTACTGCAAAAAGGATAGCAAGGTACATAACAACCAATTTAATTCTTTAGTAGAACTCTTTCCAACTTAGAGCTGAAGTATAATATTTTAGAAAAATAGGCATATGATTTGATCAAAGCTATTAAAGACTTCAAAATTTATATTTTTCACTCTCATGTCATTGCATTTGTGCCTAACACTATGGTTAAAGACATTTTGACACAAGATGATCTAGATGGAAAGAGAGGGAAATGGATAGCTACTTTTCTGGAGTATGACATAGAAATAAGGCTTAAAAAATTGGTGAAAGGACAGGGGTTAGAAAATTTTATGGCACAATCCAATTTTGAATGTCTTGACATGAATCTTATTGCAGAAATTTTAGAGTTGTCAAAGGAAGATGAAGAGTTGATACCTATTGAAGAGAATTTCATTTTATCAGAATGGTAGAGAGATGTTTTCTTTGTCTTACATCATCATAGAGCTCCTGCAGAGTTGAATAAATAAAAATCAAGGTTTGTGAAGCTGAAATCATTAAGATACTACATTGTAGATAAGAATTTGTATTGGAAAGATACCGGTGGAATCCTTTTGAACTGTTTGCTAGAAGATGAAGTTGAAAGGGTCATTGAAGAGTTTCATAAGGGAGATTGTGGAGGACACCACTACTGGAAGGCTACAACAAACAAAATTCTCAGAGCAGGTTACTATTGGCCCACCATGTTCAAGGATGTTTTTAAGAAGATCGTTGCTTGCAATGAATGTCAAGTTTTTTATGGTAAGAAAAAAATGATTCCTTTACCTTTGATGCCAATATATGTTGAGGCGCCTTTCCAACAATGGGGGTTGGATTTTATTGGTGAAATACATCCATCATCTTCAGGGCATCATCGCTAGCTCCTGACAGCCACAGATTATTTCACTAAATGGATCGAAGAAATCCCAACAAGGCAGGCAAATGATTCAGTCATCATTCAGTTCTTAGAGAACAATATTTTGTCCAAGTTTGGTTGTCCTATGAAGATTTTTACTGAAAATGCACAAGCTTTTAAATCCAAAAATTTTATTACCTTTTGTCATCAGTATCATATAACACTTGGACACTCAAAAATCTATTACCCCCGAGGTAATGGCCTTGCAGAATCCTCTAATAAAAGCATTGTGAGAATTATCAAAAAGGTATTGCAGGAAAACAAGAGATCATGGCATCTGAAATTGAAGTATGCTCTTTGGGCTGATATGGTATGTACAAAGCGATCCATTGGTACTTCACCTTATTAATTAGTGTATGGAGTTGAAGAATTTTTTCCCACCTCCTTGGGAGTTCCTGTAATGAAACTGCTGCAAGGAATTGAAGAGGATCCTAATGCCATTCAGAGGAGGATAAACCATCTCATAGATCTGCAAGAAAAAAGGGAGGAGGTATACAACAACCATCAACAGTCATAGAATAGAGTGAAGAAAACATTTGATAGAAAGTTCAAAGAAGAAAATTTCCAGATTCAAGATGCAGTTTTAAAGTGGGAAGCCAGAATTGAGGAAAAGGGGAAACATGGAAAGTTTGAAACATCTGGAAGGGACCATTTATAGTAGTTTCATATCATGGCAACAATACTTATCTACTTCAAGAGATGGATGGACAACTTTGTGCTGGAGGACTTGTCAATGGAAAGTTTATAAAGCACTATTCTTACTAAATTTTACTGAATTTTCACTCCATTGTATGTATTCTGTTTTATTATTCTTTTCTGCTAATAAAGACAGGTTGATCATCAAATTTTAGCCTGAGGAGAAGGCCATAAGAGTTTGAAGAAGGTTTGGTGAATTTTAGAAGTTTATTTTCAAGAGGGATGGCACTAGAACTACAAGTTATTTGCTATACCACAGGGAAAACCATCCCTAGTGGAGCCACTGTTATCAATAATTAGTTTTAACACTTTCATTGATAGGGTCATGCAGGTAATTCACCAAGGTTGATGTGGTCTAATAAGTCATTTTTATGAAGTGTCCGATTTTTTTTTGCATTTGATGATGTCTACCTTAAGTTTAAAGCTCACCTCTAGCCATATCATTTCATTCAAATCAAACTCACATCATATAGTTATAATTCCCATGCAATTTAATCAAAAAAGTTTACACTTATCGGTTTTTCATAATTTCGTAGCGAATTAAAAACGAAATCAACAAATTTCACTACGAAACTGCCTAACAGTTCCGTAGCGAATCTGCCAGCAGCCAAACTGTTTTCGCTACGAAACTGGTTTTTTCAACAAAAGGTGTCAGAGTGGTGTGAGGTGTTAGCTTTTGATAAGATAAGTAAATGGTAAGGTCATTTGAGTTAGTTATGATTATTTTCAAACATGCATAGTTGTATTTGCTATAATTATTATCTTTTATGGTCACATGTGCTATCACCAAAATATGAGTTGTAAAATAACCTTTTAAACTTTACCCCAAGCTTCTCTTTGTCATATTACTGTGTAATCCTTGCATGTGAAGTATCCCAATGTCGATTCTTAAAGAGCTGCTTCATCACACCAAGCAAGTCGTTGTATGAAATTCAGTTCTACAGGTGTCACCAACAAGCGAGGCAGTGAACAGTATAAAGCATCCATGGCTTCGAAAAGGAAAACAAACAAGGGTGGTCATTGTCTCAGGTATGAACCCATGGATTTGAAATTCCTAAATGAAGATCCCATTGCTATGGAAGTTTTCAGGAGGATGGGATGCCTATAATTCTACCAGAAATTGCAGGGTTTCCATGCACAGATTTCAAAGGATTTTGCCAGCAATTTTACGGGGACAACATCAAAGGTTGGGATATTGAATCTCACAGTATCAACAGAGAGCATATCACAAGCTATAGAAATACCTAGAAGTGGTGAAGAATGGTTTAAAGGCACAAATTTTAGTATGTAGGTTTGTGAGGAGTTTCTCAAGTAGGAGCACAGAGGAGTTGATTTGACCAATGGCATCCCTAGGAGTTATATGAAGGAAAATTATGCAAATCTACTACTGGTGATCCAAAAATACTTCACCTGCGAGGGAAGATTCCACATGTTTTACTCTTACCATATCAGACTCCTTCTTCACTTTGTAGGTAAGAAATCACTTGAATTACCCTTCCTTTTATACAGGAGTTTGGGAAAGATATCAGATAAAGTTAAGGTCAAGTCAGAAGGTAATGAGACATCATTATTTCACCATGGTTTGATAAAACTATTAGTGCTAGAAGAGTTGAAAATTTTAAATAGAGATTGGACTTCTTTTCTATTTATGAGTGGGTATGAAATAGATGTAGTGACTCAAAATAAAGTCTCAAAACCTAAAACTACTACATCACTAGCTGAAATAGCAGAGGATGAAGAAGAAAGAAGACAGTCTCCTCTAGAACCAGTGGACATTGAAGAAGAGCCTCTGCAAGAAACTGATATCTCTCAGCCAACACCTGCAAAACAAAAATAAAATATTAGAAAACAAAGCATTAAGAGGATAACTAGGAGTCATACATTTGCCAAAGGAAATCTGGAAGATATCCTACATGCAATAGATATTGAGGAGTCCCTAATAGTGCAAGCATAAGACATTGAAGGTGATGGAAAGAAACAGAAGAAAAGTAATTCTGCCAAGAAATTGGATTTTGCAGGAGAGGATGTTGGTTTAATATTTCAGCCAAGGAAGCCAATGAACAGGTTTGCAAAGAAGGCCATGGAGAACAAAATGGCAGAGAAATTTAGTGAAGCTATGTAGCCAAAAAACATCATAGATTTATCTCCAGTAGTAGAAGAAGAAGTCATCATCAGAAAAATAAAGGGAAAGGAGAAGATAATTGAAAAATCAAAAAGAGATCTCCTCAAGGATTAGCTAAGGGAAGAAAGAGAAGAAATACTTTATTTGAAGTTGGAGGCGGAGAAGAATAGGTTTGAAAGGCTGATTTTGACCAGATGATGAAAAAATGGGACATTCAACTCTCAAGTGTTTTAGAATCTATGGATAATGCCAAAAGACTGCTAAAAAGGACTCAGCCTCTAAGACTTGTGGTTAAACATACCGAGAATATGAACTTACAATTGCAAGATGAAAACATATCATTAAAGCTTCAAATGGAATACCTTCAAGAAAAATTGGATATGATTCAAGATGAGCTAGAGAAAAAAGGATTGAGAATGAAAGTGGTTGAAGAACCTATAGTTCAACCTATTGTGAATGAAGATGAAACTCCCAAATACTGAAGAGTTGAGCTGAGACATTTTTGTTAAGGTCCATTGCTTGCAAAGGACTTAAATTTTGGCTCAGAAGATCAAATTTTGAAGGAATCACAAAATATGTAAATTCTGCCGTATTAGGCAGTTTCGTAGCGTGCTCCAGGCTTGAAGGTCGAAAAACGCTACGAAATTTTTGAAGATGCTCTTTTACCTTTAAAATTTTTTTTATGAATAATTAAGGAGGGAGCTTGGATATATTTAGATAATTTTTCAGAACAAATTTTTTTGACCAACAAAGGGGCAGAAAGATGGGTGAAAAGATAGAAATCAATTCGCTACGAAACTACACTAAGAAACTACCTAAACTGCTCTGTTTTGTAGCGAAAGGTTTTTAAAGGATCTTTGTAGGTTCAAACAGCACATAGAAGATCAATCAGCCACTTGAAGACATACAACATGACAGTGGGCCATCTCAGCATAGACTCAATACTCGACATAAGTGTCACTAATCCAGCTTAGCTTGAAGACCAAGATTAAAGTGGGATTTTATCTTGTCCTGAAAAGTAGGACTATGTTTCCTAAATTTTGGGGGCACATTAAATGTCTTAGTGATGATGAATGTTTCTCGAGCTTGTGATCCTTATCATGTAACTGTCTCACTGTTGAAAAAAAATGAATGTAATAAATATGAATTAGAGTCCTATTAGGAATGTGATTCTTTAAAGGTTAGCTGTCTTTTTCTGTTCCGAGAAATTAGTTTTCAGTTATGTTAGGTGTCAAAGTTATAGTTCGAGGATATAGCCAGCTGGACAGATCATTTTCAATGTAAAAGAGTCTATTTATATACAGAACATCAAATATCAAAGGGTTGGAGAATATTGTACCAAATTGCTACTCTGTAATTCTTTTTCAGTTTTATTAATATACAGTGATATTTTACTTCTAAACTTGGGATTCGAATGAGGTGTTCAATGTGTTATATGCTCTATATCTTTCATGTTTAATCATCTGCAATGAGTTTTATCTATAATTACTCATAACTCATGGTAACACGATCTAAATTCCTTTAGAGGTTAAAACTATTGTGTTCTTCTTGTGTTGTGTGTATGTACTATCTTTTATTGAAACCTCTATTTGCCTCAGTTTCCTTAAGAAGAATAATTTTCATTTAGTTTACTGATGTTGACGCCATATCCCAATGGTAGTAAGTCTTTCATTTTTAAACCTGCAATCAATCAAAATCAAGTCACAATTCATAGATTTAGCCATCTAATAGAATTTCCATTGAAATTCATAAGTCCTCTTTGAGAGAGCCCTCTCAAACTGAAGAGGCTAATCTTTAGTTAAAAGTGGTTTGAAAGAGTTACATTAAGTTGATTGATCAGCAACCTACCATAATCAATTTGGTGATAACACATTCTAATATGATTGTTGTTTTATAAACATCCTAGTCATCATACCTATCAAAATATTGATGAAGATCATAGAGGAATTGATGAAAAGAGTGGATAGAGGCGTATGTTAAGGTATGACACCATCGATTCACACAACCTTCAAGAGTGAGGATGAATAGAATACACATAAAATATTCATCATCGATTTAATGATATTTACAAAATCCAAGAGAATAATTTATGTGTTTGGATAAAAATGTACCACCTTCATCATAAAACCTGAATTGAGATAGGACATGAACAATTTCTGTGGAGATTGAAAGTTTACTAGGAGATAGGTTAGAGAAACACTTTGAGATTATGATTTGGGAAAGGTCGATTTAAGATAAGATATTCAAAACATAGTCAATGGGAAAATATCATCATATTTCCTCCTTCTAGTGCCAAAATTTCGATGGCATTGGATACTGCCAACATATAGGGGGTATCCCTGATATGAAGTCTTAATTAGACCTCAGACCATTTGGAGTAGGAGCCCCATCCGTAGTATCATCCTAGCCACCATAAAACAAAGGTCTGTTTTGGTTTCAACAGGAAACATAAGAGATGATTATATACATAAACCTTGAATAAGAAAGTAAGTTGACATTATGATGCACTGATTGCAATATGTAAAAGGATACCTTCACAAGCGGAAGACAAAAGTGAGTCTCTAGAAGTAACTAATAGTACTAACCTAAGGGAGACACATGAGAAAATAAATATTCGTTAGTTATATAGTGAAATATTTCACTTAGACATAACGATAATTAAACAACATACAACACATCTTCAACAAGATAAGTACCAAGGCCATCGAAATAGTTCAATTTCCTTAGTACATATGAATGAAACATACATAGAAAACATCTAAAAAATAGTCCTACGAAATTCACAATACATGCATTAAAATGTGTTGGCTCATTGAGCTTCAATATTAGGTGAAATATCCAAGTACACAGTTACAACAGTGAGGAACTAGTTCCAATATTGGAACATTAAGTCACTTCTTACTTCTCCAAAGAATAATTTTCTCTCTTATGCCAAGTATAGAAGCCAAGACTAGCTCTCCAAATCTTAAGCCTACAAATTCATTTTTCTTGAGTTATGAGTTTTCTTTTATAATAAGGGGTATGGCCTTTCATATCCCCATGACTCTTGAATTACCCTCACGACTCCTGGACTTCTAATGTTTCCTTTAGACTTATAAACAACTCTTGAACTTACAATGACTTTTGGACTTCTCCTAAAGACATTTTTTCCATATATGACTAAGTGACTTTTCATATTCCACATATGACTCTTAGACTTCCACACATTACCTTTTGTCATTTTCTTGAGAATACATCATTACACTCCACATGATGATGCAGCATGATGCATGTAAATACATTGATGGCTATGATGCCACTGGTACAAGTTACAACTTGACAATGATGACATGAAATTCATGAATAGGTGACAATGCCAAGTTGTGTTACTTGTTACTTCATCTTGAATTCTTGATGATATATCTGATCTATTCTCCATGTTCATGAAGGATCAAAGGGTCTTGGATCAACATTGGAATCCTCTGAGTCATCATGCAATTCCTTTTTGTTTCGATCCATGATTTTCTAAATCACGTGCCCATGAAAACTCTATTTTTTTCTCCTTCTCTGTAGGTTTTTGTTTATGCATTATTGATATTGTCTAATCTTGAGCATCACCTTGTCTTGTTAGGAAGGTACTCATGCCAATGAAAATCATCCATGACAAAGAATAATCAGTCTTAAAAACTTTTATTCTATCATTACCTATCTCATGTAATTATCATCTCATGATAGTTCTGTGAGAGGGTTAAATGAATAAGACTTGATTAAGAGGGAACATTCAAACTTTTGCAAGGCTTAAAATAGGTCTTGAAGGTGTGCTTGTGTGCTCAAGAAAAAGAGAGAGAACTCAAGGGCGTAGGGCATAGTTTCGAAGCACTATGGAGAATCATTTTTTAGTTCAACATGTGCCCATGTGCTCAGGGAAGCTAAGGAGGTCACAAGGGAACACATTGAAAGGATGAAGGAGCTAGGCTTCAAGCCTTCCAAGTGTGTTCACATGCTCAAGATGAGAAATGAGGGTGTAGGTTTCACAATCGAAGCATGAAGGAGAAAATATTCATTGGTGGTGAGCCCTAGTATTGTACCCAAGAGTGCTACAACTCCCAGAGGCTACTCTAATTTACTTTATCAACCTAGGGTTCGTAAAAACTTGGAGGTGACAGTGCTATATACACAGTAGTTTTATTGTACTCATGTCATCCTCTTATGAGTCCTACAAAAGGGTGATATTGCTAGGGTTTCTGAGTGAAGTCTGTCACACTTATAAATTAGACCTAGAACTACAAATGACTCAAAACCATTACTCTATCAACAATACAATGAATATTATAAAGAAAGAAGATACATCTAGCTATTTAGAAAGGAAGGAAATCTAAAATTTAGGCTATTGTAAGAAATATAAGTAAATTAGGCAACATTCATGAAGTAAATTGCTGAATTAAAATTGCAGAAAGGAAGACTAATCTAATCACACATTTCTAGGCCAAATGGCTAAGTAAACTCTAACTATTTTATACTTAACTTCTATGATTTAACAATGCATCTAGTCATGGGCTAACTACACTTTTAAATACTTTGTTTTGTAGTAAAATAAGGAGGTGCTAAGGTGGCTTAAGAAGGTCTTGGATTCATGGATTCAGAGTTGAAGGTGTCTTGGAGGTGGTGGCAGGGTTAGGTGAGGTGGAAGATGGTTTTTGGGCTGACGGAGAGGCTAACTAGTGCTTCTACAAGATTTGCTATAGGTTTCCTGCAATGCTATAGGAAACAGGCCGAGGATGTTTTAAGGCCAAAATTGATGAGGAAAGGGGTAGGGAAGGTGTGTTCCAAGTTTTTGCCTCTCTAGGTATCATAAAGCTTCAACTATAACACCAACCTAGGGATCTAGGTATCGTATCCAAGGTCAAAGCTCCACAATACCAACGATACCCTCCCTAATTTGGGATCTAGACATCATCATAGGCCAGCCAGATCTCCTCCCAAGAATCTTGTCTCCCAAAGAGGATTCATCTCTCCTTATAATCTAAATCATATATATCCACCGGTCCAAGCATGCTTGAAAATGTTCAACCTTATTATGGAGAGATCTCGCACGATCACAACCCTTGTTGGTAACAATATATATATATATATATATAAGTTAACTCAAACTTCTAGGGTTCTAAAATATACTAATGTTTCTTAGGTCATCATCATATTATCCAAACACATATTTATCGAAATATTTCTTCTTTAACTTCTCTAGCAGCACCAAACTCAACCTTAGCACTTCTTCTCGGAACATCCAAGTCTTGTTTACAACTTTTCCACTCACGAAAATATATTTTTAATGCTTCAGCCATGATTTTTATTATCTCTTTTCAAGTTCTTAGTTGTCACATTATGCCCTCTCTCTCAACTAGAGAGATATACACTTTCAAGCTCCCTCTCAACTTAGGGATATCAACATATTCATATCATCGGAAAAAAAAAAATTCTTTCTCATGGAAATAAGGTCATTTATGTCATCATCATTCCCTTTATTCATCATGCATATTATCAAGTCATATTCAATTATGAACATCTTCAACATATTGAAGATTATGTACCTGTAAATATTTAATAACAAGTACAACCAAGTACAAATATGCAGAAGCATGAAGTCAACTATATCAAAATCATGTCATTACAATGGAAGCATTCAAATAATCAAGCTTTATACATTAGATACCTAAACCTAGTTATGTTCATAATCAACAAGGGTTACATATTTTATATTCTAGACTTCAACAACTTGCTAGGGTTTTTGTTGTAAGCCCTAGATTACATCATCGCCGCTTAAAGTCTTGGATATCAGTGACTAAATCAAGATAACATTCCAATCATAGAAATTTACATCAAGGGTTTTAATATTATGATTTTAGAATTTCATGTAAAATTCTACTTGGGTTTTTGTCACAAACCCTATATTGTTTTACCAAATCATAAATATCAACAATTAAGTTGTCTATTATCATTTCATTTCTATGCTTTCATTATTATTCCCTAGAAACTTATATCAATCTCTACTAGGGTTTTATTGTAAACCCTAGATACAAACATCATAACTTTAACACTAGTATACAACAACTTGACCAAGTTAGGTTTTCAACTAAACCATATACACCTAGGGTTTCATTCCCTAGGAATTTTTATTGCAAGGGTTTTTTCATAAACCCTAAATATCTAGGGTTTTGATATATAACCTAAAAGACTAGATTTTTACCATAACATTACCAAAACCCTAAAAAATTAAAGAGTAAGATTTCATCATGAGTTCTAAACCATAAGAATAATAGGGTTTCATTATTAACATACCCTAAGCACCATAATTCTAGGGTTTTGTAGCGAACCATAAAGGTTAGGGTTTTACTAATGTAGGAAAAAATAGATAATATAACAAAGTTTGATTTAATCTAAAGATTAATCACCTTAAAAAAGAATCTTAATGATTCAAAAACCTAGACATGAGAAGGTTAGTAATATAAATTTAAAAATAAATTCACCTTTTTATATTAAGAGGACCAGTTACAAAGCTTTATACATACCTTGAGTTTCTTCCTTTACAAACCTCTTATGATTTCCTAATTGAAGGGATCCCTTTGAATTTGTTCCCTTTTGAGAGAAGATGGAGGATTCTTCTTAAAGAACTCCTTTATAAGATAAAATTTTATATATGTACTTGCAACACTTGTTTGAAAAATATTACAAAAAATATGTACAAGAATATGATTGTAACCTAGGGTTTTCAGATTCATGCCCCAAAAATATATCATATCTAGGGTTTTTCAATTATAAATTAGGGTTTCTATTCAAGAATAATCTAGGGTTTATAACTTAAAAGTATTTAAACAATTTGAGGTCCATAAAGACATGTATCAAGAATCTAAAACATATGATATACATTTTTTCATAAAAATTGTTGAAATATGTAACTAGGTTCGATCTTCATAATGACATATATAATCATGATTTTATATATTTCATGTAATAAGAAAAATAAATTTATTATTGTTGAGGCATGGGTTTCATGCTCAAGGAAATTTATTTTTAGGCCAAGTTCCCATTGTGATCTCTTAGGGCTTCTCATTGAGTCAACAAGTCAATAGAGTCATTTTCATTATGTATTCAAGTAAAATACCCATTTGGGCATGTTACATATTGTAAAAATAATTTATGTGAGTCAAAGTCAAGTCAAAGGACCCTCCATGACCTTGTCAAATTGCAATGAACAAGTTGGCCTAGAGAGAGTTTCAAGTAGGCCTAAAATCATGGAAAAGAATGCTATATAAGGAAGGAATCGACCTCATTCAAGGATACACTTCTCACACTTGAAGTTTGATCACAAGGAAGAGAAAAGAAAGAAGAAAAAAAGGACAAAGAAAGAAGAGAAAGGATTAAATTTATGATTTTTTTTTCGGATTGTTTCTCTCCACACATGTGAAGAAACTAGGGCACATCCTATTGTAGCAAATAAAAAATACAATCACCTAAAGAAGGCCAAATTAAGGCAAAAAATAGATCTATCTTGCAATCCGAAATCATAGAGAGACTTTCTCAAGTCTAGCGAAGGAGAGGAAGGGATAAAAGTGCCCTAGTATTGTGACACGTAGTCAATTGCAGGAGGCCGAAAATTGTAGGAAGGAAGGCAAAAAAAATTTGGACTAGGGTTGCAAGGTCGAGGGTAAGGATGAAGGGAAGATTGCAGCAACATCAAGAAGAAGTTGAATTTAACTTGAGGCAAGGATTGAATTTCTCTTGGAGGAGGTTTTGGTCAAGGGTCTAGGTCTTGGAATTCATCAATTCAATATTCTATAAGAATAATAATTCTTGTTGTTTTTTTCTCTCAGATTAGAGAGGTTTTGGCCTTGGATAATTTCCAATATCTTGTCTCCTTTGCCTTATTGTTATTTATGGTTTTGTAGTTGTTTTATGAAGAAAAACATTAATAATAACAAGTGAAATAAGAATCTAATAAAATTGAATTAAAAATATACCACAAACAATTATCAACAAAGATAAATCACCTACACTTGCTGCCCCTAAATTTCTCAACATGGTATCAGAGCTAAGGTAGCAAAATTCAGGGAAGGGAAAATTAAAGAAGGACACTCAAGGGTTGAATAAATATAAGATAATGAAGTTCATCAATCATCAATAAGGACCTCGCATATCAAAGGCACTACAAGGACAAGGTTTACATCATCATATTAAAGGAAGTTATTAAACAAGACCTAAAAACCCTAGTTTGATTCTACACTTGAAGAATTCTTGCTAACCTCACATAATCATAAACTCAAGGATAAGAAGACCTCATAACCCATACCTCCACTAAAAGAAGGACTTTGAAGCATATTTAAGTGTACAGATCTAAGGGAAGAAATAGAAGGTGTTGTCTTCATCATCAAGGAACCAAGGTGATATCCTCTCTTTGAAGGATCACCTGTGAAGGAATACATCCTCATCAAAAGGACATATTCTATAGTCATTATCATCCTCAAAATAAAAAAAGAAGTAGGTTGAAGATATTTTCATCAAGGGGTATATTCACAAGTAAGTATCCTTATTTCCACATCTAAATCTATCAAAATTTATTTTTACAGGGAAAGCAACAAGTTGGTTGGGTCATCAAGCTTTCTTGTGTGGAAGAAGAGGACTGATTTGGTTGTCATAGAAAATGAAGTCATTAATCATGTTAAGGGTTCAATTGCTAAACCTCCAAAGGAAGAATATCAAGCTCGTGAAAAGTATATTAAAGGGGAAGAAAGGTCTCAAATTATTCTCATAGAATTCATCAAAGATCCCCTCAAACCCTATGTAAAAAACTTGGACACATCAAAATAAATATACAAAAAACTTGTAGAATTATTCTCCATAAGTATTGCAGGAGAAGTGATCTCATTAAGACAAGAAATATACAAGATGAACATATCAAATTAAAACATAATAGCCTCATACTTTATGAGGTTATTATAAATAAGAGATCAACTACAATAATTAGGAGAAATAATGTCTGATAAGGAAATGACCACCATAGTTCTCAATGCACTTCTAGAGGAATGTGGTAAATTTACATCAAGAATGTATAGAAATAAGGAATCTACCCTATCAATGAACTTTGGTCATTATGAAAAATTGAAGAAACAAGGTTGTAAGAAAAAAGTGATGTAGGATCAAATGAGAAAACTCAAGAATTTGTTACCATGGCTAAAAGAAAGGGAAAGTTTGGGAAGTTTGGTCCTCAGAAAAGGAAGAAGAATATGGCCAAGGTTGAATGTTATGGTTGTCAAGAAAATGGGCACTACAAGAGATATTTTCCCAAGTTCAAGAAGGACAACAAAAAAAGAGGAAGGGAAGAAGTCCATATCACTAAAGATGTGGAAGAAGCTGAAAAGAAGAAATCAAAGAAGGAGGAAGGAAAATATGTCTACCATGATTGAGATAATATTACACCAAGTTCTTTTCAGTTCTTGTAAAATATGGCTATCATGGTAGGAGGCATTAAAAACATGATAGGATGTATCGTTTTATGATATGGCATCATAATATCATAATATTGAAGCAAGATCTCATGAAATCATTAAAATAAGCTTGAAAGATAGTTGAAGTAGAAGTCTATGGAATTCATCGTTAGAAGGAAGTAGCTCTTGGAAGCCTCATTGAAAGAATAAGTAGTACTTATGGGTAGAAGAAAGTCATCTAGTAGAGAACTCATCATACATAATTGGAAAGAAAATTTTGTAGGATGAGGATAATCAAGATCCTCTGTTGGGATATTCATTCGAAGATTCATCTCTTGGAAGAAACAAATGTATCGTTGATAATTCCACCTTGGATGGGATTCACTTTTTTGAATGATGGTATGCATACAAAGGAATACATCATGTTGAAGTACTCTCAAAGGAAGCTTCTGAAAGAATCCTAGATGAAAAAATTAGAAAAGAGGTATGTATGCATATGATTGATAGATTAAGTAATGTCATATAGTTGCAGATATCATGGGTGAATAATCTACCTCATGAGTATGATCAAAGGAAAGGTATCTTTTTCATAGGAAAGATTAATAAAAGCATGGCTCACATATTGACTAGATTAAATCTGCATAATATTTCCTCATATGTAATATTATGTGGTTGGGAAAGACAAAGGAAATATGAATGGAATATTCCTGGGGAGCAATATGTGGAGAACAAAAGGAGAGATCATAAGATATGAAACTATGAGCACAAGGAAATCAACACCATATGACTAGGAGAATTGACCATGAAATATCCATGGAAACTGTATGAAGACTTCGATGAAGCCTAGAAAAGAAAGGAGACCCTTGAATTTGAACATTTTGGAGATGTGTCAATATTTTTGCATGTTGTTGATGTTGCTACAGGAAAATGTCATGATGAAGGGCCATCAAAAAATGTAACTTTGAATTGATGTTCATTTTTATTTTGAGAAATATCTATATGGGTTGATAGAGGGCTACCTAAAAAGAGTTGTGGAAATCACCCACAACTAGTACTCATGTGGTAGGATGGATTATCCTGAAGGGAATATGATATAAGGTAGTTGTATGAAGAAAATACAGATAAGGTCTTGTAGATCAATTTTCAATGAAAGGAAGGATGACATGAATGAAATGGTTCGAGAAGGAAAGTGATTGATGATTGATTCCCTAAAATAAGACCTAAGATATGAAAGGCTCCATAATATTAAAATGAAATTCATGACATCAAATGGAGGAGCTCTACAAGTAGAAAAATGTCCCATGATCTCCATCAAAGGTAGGAAGCTTCTACTGAAATATTCCCTGGATAAGAAGGAGCTTAGACAAGTCCTTAGTTAAGAGGGAGAGTCAGTACATTCCTTTTATAGGAATGGGTACATTACTTTTATAGGAATGGATACATTCCTTCATAGGAATGGGTATATCCTCCCTAGTTGAGAGGGAGAGATAGGTACATCATTGTTTTCTTCTCTTGGGAAGAAAGAATGGAGGATTGGGTAAGAATATGATATCCAATACTAATTGAGGATGTGCTAGGGCATCCAAGATAAGAGTAGTCATAGAGGACAGATGTTCTTTGAGGACTGGGAATCAAAGATAATAAGTGTCTTGGAATTACCCTTTGAACACTCAGGTGGGGTATGTTCCTTGAGATATAATGATGACGGTGTATATAAATCATTGGTATCGCCATTGTTGTGCTTTGATCTTGTGGAGAGAGTCAAGGCCTTTCTATGTGACAATTATGGTTGATATGACGCTATAAAAATGGGTTACCAATCCAACTCTTCTTATGAGAATTCTTCAGATTGAGAATGTACACGTACCTTGTATGGATTATGAATACCTCCCTAGTTAAGAGGTAGTGTTAAAATATGTAACAAGGTTTGGTGTTCATAATGACATATGTAATCATTATTATATGTATCTTATGTAATGAAAAAAATAATTTGTTTATTTTTTATCTTGAGGCATGGGTTTCATGCTCAAGGAAATTTATTTTTAGGTCAAGCTCCCATTAAGAGCTCTTAGGGCTTGTCATTGAGTCAACAAGTCATTAGAGTCATTTCCATTATGTATTCAAGTTAAAGAACCATTTGGGCATGTTACATATTGTAAAAAATAATTTATGTGAGTCAAAGTCAAGTCAAAGGACCCTTGAAGACCTTGTCAAATTGCAATGAACAAGTCAGCTTAGAGACAATTGCAAGACAACCTAAAATCATGGATAAGAATCCTATATAAGGAAGGACTCAACCTCATTCAAGGATACAATTCTCACACTTGAAGATTGATCACAAGGAAGATAAAAGAGTGAAGAAAAGAAGGACGAAGAAGTAATAGAAAGGACAGAATTTCTGAATTAGTTTTTGGGTTGTTTCTCTCCACACGTGTGAAAAAATGTGAGCACATCATACTACAACAAACCAGAAATACAATCACCTCGAGAAGTAAAAATTAAGGCAATGAAGAGATCTATCTTGCAATTCAAAATCATAGAGAGACTTTCTCAAGTCTAGAAAAGGAAAATAAGGGCTCAAATTCCCTAATATTGTCACACGTGCGAAAAGTACAGTCAATTATAGGAGGCCAAGAATAGCAGGAAGGAAGGCCAAAAATTTTAGACTAGGGTTGCACGGTTGAGGGTTAAGGACAAGGAAATATTGCAAAAAAATCAAGAATAATTAGACTTTGACTTGACGCAAGTATTGACTTGGTCTTGGAGGAGTTTTTAGTCAAGGGTCTAGGTCTTGGAATTTTTCAATTGAAGATTCTATAAGAAGAATAATTCTTGTGGGATTTCCTCTCAAATTGAAGAGTTTTTGGCCCTGACTGATTGCCTATATCTTGTGTCATTTTCCTTATTTTTATTTATGGTCTGGTATTATTTTGATGAAGAAAAACACTAATAATAACAAGTGAAATACGAATCTAATAAAAGTGAAGTAACAATATACCACAAACAATTATCAACAAAGAGAAATGACCTAAACTTGCTTCCCCTAGATTTCTCAACAAAAAAAACTATACGTACCTCAAAGACAAGGGTTACATACCAAAATTTTCCTCAAGATTCCACGACCTTCTTATTTTGAATAATTCCAAAAGCTTACTTCAAAGGTACTTTAACCTTTATTGATTGTTATGTTTTTCTTCAAGAGTAACGTTAAACCATGATATTCTTTACAAGGTAGCCAACTATAGCTACTTAAACTTCTGATGATTATGCTACAAATCACAACCTTATAGCATACTTATTTTCTAGAAAACTTTCCTCAATGTGATGGACTGCTTTTATCATGATTTTCTTCAATGAATTTGTATTAATCGTGCAATCTAGATGATATTGTAACTCTCGGATCCTTATGTTGATGGTGGCTTGCAATGAGGTCTTTCAATGATTGTTGATTGTTGTATATAATGGATTGTGCACAAAAAATATTTTTGTAGCCTTTTATTACATGCTTGTAATTTAAACTACGGCTTTTTATTGTTATTTAACTATTAGTCTCCAATACTACTTTTATCACTAGACTAGAACTTCAGATGGAGAGCTAGAATTCTGATGGAACTCTGCCTACACTTCGAATTTGTTAATGTGTCACCTATTGCTATCTATGAATATATATTTGATGCTTCTTACTGTAGTTTTGATCATATGTAGTATTTTCGTGCCTTATAATTTTTTATTTCAGATCTTAGAGGTGACACATAATTCATATTTTTATAATATTTTTCAATCCTTGTAGACTTGTCATAGACCTTCGTTTTTTTTACCAATATTTTTGGCCTCCCTTAGGCTAATATATTAGCCTCTCATACCTTTATAACACGTCCTTTAAAAAATTAATTTCTCTTCTTGTATGGGTCTGCAATTTAGTTACTGAGGTGAGGGCTAATATATGTGCCCAAAATTTTGGTTTTCTTTCCACCAAGAACTCAGTCCTAGATAGTTGCTCTTATTTTCTTGTCTTGAAGCTAACATGACCATCTTACTACCCTTTATACAAGTGAACCAAGCTCTGATACCATGTTGATAAATCTAGGGCATCATTTAGATTAGGGTTATTTAAATTATTTCTCTTAACTTGAAAAAATCTTGTGATGTTTATTAGTTCTTCTTCATTATATTAGTATTATTTCCATCATCAATCAAGATTCCAAAACAAATGAAGATAAAAAACACAAGAAAAATGACATAAGATGTAGGCACTCAACCAAGGAAAAACCCCTAATAAGGGGAAAACCCAGTCAAACTCTTTAATAGTAGAACCAAATCAAAATGAGACAGACCAAGACCATGACACAATATGTCCTCCTTCCATATAGTCAAACTCTTATGAAGCTAAGTCTAACTTCCAAAGTCAACACACATATGCTCCTTAGCTATGTAATTTAGTTACTTCAATACAAACTTGAACCTTTGACTTCATCCTCTGCAATTGCAATGTTCTATTGTAGACTTCAATCCTTGTAATTTCATTGTCCTATTATAGACTTCGACCCCTGCAATTTCGTTGTCCTGTAGTAGATCCGAACTATCTTCTCTATCCAAACTAGGTAGAGTTCACGTTTCTATATATAGTTTTTTTTGTATGTTCTATTGGGATTGACATGAATGGTAGGAGAGGTCGACTTGATAAAGGCACAACTGACTTGATGGAGGGGGATAAGAAATGATTTTTTACATAGAAATTTTTCTTTCTTTGACATAATGAGCCCAAGAAGGGTCTCTTACATAATGACTTTGACTCATTAAAAAATCCTAGAGAACTTAATTTTTTCTTTGACCTATGGAGCATTGACCCACACATGAAACCCATGCTTTAATAAGTCATTTTTTTTTACAATAAAAAATTCCTTTTTCTTTCTTTTGACAAATACAATTATGAAGAATAACACTAGTTACATTCTTAAAAAAATTGATCTCTTAGGAGAGGTTTGGTGGATACATTAGCTACCTTCTCTTTCATAGGTAAATAGTCCAACTTGAAATTTTATTTGCAACTTGTTCTCTGATGAAGTGGTACTTGATTGGAAAATGCTTTGTCTTTGAATGGGAAACATGGTTCTTGGACATGTTGATTGCACTTGTATTATCATTGATGATTGGTACAAATTTATCATATAAAACTTGTACATCTTGTAAATTCTACTTCATCCATACAAGGTTAGTGCAACAAGAAGCTTCTATAATATATTCTGCTTCAACAGTAGAAAGAGAAATGGAAGCTTGCTTTTGGGTCAACCATGAAACAAGAAATTCATCAAGAAAGAAAGCACCACCACTAATGATTTTTCATTCATGTACATCAAATGCCCAATAAAAATCAGCATAGATAATTAGTGGAAAATATTTACCTCTAGGGTATCAAATTCCATAGTCCATTGTGGCCCTAAGATATATGAGAATCATCTCTGATGCTAGGAGATGACTCTATCTAGGGTTTTATTGAAATCTTCCAACAATGGCAACTACATACATAATTTTTGGTCTATAGGTTGTTAACAAATGATCTATATAAATTTTGATCATCTCTGGTGTGTAATTAATCATGTTGAGTTTGCAACTAGTAACCACTCGAGTGCTTACAAAAGAGCACTCCTCATTAGGGGAATTTTGAGGTCTAAAATGGGCCTCCTAAGAAAAATGTACAACAAAAATAAATTTTATAAGAACCAATAGGATTCAAGATGATGATGTCAACCATGGGGGATGATTTACCATTTTTGGAGTAAAAAAGTAAAGTATTAAAAAAATAATAAAATAATAAAACTACTTTTTCAACTGGTATTTTCAACTTATCTCCCAAATATTTTACTCAAATTTCGAGCGGGAGTACTAGTTGGATGCAAAATTTAATTCCTCATCCAAGGAGTACCCATGTTGCATACTTTCGATAGAACCTGGTACACGAAAAATGAGAAATACATGAAAAAACATGTTTCCAATCACGTTTTTCATGTATTTCTCATTTTTCGTGTAGCATGGTCCATAGAAAGTATGAAACATGGGTACTCCTTGGATGAGAAATCAAATTCTGCATCCAACGAGTGCTTCCACTCAAAATTTGAATAAACCCATAGGGAGATAAGTTAAAAATATGAGTTGAAAAAATAATTTGTTCTTTTTTCCCTCTAAAATTTGATGATGTAATCAAATCTTATTTTATTATTTCCACTATTATTTTATAATTTCCTTAGGAGGCCCATTTTAGACCTCAAAATTCCTCTAATTCCATGCCAAATTTCGTCAACACTTCCTTGATATACTTTCTTTGGGAGATAAAAACTCCTTTTGAAGATTGTGCGATCTGGAAACCAAGGAAATAAGAAAGTTCTCCAAGTATATAAATATCAAAATTTTCCTTCATATATACTATAAATTTTCATCTTATTTCCTCTGAATCACTAGAAAAAATAATTTCATCATCATAGACAACCACCAACTAAAACATTTTCATCGTTAGATTTCACATACAAATTACTATTAGTTGCACCTATTTTAAAACCAAAGTTGAGTAAATAACTGTCCAAACTGGAATACCAAGTCCTTGGGGTTTGCTTGAGACCATATAAGTCTTTTTTCAACTTTCAAACATAATTGGGCTAATCTGATAGGTGAAAACCATCAGGCTACTCAATACAAACTTCTTCTTGCAATTCTACACTAAAAAATGTAGATTTGACATGCAATTAATATATCTTATATTTCTTGAAACAAGATAAATCCAAAAAAAATTGAATTGCTTCTAATCGAGAAATAGGAACAAAGGTTTAATCAAAATTTAAACCTTCAATTTGTGCATATCCCTTGCAAACTAACATTGCATTATTTATCCTCGGATGCGGGTGAAATCTCCAGATCGGGAGAAGATTTCTCCTCCCATGCTTAGACTGACGCTGCCTCAGCAATGCCAACTCCAACTTGATGCAGAACCTCAAATAAATGATAATCTTTGTCGGCACTTTGCTACACCTAGCCTCCTGTCACACCACACATCACATGCAGGCACACTTGGATGGTCCCTCTCTGCCTTTGTGCTCAAATTATGTGCCTCTTGCCTTCAAATGACACAGAGGCTCCTCAATTGGCCATTTCATTGCTCATCCAGTCGGCCTCGCGAACTCTCTCTGCCATCATTTCTCCTCTACTCGCCATTACACTACTGCTCTAGCCAGCCTCACACTCTATCACTGCCATCACTCCCCCTGCTGCGTGCTCCCCCTGTTGCACATCCCCCTAATGTGAGCCCCTATACTGCGCGCCCCCTTGTTGTGACCCCCCTGCTACGCGCCCCCTGATATGCGCTCTCCCCCTGCGCGCCCCCTGCTGCATTCCCTCCCCCCTGCGCACCCCCTGTTGCGCGCCCCCCTTGCTGCGCACCTCTGCTGCACTCCCCCATGATATCATCATTTTCTCTTAGGTGACTCCCTATCCTATGATCAATAGCCTCTCCATGGCCCCGCGCCAACGTCAAAATCCCATCACGAGCAACCACAGAGGGGAGATCTCGGGCCACTCTCACCATGGCCATGACCAATGTCTGGAATCCAACGAAGGCTCCACTTCAAGAAGCAATGAAATGTCGGCCACTCAAGAATCTGACATCACTTTGGGGGAGATTGTTCTGCCTCCGGAGAATCCTAAGGGCAAAAGAGGTTGCATGAAATCCATAATTGCGTAATATGAGTTGCCCATACCTAGGAAAACTGAACAGCTTCCAATTCATGAGCCTTCAAAGAAGGAGACATACATTTGGATTGTGGACTCAGATGGTGTCTGGACCAGAATTTACAATGTTGAGTATCCAGTTGGTCCCATCATCCATGCGGCCCCTATGAAGCCTCCTCATGAACCCATAACTGAGTAGCAAGCCCATACAAGAGAATATTGATGCCTAATTGAGGAGGAGGACCACGCGACAAAGGAATATGAAGGAACTCCATGACTGCTAGGTAGCAGGGTTAATCTCTGATTTTTTTCAACTCAGGACATACTTCAACTATTTTGTTTTCATATGTGTCACTGAATATTTTGTAAAACAGGACTATTTGACTCTCTTAAGGGGTTGGTTTCCTCCTATGAGGCAGCCCCAAACTTGGTTTACTTTGAAAAATTCCAAGGCAGGGATTGGCTAAGTACTGCTTGCCACCTCTGCCCATAGCCTCTGTAAATTTCTTTTATGATTTTAATATAGTTTAGCCTAAGTTACAAAAAAAAAACATTGCATTATTTATTACCACTTAACCGTGTTCATTCAATTTTATCCTGAAGACCCATTTTGTGCCAATAACATTGTTGTTTGCTGGTCTAGGAACAAGCTCCCATGTCTAATTTTTCTCGATTAGATCAAGCTCTTCATTCGTGGCCTTTAACTAATTGTCATCTTAGTTGGCCTGAGAAAAAGACTTTGGTTCCATCATAGATAATAGAGCTACATTTTCTTAAGTAGGTGGAATTGACAGTATTCTTCTTATCTTAATGTCTGTATTCAAGTCACCAATAATTTTGTCAATTGGGTGATGATTTTATATATACCTTGTAGGATATTTGGATTTTGGACTCAAGGGTTCTTCAATGTGTTCATATGAAAATGGATCATCATTCTTCTCATTGTTTTTTACTATATTATTGGAGTTGATATTTACTGGATAATTGTCATCAAATTCAATATTATCATCAAACTTAACATCAGTACAATCAACAATTCTCCTTGTATTCTTGTTGTAGCATTTATAGCCCTTGCTAGTCTGAGAGTATCCAAGAAAAATACCTTCATTAGCTCTTGCATCAAACTTGCCAATATTTTCATTGTTCTCCTTAATATAACACTTACTTCCAAACACTTTGAAATTCTTGACTGTAGTAGGTATACCATACTAGAGCTCATATGGAGTTTTATCACTGTTTGGTCAAAATTGTACCTTATTTAGAATCACCACTATGGTGTGAATGGATTCAACCCAAAATCTCTATTGCGTATTTCTTTCTTCGATAATGGCTCTACCCAACTATTAAACTGGTCTATTGTCTCTCTCTGCTACACCATTCTTCTATGGAGTCTTTGCTATGGAAAACTTCCTTTTTCTACCATGTTACTTGCAAAAATTATCAAACCCTTTTGAAGTAAACTTGCCTCCATTATCAAACCTTATGCACTTTATTTTACAATTAGTATCATTTTTTTCCATGGATTTAATTTTTTTTAACTTCTCAAAGGCTTCTGATTTTTTTCTCAAAAATGTTATCCTCACCATTCTGCTGAAATCATCAAAGATAACCATGAAATAAAATTGAATTGAAGGTAGTTTAGTCCTCGAAGGACCACATAAGTCAACATGTACTAATTGCAATAAACTGGTTGATGATTTTTCCTTATACTTGAATGGTACTCAAACTTGTTTTCCAATCTGACATGGCTTGGAAATCATGCTCTTTGGATTTGAAAGCTTTGGCAGATCTCTGACTACATTCTTCTTACCTAATTTGAAAATCTGATCAAATTTCAGATGTATAAGCCTTTGATTCCAAGGCCCAGTTGAGATTGAGGTTAAAGGGATGACAACTATCAGTTGTATAATTAGAAAATTGTACAGGTCAATTATAGATTCATGTGGAGGGCAAGGAAGAATTTCACAATAAATTAGAAGGATTTTCCTATTTCATAGGGATTTAATTCCTCCAAGAATGCATGAGAAAGACAGGTTGAGAAGAGGCTGAGAATTGGCTAAGTAATTGGTTGATTTTTCCTAGATTAGAGTGAGACATTTGGCAGAGTGCAGGAGTTTCTCTGAGAGAGAAAATCATTGTATTGTTTCATGATCTTGAATTTATACAATATATAAATAGCAGGGCCTTATGAAGTGTGCTTTCCCTATATACGTCTATTTTTGTGTGATTAATTGTCTCTTTCTCTTACTTGTTATGTGATTGTGTGATCATGTTTTGTTTCTGCAAATTGTAGATTGATCCAACATATTGTTTTAGTACATTACAAGATTAGATTGAATTTCGTTATTAGATTTTCGGAAGAATAGAGTTTGTTTTGATCAAGTTAGAATTTGCAGATTTATTCTTCAGGATCCAGCAACAAATCAAGATGTATTTCAATGGCTTGAGACTCGAATATGAACTCAAGGGAAATTCAAATTATATTGCATGGAATGATGAGATGGAGGCATTTATCAAGGACAATGGACTGAAGGCTTTCATAGATATTGATGACCTGCAATCCGCAACAGCAGATGCTCAACTTCTCGATGCATGGAAGAATAATGTAGCAAAGGCGAGAAGACTCTTTTTAGAGGGAGTTCAAGATCATATTGTCTCGAGCCTCCATGGGAAGGAAACTCCATATTAAATAGTGAAAGGATTGATAGATCTGTATCAGAATAGAAGCGACCATATGAAGTTGGTGCTAAAATCCAAGCTCAGGAAGATCAAAATGGAGAAGGACGACACGATCCAAAAATAATTGAACAAGTTCACTTAGTGTCAAGATGAGCTTGGAAGTGTTGGGATCACTGATGCCTCAGATGATTTGGTGAGCCTAGCTTTTCTAGGCCTTCCAAAGAGATTTCATAGCTACCAGGAATATTTTAATGGGAGGAAGAAGCTGCTGGATTGGGAGAAACTATGGTCCGATATGGCATAAGAAGAAATCCAACAGAGCACCAAAGATGGATACTCATAAAAGACTGATGATGATGATAATTGTGTTTTGTATGGAAAGGTGAAGAAAGGAAAAGGGAAGGCATCCCATTCCAAATCCAAGACTATAAAGGCAGGAAAGAAGCAAGACTTCTAAAAGATAAAATGTTTCAATCGTCATGAACATGGACATTATGCCACATATTGTCCAGAAAAGAAGAACAACAAGAAGGCCTCAGGAGGAGCAGCAGGTGAAGCATTGGCTTCACAGTTCGAGTTGGACTTCATCCTCATCGTATGCATGGTGTCATCGGTGATGGTATCTATAATAGTTAGATAGTGGAGCTTCATTCCATATGAAAAACAACAATTAATTATTTAGTAGCTTGTAGGATAAGGATCTCCAAATGCACATCAAGATTGGTGACGACGGGAGGTATAGCGTTACCGGTGTAGGTACAGTTACCTTTCAAAGGGAGTTAGGTGATCCACTTACATTAAAATATGGCATGTATGTTCCTGGTTTAAAGAAGAACTTGGTTTATGTTTCTATTTTGGAAGATTGTGGCTATGATGTGATCTTCAGTGAAGGAAAGGCATTCCTTCATCACAAAGCCACGGGATAGGTGAAAAATATTGGGGTTTGAGTAAAGGATATCTATAAAATAGATGTAGAGGATTGTGCAGCATTGAGAAGTAAAGCACTGGAGGCAGAGAGCCGAGACATTGATGAGTTATGGAACAAGAGGATGGGCCATCTACATCATTTCGCTTTGAGGATCATGCAACAGATTTCTATAGGACTTCCAAAGGGTGCACTTGTGCAGAGAGACACATGCAAAGGGTGTACATTGGGGAAGTATAACAAAGCCACTTTTCACAATAAGGAAATTTGAGCCAATGTAATCCTTGAAAGATTTCACTCAGAAATGTGTGGACCGTTCTCAACAACTTCCACAACAAAGCACATGTATTATGTGATTTTTGTTAACGATTTTTCAAGAAACTGTTGGATTTTCTTCATGTAGAAGAAATATCAGATGTTCTCCAAGTTTTGTGAGTTAAAGGCACTTGTCAAGAAAGATACAGTGAAGAAGGCGAAGGCTTTAAGGAGAGACAATGGTGGAGAATATATCTTTAATGAATTCAAGAACTTTTGTGCCTCAAAAGGAATTCAAAGAGAATTGATTTCACCTCATAAACCACAACAGATTGGGGTTGCAAAAAGGAATAAAAAAACCATTATGGGATACACACGAGCTATGTTGCATGATCAGGGCATACCATTGCATCTATAGGCAGAAGCATGCAATACAAAAATATTTGTGCAAAACAAAAGTCCTCATCAGATACTTGGGATGAGTACACCATAGGAGAATTTTTAAGATAAGAGACCAGATGTGTCATATTTTAAAATTTTTGGTTCAACTATTTATTTCCATGTGACCACAGATGCCAAGAAGAAGCTAGACCCAACAACAGAGCTGGTAATATTTGTGGGGTACATTGATACACCTCACAAGTATCAGGTGTACTTTCTAGCACACAGGATGATAGTGGTCATAAGAGATGTGAAATTTGATGAATACAAATCCATGTGATTGTACCTTGAGGGGGAGCTCGAGTTGCATGCAATTGAGGAGCTCTTGGCTCCAAAGGGTGAACCTCAGGTTGTGGAGCAGCCACAATCTGAGGAACATAGAGTGGTATAAATCACTCATGCAGAGCCATATAACAGAGATGGAAGGAAGCACACCAGAGAGGCTGACATATTATTGTTGGATGCGAGATAGAATGTGGGAGCACCCACATCACAGCGTAGGTAGAGAAGGTCCCCAAAGTAGTACACTAGATACATGGCTCTTTTGAGCGAAGGTATTGAGATAGAACCATCATCTTTCGAGGAAGCAATGCATCAACCAACGTGGGTTGATGCCATGGTTGAGGAGTATGAATCCATCATTATAAACAGTGCATGGTAATTTATCCCAAGACCAGTGGGGAAGTCAGTTGTAGGATCCAAATGGGTCTACAAGTTGAAGCATGCAGCATATGGGAGTGTGGAGAAGCACAAGGCTAGATTTATGGCTAGAGGGTTCTCTCGGGTGGAGGGAGTTGAATATGATGAGAATTTTGCACCATTCGCAAGGTACTCATCTATTAGATCCATCCTTTCACTCTCAGTGTAGATGGGATGGCAGATACATCATATGGATGTAAATACTATAGTTCACAATGGAGTTATTGAGGAAGAAGTGTACAATGAGCAGCTGAAAGGTTTTGAGACCTTAGACAAGGAGTCGCATGTGTGAAGACTCAAGAGATCCTTGTATGGGCTGAAGCAAGCACCTCCTTCTTGGTACACTAGGATTGAAAACTATTTCACCGGGTTGGGCTTAACCAAGAGTGAAGTGGATGCAAACCTATATCGTATTGCGGTTGATGGTAAGATTTTGATTATTGTAATTTATGTCAATGATCTGATACTGATAGGTGATGAGCAGCTCATGAAGTCTTGCAAAGATGATCTTGCAAGATAATTTGGGATGAAGGACATGGGGCTCTTACAATAGTTCCTTGGATTGGAAATATGGAAAAGATATGGGGAGCTATTTGTATCTCAGGGAAATTATGCCAAGGATATTCTGAGGAAGTTCCACATGGAGGGAAGAAAACCCATGGATACTCCTCTTGCAAGAAACTATAGGAAGGAGGATGCTACTTTAAGCGAAGTATTAGATGCTACTGTTTACAGGAAGCTTGTGGGTTCACTCATGTATCTGGTGAACACATGACCCAACATATGCTACACAGTTAACCAATTGAGAAAAGCTATGGTTAAGCCAACTAAGCTCTTTTGGAAGGAAGGAAATCATGTGTTGAGATATCTCAAAGGCACTATAGAGTATGGATTATGGTACAGACAGAAAGAGGGAGTGAAGCTTCAAGGCTTCACCGATGAAGATTGGGCAGGGATTCCATCTGAACAGAAGAGCACATCAAGAGTCATCCTTAGCATAGGATCAGAAGTTGTTTCTTGGTAAAATAAGAAATAGAGATCGATTGCATTCAGTTCAACACAGGAAGAGTACATGGCAGCCAGTCAGGAATCATACGAGGCCATCTGGATAAGGAAGATACTTGTTGGTTTGTTTGGTCATTAGATGGATCCGACGGTGATACATTGTGATAACCAAAGTTGCATCAAAATCTCGGTTGATCCAGTATTCCATGACATGTCCAAGCATATTGATATCCGGTATCACCATCTCAGAGATTATGTTCAAAGGAGGATTATGCCATTAGAGTAAATTCCCATGAAGGAGCAAGATGCACACATCTTAACGAAGGCATTGGCAAGAAGAAAATTTGAATTCTACAGGGGAAATATTGGGATTGCAGATAATCCATTTCTTGTTGAGAGGGAGCATCGAAATGGCACCCCAAGGGGGATTCTGATTTAATTTTTCCTTACTTAAATTGGAAGAGAAAATGTGATTTCATCTCATACAACTTGTATTAGTTAACTAATTCAGAATGATTGAGTTATATTAGGAAATTCGAGTTGAGGGCCAGAGAGTAGGCATGTAGAGTTCTCCCATTATTTAAGGGGGTCCAGTTACAGTTATTTGTGAGTTTTAGTTAGTTAACTCAAGAAATTGAGTTAAAAATATTATAACTAGTTCTAACTGAGTGATGAGCTAGTGAGAGGTCAAGTCAATTAAATATGATTTAATTCACAAGTAGTGATAAATCAGTTAATTGATAATTCACTATAAATAGTTGTTGCATGTCAGTTCTAAGGAAGGCCCATTTGATACTAAGGTTAAAGGTATGATAACTATCAGTTGTACAATTAGAAAAATGTACATGCCACTTATAGAGTCACGTGGAGGAAAAGGAATCATTGCACAATCAATTAGAAGTAATTTTGCATTTAATAGGGATTTAATTCCTCCAGGAATGCGTGAGAAAGGCAGGATGGGCAGAGGTTGAGAATTGGCTAAGTAATTGGTTGATTTTTCCTAGATAAGAGTGAGACAGTTGGCAGAGTGCAAGAGTTTCTTTGAGAGAAAAAAGCATTATATTGTTTCATGATCTTGACTTTATACAATATAAAGATAGCGGAGTTTTAGGAAGTGTGCTTTCCCTAGATACATCTTGTGTTGTGTGATTGGTTCTCTCTTTCTATTACTTGTTATGTGATTGTGCGATCGTGTTTTATTTCCGCAAATTGTAGAAGGATTCAATATCTTGTTTTAGTACATTACAAGATTGAATTGAATCCTATTAGATTTTATACAAAAAAATAGTCTAGAAAGATGTCTTCATACCTCAGAGAAAATTTATTTCTAAGGATTGGTTGAGCTTCTCTCTAAAAATTTCAATTTTCCTCTCCTACATTGTTAATTTTTTTTTAAATTGATTTGCTTCTTCTATATTATTTCAATACTTGATTTGTCTTTGGATTCAAATTGAACTGCACGCTCCTTTTATCTCTTTGTTGTTGTGTTGGATCTTCTTTTGCTGCTATGTTTTTTGGATTTTTTAATGCTTGCACAAAGGTAATTTCTTTCTTTCCTGTCATATGAACTGTTGAGCTTGAATCAACCTAAAATCCAAAATATACTATGTTATTTGACAATATTTGAGCTTCAAGAAGTTCATTTAAAATTCATTCCCTTTTCCAAATTTCTCATTAAAGCTCAACACACTTGATTTTTCTAATTGAAATGTTGATTTAGAGTTTCTTAGATTATTTTACCTTCTCATTAGAGAAATTTTGAGGTATAAAATGGGCCTCCTATGGAATATTATAAAACAATAGTGGAAATAATGAAATAATATTATATTACATCATCAAATTTTAGAGGGAAAAAAAGAAAAAAACTTATTTTTCAAATCGTATTCTCAACTATTCTCCCTACAATTTTACTCAAATTTCAAGTGGGATCACTCGTTGGATGTGGAATTTAATTTTTCATCCAAGGAGTACCCATGTTGCATACTTTCGATAGAACCTACTATATGAAAAATGATGAATACACGAAAAAATGACGTGATTGCAATCACATTTTTCATGTATTTTTTATTTTTCGTGTAGCAGGTCCCATCGAAAGTGTGCAAGGTGGGTACTCCTTGGATGAGTAATTAAATTCCACATCCAAAGAGTGATTCTACTCAAAATTTGAGTAAAAATGTAGGGAGATAAGTTGAAAAAGTAGTTTTTTATTTTTTAATCTTTTTACTTTTTTACTCCAAAAATGGTGAATCATCCCCTATGGTTGCAATCATCTTCTTGAATCCTATTTTTTTTTATAAATTTGATTTTAGTTGTACATTTTTTTTTTAGGCTAGAAAATTTTAGGGGCTAATATACACAGGTAGGCTCATTTTTCACATTTTTTCTCGAAAAAAAGATTCGCCAATTTCCATTTTCTTTAGAAATGATTCGCCCAAATTATATAGTATAAAATTATTTTACCATAATAATCGCTAAAATTTTATATACACTAATATAAAATATAATTAGAAATCCAAATACTTTTATAAAATTCTTGTCAAACATTTTACAATTTACATATTAGGGACTAGTAACATTTGCCAAGATTTCTAAAATTCAAGATAAAGTTCCATCCTTGAAATTTTCCCTAGGCCCATTTCAGACCTCAAAATTTCTCTAATTTCATTTTGCAGGAGGATAGGTTCTATTGATTCATCTTTTTATTTTATCAATAGTTCCTTTTGTTCTTAGTTTTTCTTTCTCGGTCTCTAAATTTCTTCATGTGCATTAATTAGCTCTCCTTCTATGTCAACTTCGACCTCTTATCCATCGGAGTCAACAAATTCTACTTCTATATTTTTCATGTCCATGAGAAAAAATTCCTTTGAGCTTTCATAGGTTATGTCCTCATATGAAAATTGTCTGCCTTCACTTTTAGAGGATATGGAATCTTGGGTATAAAAGATTTTCTTTTTAGACTTATTTTTATCATTTATCATTTTTCTAAACTTCTCTCTAGAGTCATATTCATTCTTCTTCTTTTATGGATATTTAGAAGCATAGTGACCTACTTTGCCATAGTTAAATCACCTAAAAGGTAGCTTACCTTTGTACTTTCCTAAGCCTCTCTTGAGATTCATTATGAACTTAGTTTCCTCTTCATATAATTCACAACATGAATCATTATGCTCTTCCTTGGGCTTCTTATCTTCTTTGAAGGTTGACTCCTTTATTGTAGGCTTGGAATAATACATTCTCATCTCATAGGCATTAAGAGGGCCAGGTAGTTGATCCAAAATGAAATTATTCAGGTCTATCATCTCCTCAATGGATAAAACCTTAGGATTAAATCTCTCAAGGAGAGACCTTAACACCTTTTGGACTATTATTAGCTTTCTAAACTATTCATCAAGACCTATTCTTGTGTTCATAACGTTATCAACTCCAAGAAATTATTTCACAACATCTTCATCACCATGCATATTCAAAGACTCAAATTTCATTCTAAACCCTTTAAGTTTTGCTAACTTTACCATGCTAGAACCTTCATAACAACTACTCATATTGTCCCAAATAGATTTTCCAGTAGTGCAATCCATGACCTTGACTTGTTCTGATTCAGGTAAGCCATTTAGGAGAGCATTCAAAGATTTTTCACTACATGTAAATTCCATATTTTGATCTCTAGTAATAAGGGCTTGAGGCTTTTAATATTCTTCTTCCAATTCATCCCATACATCAACACCAAGAGATTGAATATAGGTTTTTATTCTTACCTTCCACAAAACATATTTCGTTCCATTGAACATAGGTGCCCTATTGGTGTATCCTCCTTCCTAGTTTTCCATGCTAGGTCCTTGATATTTCTTCCAACTGTTAAATTGATCATGAAGTAAGCTAGTGCTTTGATACCAATTGTTAGAAACTGGGACAATAGTGAGAGGGGTGGTGAATTAGTATTGTGATCATTTTAAAAATTTCTTTCACATGTAAATAATACTAGGACACCAAAAAATACTTCAACAACTATTAATAAAAGCATCACAAGAATCAACACAAGAAGAAAATATTTGACACATAGATTATTTAATTAATTTCAAAAAGGAAAGCTTCAAATTGTTGTTACAAAGTTCTCTGGCTCTAATCAAAATCCTAGTTACTACTCCCCTAATTTATCAACTACTATTGAAAGGAGCTACAACCCCTAATTTTATCAGCGACTACTAAATGGAGCTATAAGATTTATCAGATGCTATTGAAAAGATATTCTAACCCCAATTGTTTACCAACCACTACTGAAAGGAGATACAACCCTTGATCTACAGGTTGCCACTTTCTTGAACTCCTTGATTCATCTTTCATTCCATTTTCAAACTCAAAACAAAGAAGGCCACTTCCTTTCATAAATAAATAAATTCCTCTTCTTAATCACACACCTCAATCACCTTCACCATCCTATGATCTCTAAGCAACATACACAACACCAACACCAATAGCAACATCAAAAAACCTCCTTCTCGTAAATTCAAATTTTCTTATAAAGAATAAAAACTAATATTCATAGTTTTAGAATTATTTAACTTCAGCTCTTAATTTGTACTTAATAGAGGTTTTGATCTCATTAAATTCATGATTTCTAAGTTTTGTTAAGTCTTCTTGATTTGACCTTGAATTCTTAAATATTTTCTCATTTTTCTCTAAGAGAAAAACTAATTTAAACTTCCAAAATTTGTGATTCTAGAAAATATTAGGGCTTAGAAGTGACTTTAACTACTGTTCTAAATCTGGATATCTTCCAAATTTGGCCAAATTTCCAAATATACTATTGAATTTCCCCGTGCTTCTAACCAAACTACCAAAATGCTCATGTTGTGTAACTCAAGCTTTAGTGCTCTTCCAGTTTGGTGGTAAATCAACAAACATGGCTCAAAACACAAAATTTCAAAGTTGTTGACCCATTCGTGTTGGGCTTGCACTCTTGATCACAAAAAAATCACATAGGACCTAGTGTTGGAGCCAAGCCTTTATCCCTGGCTTTATTTCCCAAGAAAAAATAAATGGAGCACCTTCATTTACGTCTGGGATCTGTTGACAATGTTGGACCTTCCAACATTCAAAGGGCTCTCCCTGATATGCATCCCAATTATACCTCACACTATTTGGTGTAGGAGCCCCATTTAGAATATGGTTGTATTTTCATCTACTTAAATATTTTCCTTGGCTGTAGCTGTCAGCAAGAGATAGATTCACATATGTGTCTTAGAAAATCAAGTAGGTGTGCTAAGTGAATGTTCAGTTGTAGGCGTGTCAAGGTTCTTCTACTGTGGAGAGAAAATAAAGAGACCCTTTGAATAGAGAGGTAATAGTACCACCATAATAGAGAGACACAAAAACGGGGAAGATTTTTCTAACATTCAATGAAATAATCCACAAAGACGCGACGATCGTTACAACCATTACAACAAATTATCAATATAATAAGAAATAAAATAACCGAAATAGTTCAACTAATTTAGTACAGGTGGAAACAAACATGAATCATAAACATTTACAGAACAATATTACAAATATTCATAATCCATGCATGAAGAAATTGTTGGCCATTAGGCTTCAAATATTAAGTAAAATTACCAAGACACCTGAATACATCGAACACCACTAGCTCCAATAGTGGAGTGTTGGATCCACTACTTACTCCCCAAAAGAACTAACAATATATTTATGATGCCTTATGGGAGAAGCCAAGGTGAAAAGTCCTTTTCTTGTACAATGAAGATATATATATATATATATATATATATATATATATATATATATATATATATATATATATATATATATATATATATAAATAAATGAGTGATCTCACTCTCAGACTCTTGGACTACCCTCATGACTGTTTGAATTCCTATGACTCAACTTTCACATGACTCTTTACATTCTGTACATGTCCTTTGGACTTCCACTTCACAATACAGTTTCGAATAAGAATTTACAATAATCCACAAAATGATGTGGCACATGATGAATCATGACATGACATTGATGACATGGACTACATGATGACATGGAAATGTCAAACCATTCTTTGTTTCTGCTTGATTTGTGACTTATTGAAGTTGATCTCTTCTTCCACCTTTGCATGGCTTAGAGATGGAGAGTCTACAATGTTATTAGATCTTGAGTTGTTATTGCAAACTGATGTCCCTTTCCTTTCTCCTGATTGATTAATTTGTACTTGTAGCTACAGAGGTGCTGGGTTGGGCTTGAGGATTACACAATTAATGGATTCAAGGAGCTAGACTGAGGGCTTGAGCACTGATTTTTCCCACTACACAATGTTGGAAGGACAGGGAGGCTAGGTGATTACGCAATTGTGTAGTTTAGGAGCTTAAGGCTGATTATTGAGGACTAATATTTCACAATGCATAGTTTAGGCCTAGCTAGAGGGAAATATTTCACAATTTTGGAGCTCAAGCAATGGGCTTGTGCACTGAGATTGCACAGTGTACAGTTCTGGGAAGCACAAATTGTGTAGTGCATAGTCTAGGTTGGTTGAAAGAGGGTGAATAGCCCGATCAGGGAGTTTTCCCAATTTTGACTAGGTGTTGTATCAGTGAAATGAAAATGAACAATATAAGACTATGAGTATGATATCACACTTAGATTACTTGATGACACAAAAAGGAACACTCAAAACACATTAATAACATACTTTCCTCAATGTGACAACTTTGTGATGAGTGACACCAAGTGCGACACTAAAGATACACTTTGTGACGAACATGACGACACTTGT